>CM076971.1:22232279-22279779 GCA_039105355.1 Benthosema pterotum | reverse complement strand
GCTAATGAAGCCGTCCTCATGCCATTTTCGCCTGCCCTGTTACCTGTTAACCCTTTCAGGCCGGGAATCCATATTTGGATTTGAAGTATAGGGAATCCATATTATCCATAGTTCTGTATATTTCACATATAGCAAAATACAGGCTAATTTGTGTTTAAAGTGTTGAATCAACACAATCAACATCTTGTCTGCTAAAGTCAGTAGACATTCTGTCTGCTAGCTCTCCAGTTGGGGGTCATGCATTGGCATTTGCATTACGATTCAGATCTATTGTATTCAGGGCCTTTGAAGCCGGAGCAAGGTGCGAACCAAAACAGTCACTATTGTCCTGTGGAGAGCAAATGCTAGCCCTATGTCTATCAATGTCTGTCTCTCTGTATCAAATGTCTGTGTTTTGACCACACCTTTGTATGTTAATTCACCTCTGTTAGAAAACGTATATTTACTGTACTTCGAATCAGTGTGAGGATCAGTGTGTCTTTGGGACCTGGCCACGCAGGTCAGAGCCCACGGCTCCTGGGCCCCTGGGCCCACGGGGAATCCATTTCAACTGCAATAAATTCTACCGGAAGACCAATCTTCATCTGCTTTTTCCATCCCACTAGGCGTCAGTTGTAAACCGTCTTGACATTAATGAAGCTATTATTCTTTTTTCGCGTTAAATTTAGTTTAAAGTTAAAAAAACGACTGTGCAGTTAGTTGCCACGACATGCAAGATTTTTGGGTTCATATGAAAATTACTCTCGGGACTGAAAAAGGAGGGTAGGGCATGGATAACAGTGCGTTTCTAACCAGGCCAGAGTTTGACAGACATCTGCGTACGGGGAAATCGTAGCTGATCAGTCTACTAACTTTAAGGCGGGGAGTTTTCGATTATGTAATGATTAATTACGCATGTCCGAAAGAGCTTAATTGGAGACGAATGTTATGGCAATATTTGATCTAAA
Organism: Benthosema pterotum; assembly: GCA_039105355.1. Taxonomy (NCBI): domain Eukaryota; kingdom Metazoa; phylum Chordata; class Actinopteri; order Myctophiformes; family Myctophidae; genus Benthosema; species Benthosema pterotum. The sequence goes on along the minus strand of CM076971.1, from coordinate 22,278,832 downwards.
TACCGTATTAAACTGGGTGTTTACTTATTTAGATTGAAGGCCAATAATCATTCTTTTAAAAGGGGTGTTTTAAAGTGAACAAGGGGTAAAAATGACAAAGTTGTATTGTGTTTGAATGTCAGTATGTAAAGTAAAAATCATTGAGTTTTCATAATTGAACATAAGGTTAACTAAGTTGCTTTAAAAGAGATTTGGTAATTACAAACGGCAATATTGTTAGAATGTTCGAATGTGTTCAAAAGGAATCCAAGGTGTAATGTGCTGATGAAATTGTTAATGTGAAGAAAAATCTTTTTGAGTCAACTATTTAATCTGAAACAAGTTGTAATGGAACAGGGAACTTCTTTAAAGTGTTATTCTGATGTATTTTTCCATTGAGTGTTTAAAGTGTGTCAAAGTGACAGTGGATCATATGGATTCTTTGATTCATATTTTCCACCGACGTTTAGAGTCGGTGGAAGGGGGGAGTGAAGTATCGAGAATCCATATTATCCATAGTTCTGTATATTTCACATATAGCAAAATACAGGCTAATTTGTGTTTAAAGTGTTGAATCAACACAATCAACATCTTGTCTGCTAAAGTCAGTAGACATTCTGTCTGCTAGCTCTCCAGTTGGGGGTCATGCATTGGCATTTGCATTACGATTCAGATCTATTGTATTCAGGGCCTTTGAAGCCGGAGCAAGGTGCGAACCAAAACAGTCACTATTGTCCTGTGGAGAGCAAATGCTAGCCCTATGTCTATCAATGTCTGTCTCTCTGTATCAAATGTCTGTGTTTTGACCACACCTTTGTATGTTAATTCACCTCTGTTAGAAAACGTATATTTACTGTACTTCGAGTCAGTGTGAGGATCAGTGTGTCTTTGGGACCTGGCCACGCAGGTCAGAGCCCACGGCTCCTGGGCTCTCCTGGGCCCACGGGGAATCCATCTTGACTTCAATAAATTCTACCGGAAGACCAATCTTCATCTGCTTTTTCCATTCATCATCCATTTTTCACCGTTGTCTGGTTTAACTTGGGAACAATTCTTTGTTCTCATTTTGGGTTTAATAGTGTAATATTTTTTGCACTATTTGTGGGGAAAATATACCACAGATTCTGTACAGTATGTACAGTATTCCATAATTAACTTTATTTGATGCTGAAATATAAATATTTCAGGTTTTTCAAAAACCTTAGGTCGGGCCTAAATATGGAATTTTGAGATTTCTGTGATTACAGTATGTGTTCGTCAACACTCCTGCCTTCATGAGAATGACACAACTTGGTAACCTTATAATACCTGTCGTCAACTTATTGACATACCACCCATTTAACAATCTGTCTGTGTCCCTTTGGGCCCATACTATATATGGAGACGTCTGTTTCTGACTGTCGGCCTGGTATGGAGTGTAGCAAACTGTGAAAAGTGGGCAGTGGTAGAAATAAATAGTGGTATTTTATCATTTACCTTGGTGAGGGCCTAGTGGTGAAGTGGTTCTTCAAGTAGTTCATTGGCAGTCAGTCATCAGTGTTAAAATGGAGACCGTGTCTCACATTGGGACTGGTGGGCACCAGTGTCCAAAATGCCCTAATACTTTGTAGTCCCCTAATGGTTGGCATTCTGTTGCCTCTTTTCCTGCAGTATAGATGTCCAAGATGTCCATAGAATCCAAGAAGTTTTCCCCACACGGTGCCATTACCTGTATATTTCCACATCCACTCCAGAGGGACCACATAGCTGATCTACAAGAGATCATAGTGAACTACAAGAGATTGTAGATCACCTATTTTTGCAGTATTTGAATTAAAATCCTTATTTTTGGAATATTGACATCAAGATTGTTAATAATTTGCCATTAAACCACATTTCGTCCTGTTTCCCCTCCATGCGACTTGTCCCACACATGCAACACGTATGTCCCCCAAACAGTTTGGATCTGGTTACCCTAACGCACGCACGCACGCACGCACGCACGCATACATGCATACATGCACGCACACAGACAGACAGACAGACAGACAGACAGACAGACAGACAGACAGACAGACAGACAGACAGACAGACAGACAGACAGACAGACAGACAGACAGACAGACAGACAGACAGACAGAGATGTGGCATAATTTATAGTTATAGATATTATGCATAATCAAATACTAAATTACTGCTAGCAGTATCTCCTCTTTCTCATGTGATATCAGCCACACAGCCGCCACACAGACTGAAGTGCCCCTGAAGGTTAGATTAGATTTTGTGCCCTTCCTGGCTGTTCCAAGCCAAAGGGTACCCCGCCGGGGACCCCACCGCAGGGTCCTCTGCCAAGCTGAGCCGCATTAACGTGTGCTTTCCATCATTAATTAGGTGGCTAATAACAAGATTAAAGAGCCCCCATTAAGGGAAATAAGGCACACGTGTTTGTTAATTACCGTGCTAATGACCTTCTTGCAGTTGTTGTTATCTCCACGGTGGTGTCTCTGGGTTTGGACCAGGAGGATGGCATGAAGACTGGAACCTCTGGAGCCCCTGGAGCCTCCTAGCTGTTGGCAAGCAACAGTTTGCCACATGGAACATTAGCGTATAGCAGTGGTTTTCAACCATTTTGATACCAGGGCCCACTATTTATTCAGCTTTTGAGCCATGGACCTCGCCTGGTTCCAGGCCCATTTAGTTTCATTTTTACACTCTTACATCTGGTTAACTAACTTCAATCATTTAGCCTGGGAACCACCTGGAACTCTGTCAAGAGTTCCAGGTTCCTGTGACCACTATGGAGGTGCGATGTCATTGAAGGTGTGGGTGACTTACGAATGGGAGATGTACCGGTATCTATTGTGGTATCTCGCCTCTAATCCACCAGTTCTACAGGCAGGTTGTCATGAGAACCAGAGAAGTTAGAGCACGGCCGGCCCACGGCCGTGTCATAGAGGGCGTGTATGTCCCCAAATCAGTCCTTGGCCAGCTGCACCTAATGCAGCCGACGCCCTCTCACTGCCAATCAGGGCCAGCTGGGCAGTATAAAAAGCCCCACAAACACAGAGCTAGTGCAGACAGGTTCACCTGCGAACACTGACGGGCAGCGTGCGTGTGTTTTGGCTTCGGACGGTAAGCTCTCTCTTTCTCCCTGATAATTAGACGCACATGTAAAATGTTACAGCCGCATGTTAACACTCTCCTGTGTTTGATAGGCAAATAGGAGCGGGATTGAAACTCCATGTGTCCCCCATGATCCATGGATGGAGAAGGACGCATAGTAAACTGAAATTACCGGGCGCTGGATTGAGAGAAGGACGGACGGAACCCCTGAATCTCCACGCAGCCTTCTACCTCTAAGGTCGTAAGGAAAGACTTTATTTTTTACCACTATTTTTTTGGATTGAAACGGCACGCATAGAAGCTAAGGATAAAAAACTCTGTTTGAAGACACCCACCCTATACTCACATGTGTCGACGTTGACCGAAGAGGATGTTTTAGTTTGCCCTTAGAAACTGTGAAGGAAGACAGAGTTCTACTGTGTGGCTTACCTGGACCTTTAACACTAGAGAGACTGGAAAAATTAAGTTGTTTTGGTGCTGTGAAAGAAGACAGACCTTTTTTTGTTTGGAAGAACGCCATTTATCCCCAGGACACTGAGTCTATAGACAGCACACTAATGTGATTAAGTATTTCTACTCAAATTACTTACCTCAAATGTAATCAAGTATTTCTACTCAAATTACTTACCTCAAATGTAATCAAGTATTTCTACTCAAATTACTTACCTCAAATGTAATCAAGTAATTCTACTCAAATTACTTACCTCGAACGTAATCAAGTATTTCTACTCAAAATACTTACCTCCTGGAAAATTTGAGTACTTACCAGCCATCTGAAAGAGAGCGCCCCCTCCCTAGACGCCACTTACCCTGCCGAGAAGAACACTAACTTAGTTGGTTGATAGCCCAGACGGGAATCTGCGGCCCCAACTGTCATTGCTGCCTACCGTTGATCTCTACTAATACCCTTCTCTCACCCCTGCAGTACGACGCCCCTGGAAACCCACCATGAACTTTGATGCTGTCTCACTTACTGAGGAAAAGTGACTGTTTAATTTTGTTGTGCAATAAACCGAAGGGGCACCACCGTGTGTCCAAACCCTGGTACTGCTTTTTCTGTCTGTGATTTGGGTCTGACCTCCCACATATGGTGGAGAATGCGGGCAGTCGCCTGATCCAAACCGCTCACAGAAATGGAAAGCGCCAGCGCTTTAACCGCGCTACTCAAAAGCCAAACCGAGCTGCAAAACGCTGTGCGAGAGGTCATACGCAAACTAGACAGGGATGGCCACGTACCCCGACCACCGAGTGCCGTGCTATCCAAGCAGACGCCTGAGGACGACATTGAAGCGTTCCTAGAATTATTTGAGCGTACTGCCGCCCGAGAGCAGTGGCCCCCTGCGGAATGGGGAGGCATTTTGGCCCCCTATCTGACCGGGGAGGCTCAGCGTGCATGTAGAGATCTAACTGCTAGCGATGCCCGGGACTATAACAAATTAAAAGCTGCCATCTTGTCCACCCTAGGCTACAGCTTGCCAGCCCGTGCCCAGCGCTACCACGCCTGGTCGTACCAGCCTAATGCTCCGCCCCGCGCCCAGATCGCTGAGCTCTACCGCCTCACCCAGAATCGGCTGACCACGGGGGAGGGAACCCGTGGATTGAAAGGATCATCATAGACCGCTGTATCCGCTCCCTGCCGTCCGAGGCCAAGAAATATGCTGCCCAAGTCAGTCCCACCTCGGTGGATGCGCTGATAGCGCTGCTGGAGAACAGTCAGGTCTGTTCTGAAATGCTTCGTTCTTCCAAGGGTGAACCAGTCCAGAAGGCCGATAACCGTCAGAGCCAAGACCGGCGCCGGCAGAATCCGGCTCCCTCTCAGGCTCGGTCCCGTAATAGTGTTCCAGAGCGAGGCCAACGTGTCCGGAGAGTATGCTACGTCTGTGGTCGAGAGGACCACCTTTCCTGGGCCTGCCCGGACCGGGCTGGGGCCCATGATGTCTCCATGGCCTCTGCTGCCAGCCAGGAGGCCCCGCGTCCCTGCCTCCACACCGGAAGCGGTAGCCACCGCCAAATCACCCTCCCTGCTCGGGTCGACGGGACCGACACCCACGCCCTGATAGACTCCGGCAGCATCGTCACCCTGGTACACCGTGACCTCGCATCAACCACCGGCCCCCATACGGTGCCAGTCGCCTGCGTCCATGGGGATGTGCGTCGGTACCCAGTTGCCCAGCTGCAGGTCCAGACCCCCCGAGGAGCTGCCGTGGTCTCAGCAGGTGTCGTCCCCGAGCTTCCCGTTCCCCTCCTGATTGGAACAGACTGCCCGCTCTTCGGCAGGTATTGGAACCCCAAAGGAGCGGGAACCCCCAGAAGGCGCCGTCGTCGACGCCAGAGGCGAGACCCTCCGCGCCTAGCCTGCCCTGCCTTCAGAGGGGGAGATCCCTCTACCAGCAGTAGCGAAGGGAGCCCCCAGCCCGCCCCCCAGCCGGAAGAGACCGGGCCCTCTGATGTGGCCGATGAGACGCCACCCCTGGATGAGGACCCCTTCCTGGAGTTCGACACGCCCCCTCCTCGCCGCCAGGGTCAATTCGCCTCCGCCAGTGGGAGGACCCCAACCTAGCCGGCGCCAGGAGAAACGTGGTGGAGGTCGACGGGAAGCTGAACCAAGGGGTGAGTGAGAAACCTTCCCCGCATTTCTTTGTGAGAAAGGGTTTATTGTACCGGGCGTATACAGGCCAATTGGGCGAGGTCATTGAACAGCTACTTGTACCCAAGAGCTACACATCCCGTGTAATGTACTTAGCCCACTCCCATCAGTTAGGCGCCCATCTTGGTGTACAGAAAACCTACGACCGGGTCACTGCGCGCTTCTATTGGCCAGGTGTTAAAAGGGCCATTGAGGATTTTTGTCGTTCTTGCCCTGAGTGCCAATTAACTGCGCCCGGGGCATACCTCATAGTCCCCTAATTCCAATGCCCATCATTGATGTCCCGTTTTCGCGCATTGCAATGGACATTGTTGGCCCCCTCCCTAAGTCGGCCCGTGGCCATAAATATATCCTAGTCATTGTAGATTATGCCACGCGTTACCCGGAAGCCATTCCGCTACGTTCCGCTAACGCCAGAACTATTGCTCAGGAGTTAGTCATGTTGTTTAGCCGGGTCGGGATAGCTGACGAGATCCTGACTGACCAGGGGACTTGTTTTATGTCCCGTGTGCTAACTGCTTTATATAAATCGTTAAAGGTCAAACAGATACGTACCTCTGCCTACCACCCTGAGACCGACGGGCTGGTGGAACGCTTTAACCAAACTTTGAAGAGAATGTTAAAACGTGTTGCAGAAGAGGAAGAAAGGGATTGGGATCGGCTTATCCCGTACGTACTTTTTGCCATTCGCGAAGTTCCCCAGGCATCCACCGGGTTTTCACCATTTGAGCTCCTGTACGGGAGAAAACCACGTGGTCTCCTTGACCTTGCTAAGGAGGCCTGGGAAAACCAGCCTTCCCCACTGCGCAGTGTCATAGCGCACATAGATGTATTGCAGGAACGCGCCAAACGTATATGGCCCGTAGTGCGGGAACACATGACGCTGGCACAAGCCGCCCAGGCGCGCACTTACAACAAGGGGGCCCAGGTCCGTGAATTCCTTCCAGGAGACAAGGTATTAGTACTGGTCCCCACGTCAGAGTGTAAGTTCCTGGCTCGCTGGAAGGGCCCTTATGAAGTCGTGGAGAAGAAAGGCCCCGTCAACTATCGAGTGTGCCAGCCTGGCAGAAGGAGGGGTCACCAAATTTACCACGTAAATATTCTGAAAAAATGGCATGCGCCCGAAACCGTACCCCTACCTGCTTTGTTAACCGATGTCTCTTTCCAGACGCCGCCGGTGGCGCTTGGTGACGGGCTGTCTTCTCCACAAACCCAGGACTTGCGTGAGCTGCTAGACCGTAACCGAGACGTGTTCTCCGAACTCCCAGGCCGTACCACGGTTCTAAAGCACGACATCGACACCCCCAGTGGGCAGGTAATCAGGTTGCGTCCGTACCGAATCCCTGAGTCCCGCCGTGATGCCATTCGTGAGGAGGTCAAGAAAATGCTCGAACTAGGCGTTATTGAAGAGTCCCACAGCGCCTGGTCGAGTCCCATCGTGATAGTTCCAAAGCCGGACGGTAGTCTACGGTTCTGTAACGATTTCCGTAAACTGAACGAAATTTCGGTGTTTGACGCTTACCCCATGGCGCGTGTCGATGAGTTGATTGACAGATTAGGTCCCGCCAGATTCATTAGCACCCTCGACCTCACCAAAGGCTATTGGCAGGTCCCTCTCACCGAACGAGCGAAGCCCAAAACCGCTTTTATTACACCAGACGGCCTTTTTCAGTACAGAGTTATGCCCTTCGGGTGTTCATGGGGCCCCCGCTACATTTCAGCGGTTAATGGACCAGGTGTTGCGCCCCCACCAGGCCTATGCTGCTGCTTACATTGATGATGTGATCATCCACAGCGCCACCTGGGAGCAGCACCTAGAACGACTCGACGCAGTTCTGGCTGCCCTCCGCTCGGCCGGGCTTACCGCCAATGCTAAGAAATGTAAGATGGGTTGGACCGAGACCGATTACCTGGGGTACACAATTGGCCGGGGGTGCATCCGCCCTCAATCTAAGAAAGTCGAGAAAATACAGAATTGGCCACAACCTGTCACCAAAAAGCAGGTTAAGTCGTTCCTTGGCTTAGTCTCGTACTACCAAAAGTTCGTTAAGGATTTTGCCACCATCGCTGCGCCACTCCACGATCTGACGAGGAAAAGTCTTCCTCATCACGTCCGGTGGACTGACGAGGCCAATAACGCCTTCCTAACGCTAAAAACTGCCCTCTGTAGCGAACCCGTCCTCGTCGCCCCTAACTTTGAAAGACCGTTTGTCCTCTCCACAGATGCCTCCAACACTGGCATTGGTGCTGTCCTTGCCCAACCCGTAGATGGCAACGAGCACCCGGTCCTGTACATCAGTCGAAAGCTGCTAAAACACGAGCGCAACTATTCTACCGTTGAGAAGGAGTGTTTAGCTGTAAAGTGGGCCATCCATCACCTACGTTATTACCTCTGGGGGAGGCAGTTCACCCTTGTTACCGACCATGCGCCGCTCAAGTGGATGGCCACAAACAAGGACCGTAATGACCGGGTGACCCGTTGGTTCGTAGAACTACAGAACTATAAGTTTAATGTCGTACATCGCCCTGGCGCTAAGATGAAGCATGCAGATGCGCTTTCAAGGTTATACGAGGAAAGTGAGGGTAGTCAAGCTCCTTGCCGTGGCAAGAATCTTAGGGGGGGAGTGTGTGGTATCTCGCCTCTAATCCACCAGTTCTACAGGCAGGTTGTCATGAGAACCAGAGAAGTTAGAGCACGGCCGGCCCACGGCCGTGTCATAGAGGGCGTGTATGTCCCCAAATCAGTCCTTGGCCAGCTGCACCTAATGCAGCCGACGCCCTCTCACTGCCAATCAGGGCCAGCTGGGCAGTATAAAAAGCCCCACAAACACAGAGCTAGTGCAGACAGTTTCACCTGCGAACACTGACGGGCAGCGTGCGTGTGTTTTGGCTTCGGACGGTAAGCTCTCTCTTTCTCCCTGATAATTAGACGCACATGTAAAATGTTACAGCCGCATGTTAACACTCTCCTGTGTTTGATAGGCAAATAGGAGCGGGATTGAAACTCCATGTGTCCCCCATGATCCATGGATGGAGAAGGACGCATAGTAAACTGAAATTACCGGGCGCTGGATTGAGAGAAGGACGGACGGAACCCCTGAATCTCCACGCAGCCTTCTACCTCTAAGGTCGTAAGGAAAGACTTTATTTTTTACCACTATTTTTTTGGATTGAAACGGCACGCATAGAAGCTAAGGATAAAAACTCTGTTTGAAGACACCCACCCTATACTCACATGTGTCGACGTTGACCGAAGAGGATGTTTTAGTTTGCCCTTAGAAACTGTGAAGGAAGACAGAGTTCTACTGTGTGGCTTACCTGGACCTTTAACACTAGAGAGACTGGAAAAATTAAGTTGTTTTGGTGCTGTGAAAGAAGACAGACCTTTTTTTGTTTGGAAGAACGCCATTTATCCCCAGGACACTGAGTCTATAGACAGCACACTAATGTGATTAAGTATTTCTACTCAAATTACTTACCTCAAATGTAATCAAGTATTTCTACTCAAATTACTTACCTCAAATGTAATCAAGTATTTCTACTCAAATTACTTACCTCAAATGTAATCAAGTAATTCTACTCAAATTACTTACCTCGAACGTAATCAAGTATTTCTACTCAAAATACTTACCTCCTGGAAAATTTGAGTACTTACCAGCCATCTGAAAGAGAGCGCCCCCTCCCTAGACGCCACTTACCCTGCCGAGAAGAACACTAACTTAGTTGGTTGATAGCCCAGACGGGAATCTGCGGCCCCAACTGTCATTGCTGCCTACCGTTGATCTCTACTAATACCCTTCTCTCACCCCTGCAGTACGACGCCCCTGGAAACCCACCATGAACTTTGATGCCGTCTCACTTACTGAGGAAAAGTGACTGTTTAATTTTGTTGTGCAATAAACCGAAGGGGCACCACCGTGTGTCCAAACCCTGGTACTGCTTTTTCTGTCTGTGATTTGGGTCTGACCTGTACCGGTATCTATGTTTTCATGTGTAGTAAACGCCACCCATGGTGGTGGATTATTATGCACATGGCAAATGTGAGAAGGTTGACCTCTATACATTAATCATGTTGAATACTAGACCGCACTGACCTTTACGCACCGGCACCACTCTGGGACCATGCAAGTCGTGACTCTGGAACAATCTATGTCAGGAACGATGCAAGTTGGCCTAGTTAGTTATGCAGTACCTGTTACTGTATTATAAAAGTACTCATGCATCCACTGTTAGTGATGCATGAGTACACACATATACTGTGAGATCAGTTACCAGATGTTACAGTACATTAGTGGGCGAAAGCCTGGAGTGCCTTATTTGTCTATGGCAATGTTTTTCAACCAGTGTTCCGGCCTTCCGGGGACCACCTGTGGTCCGTGAGTGGGTCCCAGGCAGTCTCTATAGCTATATGATGGGAGATGCAATTGCAAACCAAGGGACCCTTATAGGTTTTTAACTCTTGAGGGTGTAAAATGAAACCAAATGGACACGTACGGGTCCACTTGGTTCCACTTGGTTTCATTTTACACACTTGAGAGTTAAATTATTGTTACACATCTTAAGTACAACTTTTACAAGAAGTATACAAAATTATAGATATGTAGATTAATGTAATGTTATTTTGATAAATGTTTGCCAAAGGCACCAAATTGTAGACAAAATCTGATCCAACAACAACAAAATGTTCTTTAGTTTTGGTTCCGAGAGGCTAAATGTAATCAAATGGTGGTCCATGGCTCAAAAAATGAATAAATTGTGGTCCTTGATATTAAACTGGTTGAAAACCACTGGTCTATATGGGACACAGTAACTATACTTCTGATAGCAGGCAGTAGTCGATAAGTGGGCCGCAGGAACGTCATTCAAGAACATGAAAATATTTTGATTACCATTCAAATTCATGTGTTGCTAATTAGTAATTTGTTTACCCTCCATACCACCTATAGGAGTTTTTTTTTATTGCCCAGCGTCACCGTTGTTCCCCCGCTGTTAAACTATACACTGTTTGAGAGATTTCAGAATTATTTACACGACCTTCGTGGCCTGGCATGAATAATAAAAGCTGATAGACAAGCGTATGAAGATATGTCTGACTACACTGTGGCCTGCCGTGACCTTGCCGTTTGTGAACAGCAGATTTATCACGGTTTTTGAAGGCCTAAGTTATTGCTCCATCCACAGTCAGAGCCGTCAGAAGCTCGCAATCCATGATTAGAAAAGATTGTTATCAATATTTTAATAAGGTCTGGGGATGAAAAACAGCTAACCTATCCTTCAAGCAAAATTATTAACAAGTTATTGGGAAAATATAATTGCGAATTAAACAGGAGACGCCACCTTCTATGTGAGAGGAGTTTTATGAGCAGCATAGTAGTTTTTATTAGTTTCTAGTCACTTTCTGCGTTATTAAGATACAAGGATAACAGGAAGAATTAAGGACATGATGCAACACAGGTCTGCAGCTGGAATCGATAGAAGGTTTTGGCATTTATTTAGGAGATGCAATTTGGTCTGCTTTACATTAATAGCATTTTCTATGGTATTTCAACATACATACAGTATAGGAGTTCTTGCACGCATGTCTTACTGGCGTGCAGGAAGCGAACAGGGACCGGAACGCTGTTCTCTTTACACTGCATATTTGGGCGTGCCCATATGGAGTGTGATGCACACATAGACATTTTTGCCTGGTTTACATAGAAATCTCGCTCACAGATAGAAGCACTGAAGCGAAAAGGTGAAAAAAGACTACCAAATTTCCCACCCGTCCACCGCGGCTGCCAGACCGCAGTAAAGTTAACAGTATGCTGTTGTCTTGTTTTCTTGGTGAGTATATATGGCTACACAATATGGACAATTTTATATGTGAACTCTTGGAAGTGGCACCATTCATACAATCCTAAGAAATACATTTAATATAAGATCCATTGTATTTTATTTTTTTTGTAAAATGAAACCTGCTGTATATAAAACATACATAATAACAAAACAGATCCATAGTTTGTTTTTACAAAGAGTCGCCTATATGACTTTTATATACAGTATATTTTCCCGCATGGGCAGGGCCTGTAGCCTGGGACCAGTCTCATTTGCTGCTGCAATATTCAACTTCAGAATGTTACCGGCAACTAAGTCAGGCGAGTGCCTGATTGACTCAAATTTCCCTGATGTCAACTGTTGCGTAGTGCCGTTGTTTCTGATTCAATGCTGTTCCAACAAATGTTAACTGTTGTTGTTTCCCCCCCAAACAAATCAGAATCATTGACAGTATTTCACCTTCATAAGCCTTCATTGAATTCGAACTCTAACGTAAAAACTGAGTTTGGTACCAGGCTACAGGGCCTGGACAAAGGATAATCAACAGGCATTCTTTGCTGCCCTTGGCATCCAACCCAGGGCCCACCTGCATCTGCCCTCGACCTGCACCTCTGGCTGATATGCCGTATGCGGGCCCTTGTTTAGATTAGTGTTGTAGTTCTCGAGACATTGTCTCGTCTCGAGGCCAGTCTCAAGACAAATTTTCATTGTCTCGGTCTTGTTTTTGTCTCGCTTTGTTTTGTCTTGGTCTTGTCTCGACCTTGCGGCTCTCCACTTCATTTGTCTTGTGGTCTCGTCTTGTTCTCGTATAAGTTTGTCTTGGTCTTGCCTCGACCTCGGAGCCATTGTCTCGGGTCTTGATCGCCAACAAGACCTCTCGAGACAAGACAATGCAAAGGAAAAGTTCTATTCATTGTGCGGAGCGAGGACAAATAGCAATATACTTTTTTCTTCTGTAAATATTGAAAAGAAAGAAGACAGACACTGGGATGTGTCTGATTAGGGATTTTTTATATTCTTACCATATCGCCCCAGTCCTATTATATTGTTAGTAGTTTTGTTTAAAAATGTAATGGTGGACGGGGGCAAAACAGTCAAATTCAGTGTTACCAATAATAGAAGATTGCAAATCATTAAGAATGTTATTATATGATAAAATGGGCATGACAAGACTAGGTCTTGGCCTCGGTCTTGACCAGTCTTGGTCTTGTCTTGTTCTCGGCCCCGCTAGGTCTTGGTCTTGTCTTGATCTCGACCCTCTAGGTGCTAGTCTCGTCTCGATCTCGTCTCGATCAAGTCTGTGGTTGTCTTGGTCTCGTCTTGGCCTTGACCCCTTTAGGTGCTAGTCTCGTCTCGATCAAGTCTCGATCAAGTCCGTGGTTGTCTTGGTCTTGTCTTGGTCTCGATTTAAGTGGTCTCGACTACAACACTAGTTTAGATAACCTCGGGCAATGACGGAACATTGAGGGCGATAACACACACACACAAGCATAATGTGCACACTATTATCACCACCAAATGAGCCCACTAGGGTGTTATAGGTGTTAATATTCTTCTGGGCCTCAAGAGGACATTGTGTCCTCATGAAGAAGTAAACATATGAAAAAAAAGTAAAAGTAAAAGCAAAAACAACCTACAGTGCAGCACGAGCAAAACTGCCTGCAGTGGTGCAAGGAGAGTGAAGAGCTGCTGTGGCATGACTGAAATTCATATCCTGGGTATATAGCGAGGGCTTTAAAGTGCAGTGCCAAGTGCCTGCGAGGGCTTGTGGGCTCCAGGCGCCTCCATCCTGTTTATGATTTCACAAACATGTAACTCATTACACATTGCTCTGCGCGCTGCTGATCCCCTTGCATCGCTCCCCCAAAACTCACAGATCCCCTTAAAAGAAGGCAATTTGTTTTTTTCTGGCGTTTTTGAGAAAGTATAAGAAGGAAAAGGAGGATAGAAGCATGTACGAACATGCGTCGCATTGTGCATGCGCCCGCGCACATTCCTACAGAAACTAGAGACTGCCATCTCTCTCTCTGTCTCTGTCTCTCTTTCTTAAGCGCATGCACACACACACACACACACACACACACACACACACACACACACACACACACACACACACACACACACACACACACACACACACACACACACACACACACACACACACACAAATGCACTTGCACCCACAAAGCGACCCCTACTGCTTAGTAAGCAGCAGAAGAAGATGCAATAACGTAGCTGTTGACTCCGCTTCAGTCTCCCATCAATACTGTTTTTATTGTTCACAGAGAACACATGAAAAAAAAAGAAACGAGTGAGCGAAGAAAAGCCTCACAGCGCAATTCAGGCCCTGAGGGACGCCAACGGCTTCCTGGAGCCATTTTGTGGCAGTTATTTTTCAAAGACAGACATCACACAACAAATCATTTTGTGACTTTGTCATTTTCCAGCCCCAGTCTGTTTTTTTTATTCTTCTTCCTTTTTGCATGGAAGCAGGAATCTAGTCTGTTATGGAAATTGTTTGTTCCTTTGCTTTATTTAGTTTTGGTTTGCAACTGGCTTTGTGCATGAACCCCAAGCAAAGGGTAAAAAAGTGCACTTCTCAAACTATTTTCCCCCTTTATTAAAACGTATATTTTTTTTTTTCAAAAAGCTGCCGAAGAAAGCTGCACACCGGAGGCACTTGCAGAATCAGATCCAGCAAGTTCAAATGAGGTTCCACATTGTGCGGCGCACATCTATCTATATCAGTACTAGACTTAAACATAAAATTCAAGTCTGATAAATAGTTTATAGTCTTAAACGTAATGTACTTTGTCTTCGTCCATAGTTCGCCTATTATAATATGCCTAGGGACTCTAGGGCAGAGATCGGCAACCTTTGCCGGTGTGTTGAATTATTATGACACTACATCAAAATCCAGTCCAAACTCCATAAATATAACATTTATTTCTTCTTCTGGGCTATTTTTCGGGATATTATTGGCCTAATGATCATTAAGTAAATCTCCCAGACTCCCTTCCCCAGTCACAGTTAAGTTTGAATTGTGTGCAGGATTCGCATACAGTATTTGAAAGAGCCTAATTTATTTTTTAAGGAAAAATCTCTCACACACTCATGCCAGTGTGCCAGTAATCACCCTTCACTTTGCCAATGTTTGCACCCCTGCCCAAGGTTGCCTACCCCTGCTCTAAGGTTCATGTTTCCTACCACACATAAAAGATAGATATACTGCAGTGTGTGTGTGTGTGTGTGTGTGTGTGTGTCCAAAAAAAAGATAGATATACTGCAGTGTAGATGTTTCATATTCATGTTCAGTAATTCAACAAGTATGATTTATTTGTCTAGTTTGATTGTCGGCAGTGGATCAGGGGTACCGGATGGTCGCTCCAAATAATGTAAGGTAGCACAGCAGTGGAGGGGTGGGGGAGGGCCAGGGATGACGACACGTCGTGGCTGCCCCCATAGGTCAAAATCATTTTAGGTTAGGCCAGGCTAGGGTGAATGTAATGCACAAGCTAAGTAAAGCACCTTGGATAAAGGCGCTATATAAATGCACCATTTAGTTATATTTTAATCATCACTATCATAATCTGACGTGAAGATAAAAGCTAAACTTTTTTTTTTGTTTGTGAAGCAAATCGAGCAACACCTTTAGAAGTGTCCTTAGAAGTTATTTGCCCGTGTAGGTGTGTGTGGGCTTACATTGCTTGCAGCCAGCTGGGGGGAAAGTTGAAATCCGTGTGGGCGTATATGAAACATCAACATCGTTTGACTTTCCGCAGTTTCCAAAAATGACTTATTGATTTCGGAGAGAAGAACGTGAACCCTTCCCGTCCAAGTCGGGACCGTCTCATTTGACTCAGAGGAACAATCTCACCATTTAAGCATGCATCAAAAGGCAGCGAGATGAGTCTTCGAAAAGCCTTTTGGGTATATCTGTGGGAAGACATTACATGGTCTGTTGCTGATCCCTTTTTTTTGCGCCCAAACTGCACAGAAATATGGATGGGATAACAGGTGGAGTTCAATCACTGTGAGGTATGGTGTGTTGTCTGTTCTGTTTACTCCAAGGGGAGCTTGGTGAGTAATCTCACCCGCACGGATCAGACTGTTGAATGTGAGCCCGATTGGTGGTAACTGTTTTAGTCTAGTTTGCTCTTTCTTACATTATATAGTCGGTGATACAGTGCTCTTTTCTTTTGTTCTGTTTTGTTTATTCGACCCACTCCCACCCACGCATGCACACATGCACGTGCATGAAAACACACACACGCACGCACACACGCGTGCGCGCGCACATTTTTTCCGTTGCAATCCATCCTTTTTAAAACATCAGATACACTCTTTATAATGGCTAGTAGAATGACAAATTGCTCTACACAGAACAACACACTTCTTTTGTTGTTGTTGTTGTTACTCCCCTACTGTATTATATCTTCATTTTATGGCAAGTTGATTCACAATACAATGCAGGATAATCAACTATTATAACAACGGCAGGGGCATTAAAATGACCTCTCCCTACTCTGTGTTTGCAGTCACAGTATTGTTGCTGCATACTGCACCCAAGTCCATATGCCTTGACAAGGCAAAATGAGGTGATTTTGGACTGTCTATTTAAGATTTGGAGATAGTTGTCAATCCTCGAGGAAGTGCAGTGATGCAGATAGATGATATGCAGCCTGTTATGTTTGACCTCTGCCAAATTAGAAAACCAGCAGGTTATTGTAAAACGGATGCACAAAACAATAAGCCTCTCATCTCCTGAGCAAGCCAAGCAGTATCCACAAGTCACCAGTAGGGGGAGCAAACAAGTTGTGCAGAAGACATAATTAAAATATCTGGAATAATTTAAACAGGCATTCATAGTCAGTCACATGGAGGGAGGGAGGGAGGGAGAGGGAGGGAGAGAGAGAGAGAGAGAGAGAGAGAGAGAGAGAGAGAGAGAGAGAGAGAGAGAGAGAGAGAGATGCCACCCACACATACCATTTGATTCATTCATTGTCCCTGTGGCCATGTCTCCTGGCCTCCCAGTGAGCTACCTCTGTCCCTGGCCTGTTTGTGTTTGTTTGTCCTGTAAATACAGATTGACACACTAAAACGAATGCACACACACACACACACACACACACACACACACACACACACACACACACACACACACACACACACACACACACACACACACACAAATACACACACACACACACACACAAAATGCTCAAATATTCTTCCTGGGGCAATGGAGGACCTAACCACTTTCTAACGCTTGGGGAAAGAAATCACTTTATTATCTTGTGTACAGGTATTTGTGAGAATAAAACATGTTTGTAGTTTGGCTTTAAATGGTATTTTGAGTGGGTACTTAGCTCACTGTGTTCACCTGCTTGTTGTTTGTTTGTTTGTTTGATATTTTGTTGCTTTCTTTTTCATAGTTTTACTCCATTACTTATAATGTGCATGTGTGGAAATAAAACACAGGAGCTTTGACTCTACATCTTGACTCCCTTGTCATCTTTTAAAGGAGTTTGTTTGGCTGACTCTCTAACACTAATATACAGTATACATGCTGGAGTGCACTTTCCGGCAGTGGGCAGTGTGTTTTATACAGCAAGCCAAAAAAACAAACAAACAAAGAAACAAACAACAAGCAGGTGAACACAGTGAGCACAGGTGAACACAGTGAGCTAGTACACACTCAAAATACCATTTAAAGCCAAACTAAAACATGTTTTATTCTCACAAATACCTGTACACAAGATAATAAAGTCCTAAGCTTTAGAAAGTGGTTATAGGTAACACCTAACCATAACCATAACCCTTACCATATCCCCCTAACCTTACAATAACCCCCCTACCAAACCCTTACTGTAAGGGTGGGGGTGGGGGCGGCTAAGCCTCCGCCAGAGGAGGCTAAAGCCCCCCTTACCCCCCTGGAGCCGTCCCTAGCTAGCCATGGTGTGGTTGCATTGTGCCAGCGTGGTGCTTTGCTTTGTCTTTCTCATGGCAAAAAAAACAAATGAATATTTTTGCTTCGATGGACTTCTATGGACATACTGTACATTAAGGTAAAAACAACACATGTGTTGCCTTCAAGGCAATTCTATGCAACATGTTTGTATTTCTGTTTTTCTCGGAAAAGCATACAAATGCTTTATTGTGAATGTGTGTATATGCACTTTTATTTTGAAGAACACTATGAAAATGAGTCACTTCCTGTGAGCACCATCTTGAATGCCAGCTGTTCAGAGAGAGAAAACACAGACCTTTCAGTGCTGTGAGCCTAAAATAAAGAAAACATCCAGTAACTTGGGAGCCTTTAATTGGCAATGCCGTAAGTTGTATTTGATTATATTAATGTTAACTTTCTCTATAATTTTGCATAATGTTGTGGTATTTTGTTACTTGGTGTAGCAGGTGGCTACAGCCTCTGTCGTGATGGCCTCCAAAGCCTAGTATCTGTCCCCAGACCAAGGGGATATGTCCTTTGCTCTAGTGGTTAAGATGTTGGACTTTCACGTGGGAGACCTGGGTTTGAATCCCGGGCATTACATTGGCTGGGTTTTCTTTGTTGTGCAATGGGTTGATGTCAATTGTGAACATACCTTGAATGTTTGCATCATTTTATTACTGCAGTTTTCACGGCCTTGCTAGTGAGTGATTAAACAGTCAATTCCACCTCCAACTCATGTCTCCATTGGCTGCAGTTTATCTTGATGTTAAGTGGCAGTCCCATACACTGCCATAGGACATTATAACACATTTTTCACTAATTATTTCTGTCGCCTGATGGATCGAGGCTTTCAAAAAGAGCGCCATAGTAGGCTCAACTTACTGTACTTCCATTTTATACGAAATCCTGGTACTGATTGTGTTAAAGCATTTGCAGTCTTACTTACAGAAATAGTCTTAGAGCATGTGCCTGTGAGCATTTGATTTTTGACAACCTTATGTCTTGCTGCTTTTTATAAAAAGGGTATAGGCCAAGGAGGGGGGCATTCATTTGCACATTAATTGGTTTTCAGTTTTCAAATGACTTTGCCAAACTCTTGGATAAAACACCCATGCCAAGTATTTGGAAATAATTACAGAACCTACTGCATAGTCTAGAAATATTTTACACTGACAAAAGCAGCACTGCGTAGCCACCTATTAATCTGGAAAGCTCACTTCAACATTTGTGACATTCAATCATTCAAATTCACCAGAGCTTTATAAGCACACTCATGGTTTGGAAGTAACAGAAACATATCAATCAATTTGGACCAAGTCACAGGTACAGTACAGTGGAAAGTAACTACATTAAGTAGAGTAATGTACAGTAAGTACATTTACTTTAGTTCTGTCCATTCTTAGGTACTTTTATGCTACTGAAGTATTTTCAATTTTCAGAACTTTTACTCCACTACATCTCACTTTTACTCTACTACAACTTTAGTTCACAACAGAGTACAGCATCTTGCAATGGAGCTGGACCACAACATTTGATACAGTGTCAAATGTACCTGTCCAAATACTTCCTCAAAGTTGGCAAATTCCACTCCCACAACACCAGAAGGAGATCAACAAATTATGTGCAACCCAGATTCGGCACAACCAAGAAATTATTTCCACTCCTATACCATTGAAATGTGTAACGACCAACAAGTCATTAAGACATGCAAGTCCTTACACTCCTTCAATACCACTTATACCCATAATCTATATCTATAAGTCTTTCTACAGTATATTTCATAGTTAATGCTTCTGCTTACGTAAGACCTGCAGGTGCTTTATTTTCACCAATGGGTATATTTTAGTGTGTTAAAGGGGTATTTTCACTTTCAAATATACAGTATTTAACCTCTACTCTGCTTCATGAGCACATCCCAGAACGTTTTTAAGTTGCTTGTCTCAGTATTTATACATTTGATATTTGACATTTCATTAGACTCTTATAACTCATTGAAACTTCAATCTCCACTTTTAAAAATAGTAAAAAGTCACACCGCCCTTTCCTTTTTTATTTAGCCTTTTGTACACTCTTGTGGGGGATGAAATAAGTATTTCCTGAATAAACATCCGGCAGAGCTCTTGCTCTTGACATCGGCAATGTCACTATCAGAAGCAATTTTATGATTGCTTCAGTTGTCACTGCCTAACGTAGTGTACCTGCATCTTAACAAAGTGGATGTGATGCGACACTTTTTGCATGTAGATTTTTTTTAAAAAGTATAAATAAATAAATATTACAAAATAAGGAGGGCACAGTGGTTAATGCTGTTGCGTCATAGCTAGAAGGTCCTTGTACCCTATAGGTGCCCTAACAAATAGGTGGGCTTTAAACTACCCCCCCACTGGTCAGTCAGGGTGCTTCCACCCATCAGCTTGGACTCCTCATGCATTTAAGAAGCATGAGGCCAGTCCGCTGCCTCCTCAGGTTGGCGGAGGGTGTGTATAGAGCCCAGGATCACTTAATTGGCACAGGGCGAAAAAAAAATGGGTTACAAAAATCATGGGATAAAAATGTAGGAATTAAAACAAGATAAAATAACTCAAAACAAATGTAATTAACTGGACCCCAGAAGTGTCCATTTGCTCTCAGACTGTGTTCCACTCAGGGTTTGTGTGGCGTGTAATGGAGGTATTCTACGGCCACTCCTATAACAGAGCTGTGTCATTCGGCTCCTCTGTGACAGACCACTAATCATCTCCCTCACCACCACCAGGCCTGGGTGAGATGTTTCTAATTCATCTGCCACATTACTAGTGCCATACCCAGGAGAACCCTTATGGGCGATGACGCCACTCCATACAGTTATGAGCAATTACTGACGTTAACAAGCCAGAAAAGTGTCTCTCTGCCTGAACGTAATATTTAAGATGTGTTACCCCCCCCCCCCCCCCAAAAAAAAAAAAAAAATGTGGGTATAAAAATGCAAATTATTGCTGCTGTTTAAAATAACGTATAGATTATCATAATTTGCATGTTTAGTTGCACTCAACGGACTTCTGAATGCAGAAACGTGGCAATGATTGATTTTCACTTCCTGTATGAAATGTGTGGCTGTAATTCTGCAAATTGTCTGCTGGTAGTCATTATTGGTGCATTTCTATTTATGATGTACTGCATTATAGGACACTGCGCTATGAACAGGATGCAGCTCCTTAGATGCCCATTAAGTGGAATTGCTACCAGCGAATGCTCTGTCTCGAAAATACGAGGCTATTCTATGGTCTGCAGGCTTAATTGCTTGCCTGGGGACTGATAGCATGATGTGAATGAATGGGTGAATTAATGAATGAATGAACACTCATATACAGGTCTGGGAATGTCCATATATGGACACCATATATGTGTGATAATTATTACGGCCAGGTGCGGCCAGGCTCTTGCGTAAGCATAGTGGGCGCAAGTTAAGTATGAACGGTGCACGGTCTTCGGTGGTTGGCGGTTGAGGGTCCCTCGGGCAGGGGTGTAGTGGAGGGGGGACGCGGGGGGACAGTGTCCCCTCACTTCTCACATCTAAAATATTTTTGGGGCAAAAGTAAGCCTTTGTTTTTTGTCTTGTCATTTACTTTTATGGATACAATTAGGCATTGTAAACAATCTTTCTCAATATGCTATACTTGTTCTAATAGCGGTCTGTGTGTGTGTGTGTGGCGCAGGTGCACGCGAATGCAAGTGTGCATGCACGTGTCTTAAAGGGGAATTCCACTCATTTTCAATATTTTACTATGTCAGTAATATACCCTAGAGATGTTGTGTAGACATGGTAAAAAAAAAAGTTCCACCATTCTGTGTTTCCTAGAAATGGAGGTCTGAAAAAAATCTCGAGCATGGTGAAATGCATCAAGATGACTTCATCAAGATGTGTTTCACCATGTTAATGAGTTTCCTTTTTTCTGAGTGTACAAATGTGAACCAAATGGACCCTAGTGGGTCGGTCCATTTGGTTCCATTTGTACACTCTCAGAAAAAAAATATGAAAATGGGTGGAATTCCCCTTTAAGAGGCATCCCCCCACTTCTTAAAGTCCCACTACAACACTGCCCTCGGGGTACTCTGATGGGGCGGTTTAGGTGATGACGTAATGGTCATCACCTAAGAGACCTTTATAACTAATGTCATGAGTATTAGCTTGCTCTGCTTGTGCACGGGTAGGCCATGAACTACTTGTGCACTCTATCGAGAGCTGATCTAGTTTTGGATCCTGTTGAGAAGTCTATTGTTTTCACTGGCTGCACTATTGACTTTGGGATGGGCCCATCTAGAGTTTGAATGGGCAGGTATCAGTCCAAAGGGAGACATCACAGAAGAAAACGGACTGGTGGGGAAGGATCAACATTTGGAATATCAGTAGGTCAGTTCCGTATGTGATCTAAGCTGAGCTTGATGTCAGATGAGACTCTTTCCCCATAGCACTTTCCCCATAGAGCTGAGCAGTCCTGCACCTTTCATGATGCTGCCCGGCAGCCCAGAAGTAATTTCCCCATATATATTCCTCATACTGTCAGACTTTTCTAAAACCATTTATATAAATGGGCTTAATTTGTGCCGGAGCCAGGCGGAGCGCCGCTCCCCCTTGCTCCACATGCATTCCGGGGGCTGTCAGTGGCGCTCCCCCACCGGCAGGTGGCGCTCCCCCACCTGCAGAGGCCTATCCGGGAGAAATGAGTGTCAATCCAGCCAATACATCCCCGTTCATTTCAGTCGTTGCTATAGGATACCACCTTACTCTGAGGATACCACTCTATTGGCTGAGGCTGAGCCTTCCCAGCTATGGGATGTTTATCGAGAGTCGGGGAGGGATTTGGTCGCTCGCAGCTCAGGCACACACAGTTCACTTCACAGTTCTCACACGTTGCCTCCTGGGCTGCTACGGCTGGGCTGTTATGGCTGGGCTGCTGCTGCTGCTCCCACCGGCTGACCGTCTCCCCCTCCCTCGCGAGACACGGTGGAATTAAAAGGTACCCAGGAAGCAGCCGGACCCCTACATTTGAGCTTGTGGATCGGCTCTTTACAAAGTGTGTGTGCCATAGTGCGTCTCTCTCTCTCTCTCTCTCTCTCTCTCTCTCTCTCTCTCTCTCTCTCTCTCTCTCTCTCTGACACACACGCTGCGTGTGTGTCTGAGAGAGAGAGAGACGCATGCGTGCACGCACGCACACACACAATAATCTTCCGCCAAAAATCGACTTTTCTGCGCATGTTTTTCGGTGCGCGGGTGCACGCACGTGCACGCACGTGCACGCACATGCACGCGCGTGAGGTGCGCTCCGGCACCTCCCGAGTTACAAATTAAGCACTCCATTTATATAAATATGATTAACCTAACCCTAAGCATGACAACAATCACAATATTTGCCATACAGTATCTAATTAGTAATTTATTGTCCCAAAACATTGCGTGAGTTGTCAGGATTTGTCACAACGCGACTTGTCTTTGTCCATCTTTATATAAATCATTTTTGTCAGATGAGGGGTGCTGACCGGGTTCATATATGCAGATCTAGGTGATAGATCCAGTCAATGTATGTATGGCTATAAGGGTTTGATGAGGTCAGTGTTGTGAAAAGGCTATATATAGAGCGTGTCACAAGTCGTGATGGACTGGTGGCCATATATGTGGCTTAACAGATGGATGGGTGAACGGATGGGCAGACTGACAGATTTTATAGGTTTTCATAGTCAACTGCGACCTATGGTCACAGACACCAATACATTCCAAGAATGAACAAACTGCATCAGTGAAGAAGAGATAGAGAACGTTGATCAGGACATGCAACACCTGTAAACGTACAAAATACAGCATGCAAGCCTGAACATTGATCACACAACACATGTTGTGTGCTTTCCAAAGCTAAGAACACTAAGTAAGAACACTTACTGTACCATTATACCATTTTGAAGGTTATGTTTTGTGTACAGAAGAGAGTGCACCCACTCACAGCATAGCAGTAATGTTAAAACATAAAAGAATCGCAAATAGACAAAATACGGTGAAAACCGGTGTTTTTCCTATGTTTGACAGAATGTCAATATACCTTACAATGTGCAAACATATTTTCAAACAATGGAGAGAGGGGAAAAAACGTGTGTGTGGATGTGAAATCATATAGCATACTGTATAGTGTTGATATTTGTTCTGTATGGTTTCAATCCCCCAGCTGTGCGTTCCGCTTCAGACGTTCGCAGACAACTCGGATGTTTTATTCATCTTGACATTTTCTTAACCTCTTGAGCCCTATACCCTTTGTACGACAAATAGCAAAACATAACAGATATGCAAGCTCACAACGTGTTACAATGTTGATCGTCTAATTTCATTATTGTAGAAAGCTTTTGTACATTTAAAAATTGTGACAAATCTTGACAATTTGCGAAATTGTGTAAATGTGGTTAACATATGGAAAATATGATATTCAAAACTAAAACGTCATCAGCATTGGGCAGTAACATTTACTTTACCCAGTAGTGTAACTTATTACAGATATGAGATAAACACAGTCTCTCTTCATCTTCGACTTGGGCATATATTATAAACAGAACATTAGAACTTTGTCACATGTTCAAATATAACGGATTACAAGCTAGATATCAACACTGCGATGGTGGAGGATATTTCCTTGTACGTGTTTTCTACACATGTGCCATTGTGCAAATGAATGACATACTTGTGATCCTCTGTGCACGTCTCAAAAACGATGCCATGTACGTCCATGTGCATACTTTCAACATGTTTAAGTCAGTCAAAAGAGCCATTGTAATGTTTGTGTGGACAAAATAGGCTAATCACCTGCAGTCTGTGAAGTATTCAAATTGACAGTTAAAGTTACAAAGTTAAAGTTTTTTTTTTGTCACAATGACGGGGTCACTCACCAAAAATAGCCAACTGCAAGCTCACAACACGATGTGGGCGTTAGAGCTTGTACATCAGTTATTGTATTTATTATTTTTTGCTGTGACTCCTTCTGTAAGGACACAGTTTGTATTGTTCCAACAAAGAACAAAGCAGAAGTGTGGATGTCTCCCATTCCCCCAGCAAACCAAACCCTGCAGTGCACAGACGATATGTAATCTTTTTTTTTGGGCAGTATAAATCCCCTCTTGACATGCCCTGTTTAATTATCCCCAGCAAGAAGCAACGCAGAAACACTACAGTAGTAAACAAATCGACGCATGCGGTCGGAGAAAACAATATACTTTGCAGTGTGTATTCTTCACCCCCCCTCCTCCCCCGCCATAACCATGATGAATGTGGCAGTTAAAACATTAATAGGGGAGAGGGGAATGCTTTCATTTGCTATTTTCTGCTTAAGATAATTGACCCTCCCTCCGACGTAAAGGTCACGGAAGAATCAATGCATGTATGAAATATTAATCAAGAGTTCTCCATTTGTTTAAAAAAGAGGATCAAATGACCTTTACACAACATCAAATTGATTATCGCATGCAGAGTGCTTTGGAATAAATCCTTTTTAAGAGACTTCATTCCCGGGCCACGAGAGCACGCAGCAGGCACTTAATACATGAGCGCCGCATGCATGCATGACCACAACAAACAATGGACTGTGATGGAAATGTACTACAATGAGGGATCAAGTATGAATGGACGTCATCAGGCCCAATACAATATTGATAATGACCATGCAGGCGTGTCATTTGCATACGTCTCCCCGCCCGCATGCACGCAGCGATTGAAGGTTTTGTGATTGTGAGAGTGTGAGTTAGATATTGAAAATTAGTGCCAGCCAGAGGGGGGGGGGGGGGGGGGGGGCAGAAAGACGAGTGTCAGACAGAAGAATATAGTGATAAGCTTCTTTCCATAGCTTTTTTTTTTATTAAGCTCTAATTAACAAGGAAACACCTCGGTGTGTTGCCGCTATATACGGGTGCATCAGATTTAAAAAAAAGAACAGCTCACGTTCTGAAACATCAAAAATAATGGGATTGTATTGTAATGTAACATTATCAATATACAGTACTGGATATACATTCCACCATGGTTACACGCAAGACTTATATTTAAATACAAAACATATCTAATAAAATTTAACACCTTTGAAAATGACACGCATGCAACTCAACCCCCCGGAAATCATCCTGCATGCGTGTTGCTGGAGTGCAACCTAGCGCCGCATATACCCAGGGATTATACGGCCCGGCGCCGTAATGGAAACAGCCTTTTCTCCCCCCTCTCTAACATTTGATACAGTTCACTGTTGCACATATTCCCAATATATTAGTCTATTACCTCTGGGCCACAACGTGTCAGTGGGAAGGCAGAGGCCGCCACCATGCTTGTCTGTAAGTTATTCAGCTGTGGGATTACAGCGAGCTGCGGAAGTTAAACAAGGGTTGCAGAGAACACACAGGCAAGTGTTCCTGATTGGACACAAACCGATTGCTCACACGCACCTCTCTCTCTCTTGACATCGTTAGCCGTCGCTAAGACGGAGGTAAACAATATCCTGAGAGAGGATTGTTACCAAAATCCAAAATGCACTAGTGGCACTTCCAAAATGCACTAGAAGCCGCTAGAGCAGTGGGTTTTCAACCATTTTGATACCAGGGCCCACTATTTATTCGCCATTTTACAGACCACCATTCGATGTTGGAAAATGTTGGTCAAAATAATATTTTCTAAATAGATTTTGAAAATTAGGTAGTTCAGATGTTTAAATACGATGTATAATTTAACTCTTGAGAGTTACTAATGGTCCTTTCTCCGGCTTCAGTCAACTTCGCCCCAACTCACCATCACAAAAGCTCAAAATTTTCCACCAGGAGCTTTTCCCTAATTTTGGCACTAGGGAAGGGGTCTGGGAAAAAAGCTAAATATAGCGACAAATGCGCTGAGATATACAGTGTATATATATAGAGAGAGAGACAGAGAGAAGGATAGAGAAAATACTGTTGCCTGTGTTTTGATGATTTAAGATGCAGCTGCGCTAGCAGGGAGGAGGGGATGGAGGGAGCTCGGTTTGGTGATTGACATGAGTGACCTCAGTGAAATTGAAAAAAAGGTCCCAGATCCAGAAACGCACTGCCTTACACCCTTGACCTTTCCAGTCTCATATCCTGTGAAATGGGCTTCTATAGTCCTTCCTTCCACAGCAATGCTGGGGATGATTCTATGTTTATGCATCAGGAAGACTTGCATGCAGTTGGTCAGGCAGCCAAGCCTAAACATAGATAGCTCTGAGCACAATTTAATGCAACGGTTCAGTAAGAAAAGGGGAGCTAATATTTACAGATCATTTTTCATGGTGGGTGTGGGGGTGTGTGTGTCCATACTTGTCTTTTGACAAAGATGTGAGCTTGTGGACTGGCTATTTTCAGCAGATATCTTAATTTGGTGTAGACTTTGAGGGGAAAAAGTATTAACCAAGTATTAACCCCGGCCATTATTTATATAAAGGATAGCACTTTCCCCATAGAGCTGAGCAGTCCTGCACCTTTCATGATGCTGCCCGGCAGCCCAGAAGTAATTTCCCCATATATATTCCTCATACTGTCAGACTTTTCTAAAACCATTTATATAAATATGATTAACCTAACCCTAAGCATGACAACAATCACAATATTTGCCATACAGTATCTAATTAGTAATTTATTGTCCCAAAACATTGCGTGAGTTGTCAGGATTTGTCACAACGCGACTTGTCTTTGTCCATCTTTATATAAATCATTTTTGTCTTGAAGGGAAAAATGAATGGGGAATCCATTTCTGGACCATGAAAAGGGCAGGACTACTGCACAGCTGTAGTAGACAAAATATTTTGAATTTGCAGGAGGAAATGTTTAGGTCTTTGTGTAAGCAAAGTAACTTAAATTGCAATATAAAGTGCAAATAACATGGGTTCCTAAATTTGTTTTTTAATACAAGCTTATTTCTAATGGTCTGAGCCTCAATCACCACTGATATAACTAGTCCTTGTCATTTCTTTATGGACAGTTTACAGTACCACAATGTCCTGAGGTGGAGGGGGCAGTCATATGCAGGATATTTTACAGTAGAGTCATTATAATACTGATGCTAGATAAAACCAGGCTTGTTTAAATTGTGAACTTGGAAAATCAACAATTGCAGACACTGTAAACAAAGTGGAAATGCAAATGTGGAACTGAAGGCTGAAGGAGAGGAGGAATTATACAAATTCCTGCATTGATGACATCATTATGAGGCCAAAATCAAACAAGCTGTTCCTGAGAGTGTAATTTACATTAAATCTCCTATATTAGCCTGATTGTTAAAACTAGATAATTTGTTGGGATAGAAAGCACACATGGGAGCACCAAAAACTCAAAGAAAATTAAAAAAGTTGAGTTTCATGTTTCATTTACCCTTTAAACCATTTTAGCAGTTTACTGCAGCTAAACTCTGAAGTGAATTGGACATGCAGACTCTTGCAAAGAAAAAGAAACGGTATGCACAGTATACGCAGTAAGATGTATTCCGTTTTGTGTGACGTGCCTAGATGTCAACGGATATCTCAAAATCCCTTTCCCAAACATTCATTTGCAGGCAAATCAGCCGTGGAGGCACAAACAGGGGAATAACAGAGATAATGTGATGCGTGATGTTGTCTTGGGCTTACTGGAGGAAAATGGCAGTGAGCCCCTGAAACCCATCTCTGAGATCAGCGCATGTTCTCCCTCTAGTGAGAGATGATGGGAAATGAGAGCAGGGCGGATCTAGGCATGGGCATGGGGGGCAGTGCCCCCCTAAATGCCCAGTCTGCCCCACCAAACGCGATGGCATGCAAAACAACCCAAGGTGTTTCAAAGTAA
Source organism: Benthosema pterotum (assembly GCA_039105355.1). Classification (NCBI taxonomy): domain Eukaryota; kingdom Metazoa; phylum Chordata; class Actinopteri; order Myctophiformes; family Myctophidae; genus Benthosema; species Benthosema pterotum. Next base: position 22,250,513 of record CM076971.1, on the reverse strand, counting down.
AGTGCCTATATATTTAAAATGATTTGAAACACTACTACTGCTACTGACTAACTACAGTTGTGTCACTACTAAACCAACAGCATTTCATCATTGAAAACAGAAAGCTCTCTGAGTCAGACCTTTAGCTTTATGCATGCTGCGTGTCTGTTGCAACTTCAACAACAACCGGTATGGGTGCGGCTTCATCGCCCGTGGCGCGAAGGGACAGAGGCGATGAAGCCGCCCCCATACCATTTTCTCCTGCCCCCCCCAAATTGGGAAATGTTATATCCGCCCCTGAATGAGGATTGGGGAAAGACAGGGATACAGAGAGAGAGAAAGAGAGAGGGGGGTGCAGAGAGAGAGAGAGAGAGAGAGGGATATAGAGGGAGAGGGGGGGCTGTTCTTTCTATCTGAATGAAAATTAGGTTGCTCCCTTCATCCCAATAAAGTCTTCAGGGGAATGGAAATGTTAGCATATACCACATCTGCCTCTCTATGTCTCTCTTTCCCTCTCTTTCTCTCTCATTATGCTGTGGCCGTATGCTCGCGCATCAGTGATGTATCTTAGCTCAACCAGCAAAACAGCATAAAAATGTTTTCACTTGTGTGAGTGGAGCGCAAGTCAGGCGATCGGTGCTCGCAATTGTTGAAATCCTCCATTGCGATGTAACTCAATATTTTTGCATCATTGTCAAGCATTTTCAACATCATGTCCTCCTCAGTGTAGAAATGGCTATCCCCATCCCCTCAGCACGTGCATAAATGTGCTGGTGAGATGGCGCAAAATTATTTCAATAACAACGGAGACCATTGAATAGCCATTATTCTCGGTGCAGGCATGTGCGATCCTGCAATGCTATATTTGATCATCCAAGTTTGTTTGCCAATTTTTTACTAGAGAGAAATTGATTTTCAGATCCATGCCGTAGTCCTGGACCAAGCAGACGCATTATATGAGCAAACTGTAGTGATAGCCAGACTGTCGCATTTCACTCTTAGTAATATTTCAGCCATTAGTTAAATTGATTCTTCCCAGAGTAACACTACATCCTCATTCCGGAGCTTGAAAGATTACTCTTGCGAAATACCTCAAATTAAATGAGACTCTCCAAGGCGAGGTTCCTATAGTTCAGACATGATGTTCACCAACCAACATTATCAGCTTTTTTCCCTTCCCTGAGAAATGCTCCTTTAATCAGTTCATATAGATTTATCTCTGGACAGTCATCTGGCAAGCTCTGCTACTGCCATTGACTTTCTGGCCAAAGTGTAATCTTTACACCTCCGGTATAGGCCTATATGTGTGTTGCTTTTGTGCCAAGGATCACATTGTCTGAATGCATTGGATAATCCAGCGCTGATCGCATTTGTTTTAGTCCATTAATCAGTTGCATGTTTAGCATAGGTAAACAATTTAATGCCATCTTTGACCTTGGATTTAATTAGTCACATGCCACTAATCTGTCATTCTATTTATTATCTGTATTCTAGTGTTTGTGCAGTTGAACACTGGAATACATTGAAATGGTTTTACACCAGGTGGACACAGATGTCTGTGCAGTATGAACTTACAAATCAATCTAGGCCACATTAAGTAACGCAGGGTGGACACCTGGGACGTACAGCCCTTTCACACTTTTAGCTAATTGGCTAACGGTGCGTTTAAAAAATGTATAAGTTGCTGCTGTTCTCTCGCTGCTAAAATGTACGGTAACATTCCAGGGGAAAAATCACAGATGTACGCACTCACTTGTGAAATTAAATGAATGGCGTTGACATTCCATAGTTAAACTACTAATAGAACCAAAAGACTGGTCATATGACAGTGAAATACCTCCCAATTGGCACTGATGCAGGGGCACACTCTCCACCCAAACGAAGGTCAGGATGAGCCTACACTCAACCCCCCTCCGAATTGCGACTCGGTGTAGTCACAGAATAGTAAATAATGTAAAACCCGAACTCACCCATTCTGAAACTAGCCTGGGACCAGCCTTGTTTTCCGTTGCAACATTCAACTTCTGAATGTTACTGGCAACTGAATTTCCCTGACGTCACCTGTTGCGTAGCACTATTGTTTTGATTTGATGTTGTTCCAACAAAGGTAAACTGATTTGTTTCAAATCAGAAGTCTCGAGAGTATTTCAACCATCATAAGCCCCACCCCCCACAGGAGATAGATTCCTTGCCAGAGGGAGTTGCGATGTTGAAGTTGAATTTGAACTTCAACGTAGAGACACAGTCTGGTACCAGGCTAGTCTGAAACACCTACGGCGAAATTGCACTTCCAGGTTTTTGAGAGCCACACCCTCAAACGCCAAACAGCCAACTAATATATGACCAGACATCAATTAGTAATTACTCTATCTTGTCCAATATAGACAAACTATTGTGAGTTCAGGCTGCTTTGACATACACTACAAAATATATATGGTATATTTTTAAAGGGGAATTCCACCAATTTTCAAAATTTTCCCGAGAGGATACAAATGTGGATGAGGATACAAAATTCACCTAGTCTAAAGTATATTAAGGACATATTAAAATGTTGAAAATGGGTGGAGTTCCCCTTTAAGTGGTTAAAGTTGTTCCGTGATCAAGAGGTGCACTAGTGACACACGGCCGCACATGGCCAAAGTCTCACATTTCTCTCTTCAGTGCACAAGTACACGGCGGCAGAGAGGGAAGGTAATGAAAAACATGCACGCGGGGGTCCGTGCGGACGGGGGTTCAGCGGACCAGATGTCGATGCTATCGCCAGGTTTCGCTCCGTCTGTCATGCATGCACAGTCTCTATTTATAGGAGAACGCTCGGGAGATCGAGGTGGGGAGTGGCCCCCTCCCCTGCTTTTTTTTTTTTTCTATTCCCTCCCCATCCGTTCTTAGTACAAGCCAAATTGCAGGCTCTTTCACAAGCCCCTCTTCTGGGGATGTGGGGGTAGAGGCGGTGGTAAGGGGGGGTGGGGGTGGGGGGTCGCTATTGGTGGAACAACCTGGAAATATGCAACCTTCCGCGCTGAACCCCACAGCCACAGAGGCACTGAAGTGATAAATGATCAGTGATATCACACCCGGGTTCAAATCACATTCCTTCTCCTTCCTCCTCCCTCGCCACGGTCACAGAACTCCAGCAGGCTGCAGATGGAATTACCTTTTTCCTTTACTACACACATTCATGAGGAGAGGACTCCCTCGGCATATCGCTGATAATGACATTTCCCTGTAAATATGTACGCTGCGGCTGCTATAACCCCGTGTGAACCCGCTGCAGAGACCATCTCGCTGAGATGGAGTGTCTTTCACAAAGTCAGAGAGGTGCTTCTTCTTTAAGACGCGCGCTGAGAATACTATACCAGCATGGCGCCATGCTGGAACGACATGGCGCGGAAGACCAAGCAAACATTTACATATACAGTAAGACATGTCAAGGAATTGTACTGTTCCCTTATTTTCTTTTTTTCCCCCAATATACTGTATATACTGAGTTGGGTATAGTTTGTAGGTTATGGATTTACTCCATGTCAAAAGGATTTTATTACTTGCGTGAGCGGAGCGGGTGCAAGTAAGGCGATTGGTTTATGGCAGGGGTTTTCAACCTTTTTGATGACAGGGACCACCATTTTTCAGAATTTGAGCCACGGACCACCACTTGAGGACATTTTAGCCCCACAGACCCCAAAACTAAAGATTTCTTTTGCTTTTGTCCATCTTCTAGTTGTGTAGACTTGGGCTAATTCAGATGATGAATATTTTACTCTTGAGAGTGTAAAAATGAAACCAAATGGACCCGCAAGGGTCCATTTGGTTTCATTTTTACGTTCTCAAGAGTTACATCTGGTTAATCAACTTAGTGGGGACCACCTGGAACCCTCTCAGGGTGGGTCAGTCCCTCGGGGGGTACTCCGATTGGCCGGTTTAAGCGATGACATAGTAAAAGACCTTTATAGCTAATGTCATTGGTATTAGCCCGCTCCACTCACGTACGAGTAGCACGCAAGTTTGCACTCTACTGGGTGCTGATTTAGTTCTATTCTGTATTTGATCGAGTCTACAGTTTTTATATTATCCCATGGGGGACTGATCTAAGTTCCGAAGTCCCACAGATCAGAACTCCCATTATTCGAACATGCACTGGAAATTCACTATCAGCTGTGACGTGCTCGCGATTATGGTGAGGATGAGGAATGTTTGTAGCTGTGAGGTTAGGTTGAGGGCCGGCTAACGGTTACGGTTGGAGGGGGTAGAGTTTTGCATCTCGTAAATTCGGAACAATGGGAGGTTGCAACAATGGGAGGTCGGAATAATGACATGGCACCGAGGTGATAATGACCATGATAGTGATGACAGGATGGTAGTGTCCTGGACAACCGGTCTAAGCACTAGTTGTGACCACTTTCAGCCACAATTGCTTAATGGTTGTCCAGAGCTCCAATCTAACCAATACGTCCATTTACACAGACAAGACAGACATGGACAACCATCAAGCAATTGTGGTTGAAAGTGGTCACAACTCATGCTTAGACCGGTTGTCCAGGACACTACTGGCATGTCATCACTATCATGGTCATTATCACCTCAGTATCATTGATTGATTGAATACTTCATTGGTCAAAATTGCAAACAGAGGTTACAGTATACAGTAAGGCACTCTGAAAGTATAACAGCAAAAACGTGATGGGGTGGGGACTTGTTTTCATTGAGGTATTCACCTACCTAACACAGCATAGCATAACACATTAATACCTATGATTGGTTCATTCAATATTTGTTTTTTTAGTCAACACTCAGATATAAAGAGTGTTCAATAGCATGGATTTTACGAGAAGAAAAGAAAACATCAAAAATGGAATATATATAATATACAGGTATATAGGTGGTAGTGGATGCTCGACTGAACCCTAACAAATAGTTACTCGTTTTATTATTACATGGATTACGCAGAGGCAGGTATCAACTTAATTAATGGTGGAAAAAAAAATATATAAAGTTAATTTTAAGGCTTACTGAACCCGGTGAAATGGTTTAATATATTAGTGCAAGCACCTCATTCCCCCTGCTGACCTTCTGATCATTTGGAATGTAGAGTGCAGGGCAGAAACGGGCTTAGACTGCTCTAGATAAGAACCTTTCCTGCTACCTCCTCTGAATAGAATCTGGTTGCCTCAGCACTTCTCACAAGATAGAGGACTTAACATGTCACATTGGGATTATAGTTCACCAGACTTTAATAAAGTAACGGCGTGTTTGCAAAGTTCATATGAGCTTAATGTGGGGAGTGGGTGGGTGGTGGTGGTGGTGTGGGGGGGGCTGCTTCAGTTGTTCAGTTGACATGTCAATTCAATTCTGAAGGCGAGGATAATGATTGTCCTTGGATTGTCTCCCTTTTGTGTGTGTGAGAGAGAGGGAGATAGCAAAAACTAAGTCAAAATCCACTTGCTTTTGATGGGCCTAAGACACAGAATAGTAGGCCCTACCATGTGGCTCAATTTCAGTCAGCCAAATGTAATGTTTATTGTTTTCAAATAAGAGGTGTTCTGAGCAGAGCTGAGACGAATAACTATCAAAGTACATCATTTATTCTAACCCCTCCCTGAAACGGCCTATCTGTTCTGAACCCTGTGGAGTGTGGACTTAACTGAAGGTTATGGTACCTGTAGATTGGTGGTTTTCAAACTTTTTCATACCAGCGCCCCACTATTTATTCAGAATTTGAGCCACAGACCACCATTTGATGACATTTTAGCCCCACAGACCCAAAACAAAGATTTATTTTGCTTTTGTCCACTCCAGGCTGGATTTCAGAGAAAACAAAAGAGTCAAACATAAAGATCAAAATGACCATTAATCTTCTACATACTCTAGGTCTGTAGACTTGGGCTAATTCAGATGATGAATATTTTAACTCTTGAGAGAGTAAACATGATCATTATTTTTACGTTCTCAAAGAGTTACATCTTAACCAGCTTTCCATCATTTAGCCTGGGGACCACCTGGAATCCTCCCGGACCAATTTCACAAAGCAACTGGTGGAGGGGAATTTCAGAAGATGCTTTTCTTGGCCTTATTTTTGTACTGGCTGTTCACCCTGGTGTGACATGTGGACTTTTGTTTGTGGAGGCGACTAGAGTGACATTAGATGTTTCACATCACACCGCAAAACCGTGATGCTTTTATGCTGCTGGGTTTTTTTTCTTTTTTGACAAGAAGGAACCACATGGGCAATATTTTCTCTGTGCAGTTTTGACCAGTGCATTGTACACCTGTATCATTTCTGTAGTGTTTTAACTAAACACAAGGCCTTCCATTCCATTCACATGATGACTCACAACATAATTTAAAGTTCAGAAATGCATAAAGTTTGATTCGAGTTGTAGAATACTTATTGGCTACACAAGATTCTGATTATTCTGCCTTTTTGCTCTTTTCCTAGTTTAAAATATATTTATAGGTTTGCTATGTTTTTGGTGGAGTGCAAACTCTACAAATGTAGCATTGCATTTGGGAGCATGATTTAGATGCTACTGGCTGCTATCCTATACCCCTGCTGACCCAGCACGATTTGGTCCATTTTGGCTGCCATAATCGCTTTGACTGCAAACACGTAGCCCTGTACTGTATCTGTCTTTATTTCTGGTCAAAAAGGTCCACTGGATATCATGTCCCTGATGTCAGTAGAACATTGCCAATGTCATGGTCAGTATCATCCTCCTACGTCTACTTTCCCCATGCACTCACTTTATTTCTGAAGTGGTGCCAACCACTTCCAATGAGTGACTTGCAAACTTTGTAACTCCATGCTGCAAAATTTGCAACTGCATGCACGTGTCCACAGCACCGTTGCCATGGCAAAATGCCAATCACATCCTACAACATGCTGATCTCTACATCCGGCCATGTTGCCTGTACAAGCTACTTTGGGCTTGTATGTTGTTAACGTTTGTTGTGTGTTCATTGATGCTTCTTTCTCTCCCAAAATGTGGCAACATGGCGCTTTGGACTATGCCCACTCTGTACGATTACCTCTAACATGCACTTCTCGCTGTGCAATAAATAAACAATTATGGACGCTTTGATAAAATCACGGCGTCTATGTGCCTGTCTTGCCCCAACAACATCCTGGTTTTTATGTTTTATAAGTTCTGATGACGTTATGGACTGGATGTATTACGTTTGCATCTCTGCTTTCACTATTGTGTGTAAGTGGAGCTGCACCAGCACTGCGATCGTCTGCTTTTTTGTTCATTCATCACAGGCAGCTATCAAGGCATTTGAAATATCTTGTAATGATGGATTCAATTGGACTGTGGATTTTATATTTTATTTAGACATTGAAGATGTTTAACATGGCTTTTGTGTGTAGTGGGGGAGGATGAGGAGACAACGAGCAGCAAGTAAATAAATGGCTTTTCTTGGGCACAGAACAGTAGATAAAGATGTAGATGTTCTCACCACGATGTTTTCTGCCCCCTCAATGTCGTAATAACTCTTCTACCTCTCTTCTGACTAAACCCTCTGTGCATTGCAACGCCCGTGCGTGCAGCAGTAGCAACGTTTCATTGACCAAATGAAAGTAAAAAAAGCCTCTAAAGGCTTGTTGTAATATTGCTTGTCCCATTTATCATTAGAAGTCTCTATAGAAGTGTTGCCAGTGAACTGAGATGTTGTAACAATGTCTGTAATATGTACTTAAAGTGGGGGTGCCGTGATTTTTGTATTTTTTCCAATTTTGTACATGTTTAAGAGGTGGCAGTATGTAAATAGACCCCTTGGTGTGTTTTTTATGTGCAATGATGTCTTCCCTTTGTATTTAGGGTTTCTTCCTGGGGGCTGAACGTTTCCAGTCAAACATGCCAATGAAAAAAACTTCACTATAGTGACATCACGTGTTCAGCCCCTCCCCTAACTCCTCCCACTTTATCATGCAACTAAAGCTGTGGGCGTGGCTTCAGTTCAGGTGGATCTCCACCCATCACCACCCACCAGGCAAACCAGGCATACTTAATGAACTGGTAGGGTGGAATCATAAAAATGATAGTTTAACAAACACTGTACACTTTTGGGGGAAAAAAATCTTATTTTTCATATAACATTAATACCTGATGATCATGTTTTAGGGTAGAAAAAAATCACGGCACTCCATCTTTAAGGTTCTAAGCAATTTCATGCCTTGTCACTTGTATTTTCATGTTTTAAATATATTTATCTTCGTTTATTATATAGCAGATTGAGGGAATGAATAGCTAAAGCTCTGTTTTTATAGAATGATATGCATTTTTATGAAGTGTATTAGTATAAGCATCATCACCATCACTGGAGTTTTTATTTATACTCTATCATTTTCATCATGGACCTACAGTTGTTCAACATGAACGGCTGTTGAATATATCTGATCTGCAGGCTTGGTTATTTCTGACCGCAAGATGAAGGGGTTTAATGCTATGTGTACATTTAATGCTATCTACTACATCTCCCAAAATACCTGATCTACAAGCTGTTTTGACATTTTTTGGATGGTTTTATTATGTAGGACATGATGTGAATATGCACAACACACCGGTGGTCGGTACTCCTGCGAGCCTCTGGTTCCAGGCACAGGGTTCGAATCCCTGCGGTGTGAGCTTAATGTTTCACGTTTTGTCCTATATGTTTTTATATGATGTCAGTTAGCAACCAATGTATTTATTTGTAATACCCAAATGCACTTTTAATTACTCTTCATCAAGCATGGAGGGTTTTCATTATCAGTTCCTCAAAAACGATAAAAAACAGCATACCATGCTAACGCTGTGTGTGCTGTCGTTTTTCTTCAATTTCCCCATTTTTCCAAAATCCTCAAACAATGATTTCCGACATACTATAGTAAGTTGAACAAGTTTTGACATTCTTAAAATCATCAAAAATTATGGTAAGGCTATAGCCTTGCGTTTTTTCGAAATTCAACATTTTTCAAAAATCAAGATTTTGACATTTTTCGAAAACGCTCTGAAAGTCCTCAAACCGATGAGAAACGGCATGCTGTGCAAGACCGTGAGGCTATAGCCTTAGGTTTTGGCATTTTTTTAAAATCCTCAAAAGGATTAAAATTGCTTTTTTTTATATTATTGGTTTTTTCATTTTTCGAAAATCCTCAAAAATCCTCAAAGCGATGAAAAACTGTAAGGCTATAGCCTTGCATTTTTTCGAAATTCGACATTTTTCGAAGATCTTCAAAAAGTCCTCAAAAGATGAAAAACGGCATGCTGTGCCACACCGTAAGGCTATAGCCTTGCGTTTTGTCAGTTTTTGAAAATCCTCAAATCCTCACAATGATGAAGAACCATGAGGCTATAACTTTTTTTTTTTTTTTTTTTTTTTTTGAGATTTTGGATTTTTCAAAAATCCTGAAAAATCCTCAAAATTCCTCAAAACGATGTAAAACGGCATGCTGTGCGAGACCGTAAGGCTATAGTGTTGCGTTTTTGCGACATTTTGCCATTTCGACATTTTTCGGAAAATCATCAAAAACTCCTCAAAAAATGAAAAACGGCATGCTGTGCAACACCTTGAGGCTATAGCCTTGCGTTTTTGTCAGTTTTTGAAAATCCTCAAAAATCCTTACAACGATGAAATCTTCAAAAATCTTTAAAATGATGAAAAATGGTAAGGCTATAGCCTTGCGTTTGTGCCAGTATTTGTCATAAAAAAAAATCCTCAAAAATGCTCAAAACGATGAAAAAAGGCTATAGCCTTGCGTTTTTGACAGGTTTCATCATTTTTTGCAAATCTTCAAAAATCTTCAAAATGATGAAAAACGGTAAGGCTATAGCCTTGCGTTTTTTTTCCCCCCAAAATTTCGATATTTTTCGAAAATCCTCAAAAATCCTCAAAAAATTAAAAAACGGCATGCTGTGCAAGACCGTAGGGCTATAGCCTTGCGTTTTTCGAAATTCCGACATTTTTCGAAAATCCTCGAAAATACTCAAAACGATGAAAAACGGCATTCTGTGCATGACCGGAAGGATATAGACTTGCGTTTTGCCAGATTTCGTCATTTTCTGAAAATACTCAAAAATCGTCAAAACGATGAAAAACTGTAAGGCTATAGCCTTACGTTTTTTCAAAATTTCGACATTTTTCGAAAATCCTCAAATGCTCAAAACGATGAAAAACGGCATTATGTGCATGACCGGAAGGATATAGCCTTGCGTTTTTGGCAAATTTCATCACTTTTTGTAAATACTCAAAAATCGTCAAAACGATGAAAGACTGTAAGACTATAGCCTTACGTTTTTCCAAAAGTCTGACATTTTTCAAAAATCCTCAAATGCTCAAAACGGTGAAAAAACAGCATGCTGATGCACAAGCACTGTAATGATCTCCCTTGCGGCTTTTGCCAGATTTGTCATTTTTTCAAAAATCTTCAAAAATGATGAAAAACGTAAGGCTATAGCTGCGTTTTTTCCCCCAAAATATCGACATTTTTTCGAAAATCTCAAAAATGCTCAAAACAGTGAAAAAACAGCATGCTGAGCAAGAATGTAATGCTATACCCTTGCGCTTTTGCCAGATTTCGTCATTTCGTCGTTGCCAGATTTCGACATTTTTCGAAATACTTCAAAATGATGAAAAACGTAAGGCTAAGGCCTTGCATTTTTTTTCTTGAAATTTCGACATTTTTCGAAAATGCTCAAAAATGCTCAAAACGGTGAAAAACGACATGTGGAGCAAGACTGTAATGCTATACCCTTGCGCTTTTGCCAGATTTCGTCATTTTTCGAAAATCTTCAAAATGATGAAAAAAACGTAAGGCCTTGCGTTTTTTTCTCGAAATTTCGACATTTTTTCGAAAATGCTAAAAATGCTCAAAACGGTGAAAAACAGCATGCCGAGCAAGACTCTAATGCTATACCCTTGCGCTTTTGCCAGATATCGTCATTTTTCGAAAATCTCCAAAATGATGAAAAAACGTAAGGCTATAGCCTTGCGTTTTTTTTCTCGAAATTTCGACATTTTTTCGAAAATGCTCAAAAATGCTCAAAACGGTGAAAAACGGCATGCTGAGCAAGACTGTAATGCTATACCCTTGTGCTTTTGCCAGATTTCGTCATTTTTCGAAGATCTTCAAAATGATGAAAAAAACGTAAGGCTATAGCCTTGCGTTTTTCCCCAAAATTTCGACATTTTTTCCAAAATGCTCAAAAATGCTCAAAACGGTGAAAAACGGCATGCTGAGCAAGACTGTAATGCTGTACTCTTGCGCTTTTGCCAGATTTCGTCATTTTTCGAAAATCTTCAAAATGATGAAAAAACGTAAGGCTATAGCCTTGAGTTTTTTTTCTCGAAATTTCGACATTTTTTTTCGAAAATGCTCAAAAATGCTCAAAACGGTGAAAAATGGCATGCTGAGCAAGACTGTAATGCTATACCCTTGCGCTTATGCCAGATTTCGTCATTTTTCTAAAATCTTCAAAATGATGAAAAAACGTAAGGCTATAGCCTTGCGTTTTTTTCTCAAAATTTCGACATTTTTTCGAAAATGCTCAAAAATGCTCAAAACGGTGAAAAAACGGCATGCTGAGCAAGACTCTAATGCTATACCCTTGTGCTTTTTGCCAGATTTCGTCATTTTTTCGAAAGTCTTCAAAAAATGATGAAAAAACGTAAGGCTATAGCCTTTCGTTTTTTTTTCTCGAAATTTCGACATTTTTTTCGAAAATGCTCAAAAATGCTCAAAACGGTGAAAAACGGCATGCTGATCAAGACTGTAATGCTATACCCTTACGCTTTTGCCAGATTTCGTCATTTTTCGAAAATCTTCAAAATGATGAAAAAACGTAAGGCTATAGCCTTGCGTTTTTTTTTTTCTCGAAATTTCGACATTTTTTTGAAAATGCTCAAAAATGCTCAAAACGGTGAAAAACGGCATGCTGATCAAGACTGTAATGCTATACCCTTGCGCTTTTGCCAGATTTCGTCATTTTTCGAAAATCTTCGAAATGATGAAAAAACGTAAGGCTATAGCCTTGCGTTTTTTTTCTCGAAATTTCGACATTTTTTTGAAAATGCTCAAAAATGCTCAAAACGGTGAAAAACGGCATGCTGAGCAAGAATGTAATGCTATACCCTTGCGCTTTTGGCAGATTTCGTCATTTTTCGAAAATCTTCAAAATGATGAAAAAACGTAAGGCTATAGCCTTGCGTTTTTTTCTCGAAATTTTGACATTTTTTCGAAAATGCTCAAAAATGCTCAAAATGGTGAAAAACGGCATGCTGAGCAAGACTCTAATGCTATAGATGCCAGATTTTGTCATTTTTCGAAAATCTTCAAAATGATGAAAAAACGTAAGGCTATAGCCTTGCCTTTTTTTCCATGAATTTTCAACATTTTTTCGAAAACGCTAAAAAATGCTCAAAACGGTGAAAAACCGCATGCTCATCAAGACTGTAATGCTATACCCTTGCGCTTTTGCCAGATTTCGTCATTTTTCGAAAATCTTCAAAATGATGAAAAAACGTAAGGCTATAGCCTTGCGTTTTTTTTCTCGAAATTTCGACATTTTTTTCGAAAATGCTTAAAAATGCTCAAAACGGTGAAAAACGGCATGCTGAGCAAGAATGTAGTGCTATAACCCTTGCGCTTTTGCCAGATTCGTCATTTTTTTCGAAAATCTTCAAAATGATGAAAAAACGTAAGGCTATAGCCTTGCGTTTCTTTCTCGAAATTTCGACATTTTTTCGAAAATGCTCCAAAATGCTCAAACAGTGAAAAACAGCATGCTGAGCAAGACTGTAAATGCTATACCCTTGGTGCTTTTGCCAGATTTCGTCATTTTTCGAAGATCTTCAAAATCATGAAAAACCGTAAGGCTATAGCCTTGCCGTTTTTTCGAAATTTCGACATTTTTCGAAAATCCTCAAAATCCTCAAAAATCCTCAAAACGATGAAAAAAAAGCATGCTGTGCAAGACCGTAGGCTATAGCCTTGCGTTTTTGCCAGGTTTTGTCATTTTTTGAAAATCGTCAAAATCATGAAAAACCGTAAGGCTATAGCCTTGCCGTTTTTTCGAAATTTCGACATTTTTCGAAAATCCTCAAAATCCTCAAAAATCCTTAAAACGATGAAAAAAAGCATGCTGTGCAAGACCGTAGGCTATAGCCTTGCGTTTTTGCCAGGTTTCGTCATTTTTTGAAAATCGTCAAAATCATGAAAAACCGTAAGGCTATAGCCTTGTGTTTTTTTTTCTCGAAATTTTGACATTTTTCAAAAATCCTCAAAATCCTCAAAAATCCTCAAAACGATGAAAAAAAGCATGCTGTGCAAGACCGTAGGCTATAGCCTTGCGTTTTTGCCAGGTTTCGTCATTTTTTGAAAATCGTCAAAATCATGAAAAACCGTAAGGCTATAGCCTTGCGTTTTTTTTTTTTTTTTTTTTTTTTTTCGAAATTTTGACATTTTCCGAAAATCCTCAAAATCCTCAAAAATCCTCAAAACGATGAAAAAAAGCATGCTGTGCAAGACCGTAGGCTATAGCCTTGCGTTTTTGCCAGGTTTCGTCATTTTTTGAAAATCGTCAAAATCATGAAAAACCGTAAGGCTATAGCCTTGCCGTTTGTTTTTTTTTTCGAAATTTTCGACATTTTTCGAAAATCCTCAAAATCCTCAAAAATCCTCAAAACGATGAAAAAAAGCATGCTGTGCAAGACCGTAGGCTATAGCCTTGCGTTTTTGCCAGGTTTCGTCATTTTTTGAAAATCGTCAAAATCATGAAAAACCGTAAGGCTATAGCCTTGCCGTTTTTTCGAAATTTCGACATTTTTTCGAAAATCCTCAAAAATCCTCAAAACGATGAAAAAAAGCATGCTGTGCAAGACCATAGGCTATAGCCTTGCGTTTTTGCCAGGTTTCGTCATTTTTTGAAAATCGTCAAAATCATGAAAAACCGTAAGGCTATAGCCTTGCCGTTTTTTTTCGAAATTTCGACATTTTTCGAAAATCCTCAAAAATCCTCAAAATGATGAAAAAAGCATGCTGTGCAAGACCGTAGGCTATAGCCTTGCGTTTTTGCCAGGTTTCGTCATTTTTTGAAAATCGTCAAAATCATGAAAAACCGTAAGGCTATAGCCTTGCCGTTTTTTCGAAATTTCGACATTTTTCGAAAATCCTCAAAATCCTCAAAAATCCTCAAAACGATGAAAAAAGCATGCTGTGCAAGACCGTAGGCTATAGCCTTGCGTTTTTGCCAGGTTTCGTCATTTTTTTGAAAATCGTCAAAATCATGAAAAACCGTAAGGCTATAGCCTTGCCGTTTTTTCGAAATTTCGACATTTTTCGAAAATCCTCAAAATCCTCAAAAATCCTTAAAACGATGAAAAAAAGCATGCTGTGCAAGACCGTAGGCTATAGCCTTGCGTTTTTGCCAGGTTTCGTCATTTTTTGAAAATCGTCAAAATCATGAAAAACCGTAAGGCTATAGCCTTGCGTTTTTTTTTCGAAATTTTGACATTTTTCGAAAATCCTCAAAATCCTCAAAAATCCTCAAAACTATGAAAAAAAGCATGCTGTGCAAGACCGTAGGCTATAGCCTTGCGTTTTTGCCAGGTTTCGTCATTTTTTGAAAATCGTCAAAATCATGAAAAACCGTAAGGCGCCTTGCCGTTTTTTTTTAAATTTCAACATTATTTTCGAAAATCCTCAAAATCCTCAAAAATCCTCAAAACGATGAAAAAAAGCATGCTGTGCAAGACCGTAGGCTATAGCCTTGCGTTTTTGCCAGGTTTCGTCATTTTTTGAAAATCGTCAAAATCATGAAAAACCGTAAGGCTATAGCCTTGCGTTTTTTTTCGAAATTTTGACATTTTTCGAAAATCCTCAAAATCCTCAAAAATCCTCAAAACGATGAAAAAAAGCATGCTGTGCAAGACCGTAGGCTATAGCCTTGCGTTTTTGCCAGGTTTCGTCATTTTTTGAAAATCGTCAAAATCATGAAAAACCGTAAGGCTATAGCCTTGCCGTTTTTTCGAAATTTCGACATTTTTCGAAAATCCTCAAAATCCTCAAAAATCCTCAAAACGATGAAAAAAAGCATGCTGTGCAAGACCGTAGGCTATAGCCTTGCGTTTTGCCAGGTTTCGTCATTTTTTGAAAATCGTCAAAATCATGAAAAACCGTAAGGCTATAGCCTTGCCGTTTTTTTCGAAATTTCGACATTTTTCGAAAATCCTCAAAAATCCTCAAAACGATGAAAAAAAGCATGCTGTGCAAGACAATAGGCTATAGCCTTGCGTTTTTGCCAGGTTTCGTCATTTTTTGAAAATCGTCAAAATCATGAAAAACCGTAAGGCTATAGCCTTGCCGTTTTTTCGAAATTTCGACATTTTTTCGAAAATCTCAAAATCCTCAAAAATCCTCAAAACGATGAAAAAAAGCATGCTGTGCAAGACCGTAGGCTATAGCCTTGCGTTTTTGCCAGGTTTCGTCATTTTTTGAAAATCGTCAAAATCATGAAAAACCGTAAGGCTATAGCCTTGCCGTTTTTTTTCGAAATTTCGACATTTTTCGAAAATCCTTAAAATCCTCAAAAATCCTCAAAACGATGAAAAAAAGCATGCTGTGCAAGACCGTAGGCTATAGCCTTGCGTTTTTGCCAGGTTTCGTCATTTTTTGAAAATCGTCAAAATCATGAAAAACCGTAAGGCTATAGCCTTGCCGTTTTTTCGAAATTTCGACATTTTTCGAAAATCCTCAAAAATCCTCAAAACGATGAAAAAAAGCATGCTGTGCAAGACCATAGGCTATAGCCTTGCGTTTTTGCCAGGTTTCGTCATTTTTTGAAAATCGTCAAAATCATGAAAAACCGTAAGGCTATAGCCTTGCCGTTTTTTCGAAATTTCGACATTTTTTCGAAAATCTTTAAAAATCCTCAAAATGATGAAAAAAAGCATGCTGTGCAAGACCGTAGGCTATAGCCTTGCGTTTTTGCCAGGTTTCGTCATTTTTTTGAAAATCGTCAAAATCATGAAAAACCGTAAGGCTATAGCCTTGCCGTTTTTTCGAAATTTCGACATTTTTCGAAAATCCTCAAAATCCTCAAAAATCCTCAAAACGATGAAAAAAAAGCATGCTGTGCAAGACCGTAGGCTATAGCCTTGCGTTTTTGCCAGGTTTCGTCATTTTTTGAAAATCGTCAAAATCATGAAAAACCGTAAGGCTATAGCCTTGCCGTTTTTTTCGAAAATTTCGACATTTTTTTCGAAATCCTCAAAAAATCCTCAAAACGATGAAAAAAAGCAAGCTGTGCAAGACCATAGGCTCTAGCCTTGCGTTTTTGCCAGGTTTCGTCATTTTTGAAAATCGTCCAAAATCATGAAAAACGTAAGGCTATAGCCTTGCCGTTTTTTAATTCCGTTTTTTCGAATTTTCGACATTTTCGAAAATCCTTAAAAATCCTCAAAATGATGAAAAAAAAAGCATGCTGTGCAAGACCGTAGGCTATAGCCTTGCGTTTTTGCTAGGTTTCGTCATTTTTTTGAAAATCGTCAAAATCATGAAAAACCGTAAGGCTATAGCCTTGCCGTTTTTTTCGAAATTTCGACATTTTTCGAAAATCCTCAAAATCCTCAAAAATCCTCAAACGATGAAAAAAAAGCATGCTGTGCAAGACCGTAGGCTATAGCCTTGCGTTTTGCCAGTTTTCTTCATTTTTTGAAAATTGTCAAAATCATGAAAAACCGTAAGGCTATAGCCTTATGCCGTTTTTTTCGAAATTTTGACATTTTTCGAAATACCTCAAAATCCTCAAAAATCCTCAAAACGATGAAAAAAAAGCATGCTGTGCAAGACCGTAGGCTATAGCCTTGCGTTTTTTTCCAGGTTTCGTCATTTTTTGAAAATCGTCAAAATCATGAAAAACCGTAAGGCTATAGCCTTGCTTTTTTTTTTTTTTTTTTTTTTTTTTTTCCGAAATTTTGACATTTTTCGAAAATCCTCAAAATCCTCAAAAATCCTCAAAACGATGAAAAAAAGCATGCTGTGCAAGACCATAGGCTATAGCCTTGCGTTTTTGCCAGGTTTCGTCATTTTTTGAAAATCGTCAAAATCATGAAAAACCGTAAGGCTATAGCCTTGCCGTTTTTTTCGAAATTTCGACATTTTTCGAAAATCCTCAAAAATCCTCAAAACGATGAAAAAAGCATGCTGTGCAAGACCGTAGGCTATGGCCTTGCGTTTTTGCCAGGTTTCGTCATTTTTTGAAAATCGTCAAAATCATGGAAAAACCGTAAGGCTATAGCCTTGCGTTTTTTTTTTCGAAATTTTGACATTTTTCGAAAATCCTCAAAATCCTCAAAACGATGAAAAAAAGCATGCTGTGCAAGACCGTAGGCTATAGCCTTGCGTTTTTGCCAGGTTTCGTCATTTTTTAAAAATCGTCAAAATCATGAAAAACCGTAAGGCTATAGCCTTGCCGTTTTTTCGAAATTTCGACATTTTTTCGAAAATCCTCAAAATCCCTCAAAAATCCTCAAAACGATGAAAAAAGCATGCGGTGCAAGACCCGTAGGCTATAGCCTTGCGTTTTTGCCAGGTTTTCGTCATTTTTTGAAAAATCGTCAAAATCATGAAAAACCGTACGGCTATAGCCTTGCCGTTTTTTTTCGAAATTTTGACATTTTTCGAAAATCCTCAAAAATCCTCAAAACGATGAAAGAAAGCATGCTGTGCAAGACCGTAGGCTATAGCCTTGCGTTTTTGCCAGGTTTCGTCATTTTTTGAAAATCGTCAAAATCATGAAAAAAACCGTAAGGCTATAGCCTTTGCAGTTTTTTTCGAAATTTCGACATTTTTTCGAAAATCCTCAAAATCCTCAAAAATCCTCAAAACGATGAAAAAAAGCATGCTGTGCAAGACCGTAGGCGATAGCCTTGACGTTTTTGCCAGGTTAATCATTTTTTGAAAATCGTCAAAATCATGAAAAAACCGAAAGAGCTATAGCCTTGCCGTTTTTTCGAAATTTCGACATTTTTCGAAAATCCTCAAAATCCTCAAAAATCCTCAAAACGATGAAAAAAAGCATGCTGTGCAAGACCGTAGGCTATAGCCTTGCGTTTTTGCCAGGTTTCGTCATTTTTTTTTGAAAAATCGTCAAAATCATGAAAAACCTTAAGGCTATAGCTTGCCGTTTTTTTCGAAATTTCGACATTTTTCGAAAATCTTTAAAAATCCTCAAAATGATGAAAAAAAGCATGCTGTGCAAGACCGAAGCTATAGCCTTGCGT
>CM076971.1:21774460-22231779 GCA_039105355.1 Benthosema pterotum | reverse complement strand
CCCACCAAAGTTCTTTAGGGAAAAGTTTATGAAAGATTTCATCATTTTTTGAAAATCATCGAAAACGACATACTATACTGTCGTTTTTTCTTGATTTTGACATTTTTTGAAAATCCTCAAAAATCCTCAGAATGTTGAAAATCGGCATGCCGTGCAAGACTGTGTACTATTGACCTTTTTTCCCCGCCAAAGTGCTGGGGAAAAAGTTGTGTGTGCGACCCATCCGGTGGGAGTGCCGCGGGAAGTAGCGTCACAGTGTTTACATGCTCGCATGGGCGGACACTCTTGTCGCATGCCCAGACTGTTGCATCCCACTGTCCCACCCACATTCACAATAAGGAATAAATGTCTACATAGCCGTGCAATGATTGATTACAGTTTGCAGATTGGGCATATTTCACCTGAACCCACACCTTGGAAGGCTTCCATTGTTTCTCGCTTCATAGATGGTAAAGAGCTCGGGAAAAGTCAGAGCCATATAGTATAGAGCTATAGACAGAGATACGCAAACTCCGTTCACTTGATCGTGCCAGTCCAATGGCGGATCTTGTACATAGGCCTACACTTCTGAGAATGGGGACAACAAATCCAGTAGGGACAAGTCCTATACCGGAGGTAGGCGGTGCAATGGACACAGGCAGCAGCTTAGCTTTAAAGATCTTAAATCCCTTTATTCACATTCACAATAATCATTACGAAGACTTTAGTTGTTATTGTTCAACACATTAAAACAGTTAACATGCTGTACGAATGCCTAAAATAGCTCTCTTATTTGCATCGCCCTCATTGAAAACATTGTATCCAGGGGTTGTCCCTCTTTCAGGCTGCATGAACAGCGCTCAAGCGCTTACTTTCTGACCCTCTTAATGTTGCAACTCCTCTACCAAATGGCTCTAGAGTGTGTGCAGCGCACGACTGGAGAGTTGTGTGTTTTTTTTTTTTTCCTTCCTAGGATGGGTCTCGTTTTTGGTTGTGATTGGTTGTCAGTGCTGGGCTGTGTTTTGGACCGAAAAACTAACCCTTAACATAACCTCAATAAAACTATCCCTAAACCTAACTTTAATTATATTTATTGAAAATGTAAAGTCTGCGGTTCTTGGAAAAAAGAGATGCACAGATTTCAAGTTGGCACAGCAGTCCACTAGACTAACAAGGCTCTGTTGACCTTGGCATCACATCGGTATTACAACAAACATCAGTTGAGCCGGCACTTATGGGAGAGGTCCATAGGAGGGGACAAGGAGGGCAGCCTGTCTCCGTGAAGGCGAGGCGTCCCTCCTCGACTCCTCCCGCGACCCCTCCTCGTGTGCAACAGGATCTGCCGCACACACAATCACAATGCATTATGGGCCATAATCAAAAGGTGGATAGCTTGATGTTTTTGCCAGGTTTCGTCATTTTTTGAAAATCGCCGAAAACAACAAAAAATGACATACTATACTATGTCATTTACCATACATTATAGCCTGTCGTTTTTCTTCGATTTTTTTCTTTTACGAAAAACATGGTCTATAGCCATTTTTGTGTTTCTAGTCATTTTTGTGTTCACAATGAGCATGATATAAAAATAAACCCTGTAAATACAACATACGGAGCAGGGCACTGCAGGGGGTTGAACCCTGTTCCGGTAAACCAGAAGAACCACAACCAGTGCCTTAGTTTTGGTTTTATTGTCATTTACAGGTTCAACAGCACATTCATTTACATGAATTTAAATGACAGGCCATGGTCTTCAAAAATCCCCGAAAACGACTAAAGACCATGGACTATAGTATGTCCTCCAAGACCATAGACCCGTTTTCATCAATTTTCAAAAATCCTCAAAAAACGACATACTATATCAGTAAACACGGTGAGGAGTGTGACGAATTAGTGATGTCCTCATTGTGACCAGATCAAGGCAATTCAAGTGTAGTCAAATCTGGCCCAGAGTACCAGATTTCAAACAACACAAATCCTGACCATTAAAGACATGCCTCCCTGGACGAATCAGAGAGAGTCAGATTGAGGATTATTTATTATTATTAGACTAACTTAAATCAACCGTAACTAGTTAGATCTGGGCGAGAATACGTGTTATCATTTAAACTGTTGAAGACGTCCTTGGAATGATGTAAAGATCAATCTCATATGGACGGTGATCTGGCCTAGTCTTGAACGTCACCGGAGGGACACCGGTGATGTTGAAGACTAGGCCAGATCAGAGGTGTGAAATACCCTCTTCTCTCAAGGTGGACTGCTATTAGGCATTTTATTGCCATTGTTTCACCAAAATTATTTTTTGCATTTAATGTTGAGTCTTGTCAAGATGTGTAGCTTTTTCTAACTGTTATAATGTAGCTTCATTATCCCTATAGAACAGTGGTTTTCAACCTTTTTCAGTCCGGAATTTCAGCCACGGGCCATTTGGGGACATTTTAGTCCCACAGACCCCAAAACTAAAGATTTCTTTTGCTTTTGCCCAAAACCCCAGGCTGCTTTTCGGGCAAAACAAAACAAAACAAAACAAAACAAAACAAAACAAAACAAAACAAAACAAAACAAAACAAAACAAAACAAAACAAAACAAAACAAAACAAAACAAAACAAAACAAAACAAAACAAAACAAAACAAAACAAAACAAAACAAAACAAAACAAAACAAAACAAAACAAAACAGTCAAACATACAGATCAAAATGACCATTAATCTTCTACATTCTCTAGTTGTGTATTGGGCTAATTCCCAGAGGGTGAATATTGTAACTCTTGAGAGTGTAAACATAAAACCAAATTGGCCCACAAGCGTCCATTTGGTTTCGTGTTTACACTCTTAACCCATTGTGTCCTGAACGTTTTTGGTGTTTTATCTGTTGAAAAATAGCAGATCAACAAGCTCATGTCGCGCCACCGAGTGGCGCGACATGAGCGTGTTGTTCTGCTATTTTTGAAAAATTGTGAAAAATGATGCGCAAATCTAAGAATATATTCTATTTGACACCTGATTGTACTTTCTGATAGTAAATTCTAGTTTGTGACTAGTTTCTAGTTTCTGATGCTAGATTCTGACGGATTCTAGTTTCTCTGAAAAATCTATGTTCTGTGTCAGTGATGCTTACATGTTTCATGCCAAGGAACCCCAGAATTATCCATATTGGCTGCAGACCCCCCACCTGACAAAAAATGTTGTTCTCGGGGTTTCCCAGAAGCAAAACTTGCGTTAAAAATGTTGCTTCCAAAATAACGTATTCAAAGATTTGCAGCACATTTCACAATTTTTCAAAAATAGCAGAACAACAAGCTCGTGTCGCGCCACTCGGTGGCGCGACACGAGCTTGTTGATCTGCTGTTTTTCAACAGATAAAACACCAAAAGGTTTCAGGACACAAAGGGTTAAAGAGTTACAGCTGGTTAACCAAATTTCTATCATTTAGCGTGAGGACCACCTGGAACTCTCTCAAGGACCACTGGTTGAAAACTGCTACTGTACATGAAAGGGTGTAAATAGCTGATCTGGAAGCATATATTGTTTTGTTTTTTTCTGACCAGATGATGAAGGTGGCTAATTGTTTGATGCTGTCAATACAGTATCATCATGTCCAGGTGACGTCCTACTTTCCCAAAGGTCATGCACCCTTGCTTGAAAAGTAAAAAGAAAAGGCCATTCTAAAGTGATATTCTTAAAAGGATCCCTGTCTAATGAGGCAAATATGACTATATCTAATATAAATATAAATATATCTATAACTAGAATTGAACATTTAAAACACTTTTAATAAGCTCTTTAGTTTAAAAATAGTTGCCTGTCACATACTAGTGATGACGTCTATAATTGATATTTTAAGTCTATCAACAATTTCACAAGGCAGAGCGCTCTGGCCTTGTGTTCATATATGGTTGTTCCCCTCTCAAAAGGCAGTCGTACCACTTCACTCCAGTGTTGTGTTTTTTTTTAGAATATTTTGATTTAGTCTTAAGTCTTTTCAATAACACACATTGAAACACACAGCGAGAAAAAAAAGCTTACAGGATTGAGGTCTAAAAAACAGGCACGTGCGCAATAAACAACTCTGGACGCTGCGCTATCGCACGTCATTTTCTGAGCACAAAACGCCGGTCCTGTTGAAAATTAACTAGAATGCGTGATTTGTTACTCACTGGAAAGCCCATTAGTCGACTAAATATCAAAAACCTCAGTCGACTTAGTCTTTAGTCTTAGTCGACAAAAACAATACTGCTTCACTTCACACGGGTAACAACACTGCTTCACTTCACACAGGTGTGATTTTTTACAATTTTCTTTCATTCTTCTCTCGTTCCCTCATTCTTTTTCTTCCTCCACTCTCCATCCCCTTTCCTTCCCCTATCCACCCTCTCTCCTTTCCACCCACTTTTGCTTTCACTCATTTCCTCCTTCACCATCTCTTCTTCCATTCCTGACACTTACCGTGAGTAGAAGAAGTATGCATGCCACTTGGCAGAGGATTGCACAAGCAGGCAAAAAAGAGAAGGAATGCAAAGGTTATGAGTATAGATATTGGGTCCCAACGGACATTTGAGGACTGCATCAGCCTGTTCTATACATCGCTGACTATGTGTAACATAAGTGTGAAATGCCTCAACCCGTTTATCCACTGCAAAAAAGGTTGGGCTTACTAAACTCTGCCTGTGCTACATTTAGCGAATCTGCAGTGTTGCATTGTCTCGTAAAAACACACAGGCATAAAAACTGTGAATCGTCAGTTTGGCCCTTACATGATTACTTGCGGGTATTCAACTGGCGGGAGAAATGAAGAAATTTGCTTCCCTTTTTTTTGCAGAAAGGAACTTGGAGTGCTATTGGTCTCTTGCTGTGTCTTTGTAGAGCATGCAAGATGCTTCACTATGCTGCATCCTCTCTAGCCAGTGATTGCGGTGGGGATAAGTTACAGTCACTAAGTTAAAATTAATATTCACTACGATTGTTGAATGATAAAAAAAAAATCAAATTAATCACAGCTTCAAAATTTAATTTAATTTTAATCATGATTAATCACAATTCAAACTATGTCCAATATATGCCTGTTTATGTTTAAAGGATTTGAATATTTAGAGAAGAAAATATTTATCAAAATAGTGTCTGCAAGCCCCCAATGCTTGTAGATCTCTCGAGCTATACACTATGGCTCTGGTTACAGACAGACACACAGCTACTGTATTTCAGTAAAATCGTGCTATACCCATTATTTTCAATGAGAAAATGCTCAGTGAGATGAATCAGTGTGCACATGAGTTAATTGTGTTAAAATCAGATTAATCACTTACTTTAACTAATTAACTTATTTTCAACAGCCTTAATAATCATAATTAAAAGTGTTTGTAGTTCTACAACATGTCAAGTGATCCTGAATGTGCAAGACAATAGAGATAGACACTGATCCAATAAGAAAACTTACAGTATTTCATATTATAACAAATAACAAAATATAATAAAAAGTCCTGTCCAAACTTCCCTGGAATGGAATACTCTTCAGCTATACAATTATGTTTTTCCTGACCGTCTTTTGGTTTCCTAAAAATAATTGGAAACAAATTTGATTATGAAAATTTTAATAATAAAAAAATATAACTTTGGCAGTGCTCACTTTCTTTTGAAGTATAAACAACACATTAATCACTTCTCGAAGGTCTCCGAAACCAATCTCAAAGGGTTGTGTCCAATCCGCAATTGATTCATTGGAAGACTGCAGAAGCCTTTTGCAGTCCATGGTGGTGTGAACACTATGCAGTTCATAAGCCTTACAGCCCAGGCAGCAACATAATTAAAGTTCCCTTCTTTGGTAAATAAAGCTTGTTCGGGACTCGGCCATTTAATAAAAGCAGACATGTTTTAATTGGAATTCCAGCGAGAACAACATTGTGCCTACAATTGCTAATTATATGTGCTATGTTTTAATAATATCCTAGTGGTGCAATATGCAAATGCTAATTATTTCACATTACTGTGAGTTGCGATTGGCTTGAAGATTCATTTGAGCATGCGGCCTCGGTCGTGTAGGATCCAGGGTGAGGAAATAGTTTTACCTATTTGAGCGGGGGATAGCCATTATTGCACAGCACACACAGCTAGATGGATTGCCCTCTACAAAAGTGTCTGAATTACTGCCCTGTAGGACTCTCTCATGCTTAGTAACGTTGTTTAAGATTCATGGCACCTTTTACAGCTTGATTACCACCGAGAACCATAGCTACACACATTGTATTTCAGCCGGCATAGTTGGTTGCTCATTGCCCTTTGTGGAAAAAATAGGGCTAAAATAATCACAGCTTCAAAATTATCTTAATCCTGATTAATCACCATTCTATCTCCAAAATATAGGATTTAATCATTAAAAAAAAAAGAAAGAAAGAAAGAAAACCGTGCTCTACCGTTTTTTTTTTTTGTTTTGTTTTTTTTTTCAATGAAAATTGCTCAGTAGGTTGAGTCACTGTGCACATGCATTAACTGCATTACTTTTTAAAAATCAGATTAATCAACAAAATTAATTAATGGTATTAGCTTGATATTTTCAACAGCCTTAGAAAAATAGGTGAGTGTTGATAATATATAATAACAATGTGGGTGTTATCCGGCATAACATCCAGGCATACACTCATTTTCCCAGTTAATGTTTCATTCATAATAGAATGTTGGCTTAAAGTGACAGCATAAACTCTTGTGTTCTGATGTGATGTTCATTCTTCAAGCATGAAAAAAAGAGTATGGGATCTGTACCTGAACTGATGGCAGTTTCACATGGAAAAGAATAATTTCTATAGAGACAGTATGATTCACTGTGATTAAAACACGACTACAGTATAAAAACAAATACTGATATGAAACGCACACACGCGCATGCTTTGAGACATGGTTAGATATTTGTGACAGGATACCAAATGTAGGCAAATGTGAAATCAAGCAATTGCGTTTCTTCTGTAGTAACTGTGGTTTAACACCTTTCAAATGAGTACTGTGTCTTCTTCAGTTAGTTTCAGATTTCAACGTGAGCCACATCAAGCCTTGACATCTCATATAGAATATTTTATATTAATTCAACCAAATGCTGTATTTATTTACATATGATGCCAACACCACAAATTGTTCTCTGTCTGCTTTTATTTCCCATGAACTGTCACCAGCAGCACAGTATAAACCTGATCCCCGTACAGCTGGTGGTGTTTATGACCCACATGTACAGTTCATTACCATGCCGTGTTAACCCACTTTCCTGGTTGTAACAGGTTAACCATGGTGCACTGACAGAATCACTACCACAGATTAAACAGTGCTGTGACCATGGTTTACAGAGGAACTGTAACAGAGCATTGCTGTTAATACTGAGTGAGTGCAAGGGCAACATTTTGGTAACATTTGTATATGCTTCACTGTATGTTACAAATGGAAACATAATCATATTATTTTACCATGTAGAAGCATATCATATCTCTAGCCTGGCTAAAGCCAGACCAAATCAGCTGTTGGCAAAATATATACTCTAGAAAACTGGATTGCCCAATCAGGACACAGTATTCAAATATGTTTGCATTCTGCGTCCTGACTGGTCACCCCATTGTTTTCTGCTGACAGACAGTTTGGTCTGACTTTAGCTAGGCTAATCAAACTCAATGACTATCATTATTATCTAAAGTGAGTAAATAGTTAAAATGACAACTAATTTCTGTGATTAACATTCTACCCTGCAACGGGATGTCCCGATAGTTTTTTCACTTCCGTTGCAAATTCCAATACCACAGTTTCTGTGTTACCCGATAACGACACCAAATATACAAATATTATTGTTGTGATCTTGTGTTATATCTGTAGATATCTAGCTATATATCTAGTGTTGTTTTATAGCACAATCTTCATTCAAATGTGCACTTGCAGTTTGAGCACCTTGAAATCAATCTTCCCAACATGTTAATTTGTTTTTGTTTATTTTTTTCATGCAGTTTCCTTTTTCTGTTTTTTTTTTTCTTTTTTTTGTTATGTTTTCTTTTTTTTTTCTTTTTTTTGTTTTGCAGTGCTTTTTTTTGTCTTTTTTTTTTTTTTTTTGCAATGTTCTTTTTTTCCAGTACAACACAAATCATATCAAGCTATCCCAAGTCTGTCAGGCTTAATCACAGCTCTCCCAGATCGAGTCCTGGGAACAGTGTCTTTAGGTGAAGGTTGCGGTACCTCCGCCGGTGGCATCGGGCTTGGTGTGGGCTCTGGTGTAGGATCTGGCGATCGTGGTTGCGGTGGTGTAGAACCTCCACTGCCTGCCGGGGAGGGCAGAGGTATCAGATGCTGACGATTTCGCCTCACCACCCCTTGCGGTAGATCAACCAAGTAAGATCTTGGTGTGGAGTGTTTCTGGAGAACTGTTCCTGATGACTTAGCATCTGTCACCCACACCTGCTCTCCTGGTGACAAGATACCAAGAGCTTTGCGCGATGACGCCGGTTGTATCTTTCCACATCCGCTCTCGCTTTCTCCTTCTCCTTCGACGCGAATGCAGCGCTGTCTGGCAGAGCAGGGTCAAGTTCAGATGGAAGAGTTGGCACCGGAGTGCGGAGGCGTCTGCCCATCAGGAGCTGGGCAGGGCTGTAGCCACTCTGTAGTGGAGTAGCTCTGTAGGCAAGTAAGGCGAGGTAAGGGTCACTTGCTTTTTCCAGCAGGTGTTTAACAGTTTGAACTGCGCGTTCGGCTTCGCCGTTACTCTGGGGATACCTTGGGCTGCTGGTGATGTGTTTGAACCCATACCCAGCTGCGAAGTCCGCGAACACTTGTCCAGAATATTGCGGGCCGTTATCCGACCGGAGGACCTCTGGAATCCCATGGCGGGCAAAGATGGACTTTAGATGCACAATGGTATCAGTGGACTTGGTGTGAGACATTTGTGCGATTTCCACATATCTGGAGAAGTAGTCTATGACGAGCAGGTATGTCTTCCCCTCAAGGAAAACAGATCGCACCCCAGCATTTGCCACGGTCTCTCAGGTTTTTCTGTGACCATAAGCGGCTCTTTGTGGTTTCGTCTCTCTTTTATACAAGTCCTGCATCTCAGCACCATTTCAGCCACTTGTTGACTGAGTCCTGGCCACCATACAGATTGGCGTGCACGCTCTTTACATTTTACCACGCAACACATCGTTGCGCATAACTGAGGGTATTACGAGTCGTGTACCTTTTAGTAGTAAGCCATCTTGTACGGTTAGTGCAGCCTGCTCAGTCCAATAGTTTTTCAGCATAGGCTCCTGTCTTGCATGCGCTGGCCACCCTTTCATACACAGCGCCATGACACGTGAGCAGACACTGTCAGCTTTCAGCTGCTCTTTCAGAGTCTCTAGGTAGGTGGGACTGGCAGGCAACCCCTCCACCACAGTGTCCACGTAGATGTTAGTGCTCTCCATGAGCTCCTTCTCTTCTGCGGACATGCGCACCTTGCACGGTGAGCGTGACAGCGTGTCTGCAGTCCAGAGTGTCTTTCCGGGCACATGTGTTATGGTGTATGTGTAGCGCATCATTCTCATCCTGAACCGCTGTATTCTTGGCGGCAGCAGATCCAGTGCTTGGGATCCAAATAGGCTGAGGAGTGGTTTGTGATCTGTCTCCAGACAGAAATGCTTTCCTAAGAGGAATTCACTGAACCGTTCGCAGGCCCATGTGAGGCCCAGAGCCTCCTTCTCTACCTGTGCATAGCGTTGCTCGGTTGGTGTGAGCGCCCGAGATGCGTAAGCCACAGGTTTCCATTCCTCTCCCCACCTTTGAAGAAGGACACCTCCCAAGCCATATGATGACGCGTCGGCTGACACTTTGGTGTCTCTGCTGGCGTCGTACATTGCCAGTACAGGCGGAGAGGCCAGTGCCTCTTTCAGTGTCTTAAATGCCGCTGCCTGGTCCACGTCCCAGACCCAGGCGTTGTTCTTGGATAGTAGGTCACGGAGCGGCTTGTCTTTCTCCGCCAGCTGCGGCAAGAACCTTCCCAGCTGGTTGACCATTCCAAGGAAGCTCCTTAGCTCCGCTACATTTGTCGGCTCTTTCATCTCCACCACAGCTGCCGTCTTCCTTGGATCAGGACGCACGCCCGAGTCGGACACAATGTGCCCCAGGAACGCCAGCTCAGTCTTGGAGAGCTCACACTTGTCCACATTCAGTGTGATGCCAGCTTTCTGTACACGTTGCAGCACAGCATGCAGTCGAGCATCATGCTCTTTTTGGTCACGCCCCCACACCAACAGATCGTCAATGTGGCAGACCACACCCTCTAGTCCTTCAATCACCTCAGCCATCATGCACTGGAAATGTTCGGGCGCTGAGGCAATGCCAAATGGCAGACGGTTGAAGTGAAACCGCCCAAAGGGTGTAATGAATGTGGTGTACTTGCCTGACTCTTCTGTGAGTGGAACTTGCCAGAAGCCCATGTTGGCATCTAGTTTACTGAAGAGCGTCGCGCCTGCCAGTGCTCCCAGGCTCTGCTCTACTGACGGCAAGATGTACTTTTCACGGCGCACATACTTGTTTAAGCCCGTCAGGTCCACACACAGACGCACCTTTTTACTGTCCTTTTTAGGCACGACCACCATGCCGGCGCACCAGTCGGTTGGTCCCACCACACGGCTGATGACCCCCAAGCTCTCCATCCGCTGCAGCTCCTCCTTGACCTGCTCCACTAGTGGCAGTGGAATTCTCCTAGGGGTTTTCAAGGAGAATGGCACGGCATCCTCTTTCAGCTTAATGGCGTACGGTCGTTGCACCGCACCCAACCCGCTGCATAACTTGGGGTACGTTGTTTTCAGTGTCCCCATGTCTATGCCATCCACACGGACGACCAAGCCAAGGGAAAGAATAGCTGGCAGCCCGAGCAATGGTGTGCCCAGATTATTGACCACGTAGACTTTCTCTGTCGACTGCTTGGCTCCAACCTGCAGCTGCAGCCTGGTGAACCCCAATACATCCAATGGGACTCTCCCTGGACCATACAGAGGTTTCTCTGCTTTTTGGAGAACAGGCACCTTTGAGCTTGTGAACAGGCTATTGAACACAGGCTGTGACACCACCGTGACATCTGCTCCAGTGTCAATTTTAAAGTTAATGGTTTTGTCCATAATGCCTATATTGACTGTCCATGGAACAACATCTGGTGCCACAGAGCCTACTCCGAAGCCCTCTTCTTCTGACACAGAGCCTAGGTAAAAGCCATACTCTTCCTCCTCCTCCTCTATGCCATGCACTGCGGTGCCAGCACGGCAAACACGCTGATAGTGGCCTTTTTTCCCACATGTACGACATTTTGCGTCATTTGCCGGGCATTCCTGCTTAGGATGATAATTCCCACCACATTTATAGCACTGTGCCTTCTTTGCATACTTCTTTTGAAAGCTATGTGGCTTAGAGTCATTGTTTTTCATTTTCCGAAAACCTGCCCTGTCTATTTGCCGTTTGCCTTGATACACTCTATCCACAGAGCTCACATCCATCATTTTAGCAGATTCAGTTCTGAGTGTGCACTGCTGCTTTTTAATCTCTTCTGACTGCCTTGCCATATTAATGGCTTTCTCCAGAGAAAGAGTACTCTCCATTTGCATGCGTTCAGACAGACGTAAATCGGCGATCCCTACTACGATCCTGTCTCTTATCAGTTCATCATGCAAAGTTCCATAATTGCAGTGCTCTGCTAGTGCATGTAAGGCAGTGACAAACGCATCCACAGTCTCATTGGGCTCTTGTTTGCGCATGTTAAAGCGTGCGCGCTCATACACAACGTTCTTCTTCACAACAAAGAAGTTTTGAAATCCTTCTCTTACTTTGTTGTATACGTGTTGATCAACGTCGGTCAGCTTTAAGCCCAGGAGGACATCATCGGCTTCGTCTCCCATACAATAGATCAGTGTATTAACTTGATTGTCGTCGGAGCTCGCCGATAAGTTGCTTGCCTGACGGAACCTCTCGAACCGTCGGATCCATCGCGTCCACTCGTGCGGTTTGGAGAAATCAAAGGGCTCCGGTGGCTGGATGCTAAACGTAGCACCGGCTCTGGTAGCAGCAGCCCCGCCGCCGCTGGCTTCTATGTCCTCATTGTCGGACATCGCGCTCACCGATCGTCTTTTTACCCTCCTCTCTCCTTCTCACACTGTCACGGTAGACCTAATAATAATGTCTTTTATACTTCTGACACCATGTCGTGTCCTCTTAATATAATGAAAGACTAAGGCAGGTAACGTGCAGTTCTGTGTTGGCGTTTATTCACATACGGAAGTCATACATGAAACATGTCACGTGTCACCATTCCTATATGGTTGTCTGTTGTCATGGTAATGCATAGATGTCATGGTAAAGCATAGAACTAGACAGCATAGAAATACCATCACGATTAGCTATCACCACATTATTTACCTGCCATAGTGTCAACCCTGTACCCCTGTTTTGGAATGGTGGTTAGACTGCCATATTTGTTGATAACTTTCCAGTTTCACATGGAAAATAATAATTTCTATAGAGACAGTATGATTCACTGTGATTAAAACACGATTACAGTATAAAAACAAATACTGATATGAAACGCACACGCATACACGCACGCACGCACGCACGCACGCACGCGCGCACACACACACACACACACACACACACACACACACACACACACACACACACACGCATGCTTTGAGACATGGTTAGATATTTGTGACAGGATAGCAAATGTAGGCAAATGTGAAATCAAGCAATTGTATTTGTTCTGTAGTAACTGTGGTTTAACACCTTTCAAATGAGTACTGTATCTTCTTCAGTTATTTTCAGATTTCAACGTGAGCCACATCAAGCCTTGACACAGTATATGGAATATTTTATATTAATTCAACCAAATGCTGTATTTATTTACATATGATCACCTCGAAATCAATCTTCCCAACATGTTATTTACCTGCCATAGTGTCAACCCCATACCCCTGTTTTGGAATGGTGGTTAGACTGCCATATTTGTTGATAATTTTCCAGGTACAATGGTACAGTATCAAGACTTCACTACCCGCAACCAAACCAAAATGTTGTGTTTTGTTACCACTTGAACTTGAACTCAACTTTCCTCCACATGCAACATGATGATTATCCAAAGATTAAAAAAGTGATTTGATTTAAGTGAAATCGCTGAATATACTTACAGCAATAGCATACAGCAATTGACACATCCAGTATAGTACCAATTCCTCTCTCTCCACCATTTTATTGTCAAATATACAGAAATGTAAGAAAAATAAAAATCAGGAAACCAAAACAAACCATGGAGTACCAATGTCACATGTTGCAGTAAATTGAATGAAATGTCCAGATGGCATTGGGGTGCTGCGGGTATCTGTAGAATGTCATCCTGAAGAGAGAAATGCACACAATTGTACAATCACAATAAACACAATGATAGTTGTCATTCTAGCCAATGCAGGCTATACAAAAATGAATGCTCAATTTGATTTCCCCCTCCAATGCAGCTTAATTGAAATGGAATGATTTGTAAATGAATACCTTTGTTAAAAAGGGTTTTGTTGTAGTTGCACATTATCATATTCAGAGAGTAAAAATTAGTTAGTGTTCGATAACAGGGGTCCTCTCGTCCTTCCATCTCCATAAACAGAAAATACTTTTCCATGTGGGTTGGCAATTTGGTTCAAAAAGCGAGAGAGGTGAAGAGAGCGAGACCCCTTAGTGTTAAGAGAATAAACACTAAGCAGTGACAGAAATACCAGCTCAGTGGCCTGGTGGTTAGAACGTTCGCCCTGAGACTGGGAGTTTGGAGTCATACCAAAGACTGGACCCAGTTGTGTGCCTCCCTGCTTGGCAGTCAGCATCCAGGGCTGGGTTGGGGTTAGTCTGCCATATTTATACGCTACTAGAGCCATGTCCAGGGGCTGCACTGTACTTGTACATCAACTGGGTGTGCAAAGCGCCAAGTTGGCAGCTTGACAGAGGGCTTTTCTAGTTATTATTATTATAATAGTATTATAGCTGGTGCATATGTCTGCCTTGTCTGTCGGCCAGTAAGCGACCACTGTTATTGATGGCATAACAACGTATGTATGTATGTACAGTATGTCAGGGAAAGAATGGTAGTCCGTTATTGGCTCTTTATGGATGTAACTAAGGTATATTTCAAGGATGATGAAGGTCAATAACGGGTCTAAAATATTTCAGAACAGTTCTAATAGATGTTGCTTAGTAGCAGTACTCGCGCCCTCTGCTTGCACACAAGTAGGCCATGCACGGGACAACTGATGCACAAGGAACAAGTTGATAACCTCAGAGTGGCATTTCTAGTTATTATTGCAAACGCAGTCAGCTAGATAACTATTTAAGCCAGGCAGAAATGTCTGTCTGTCTGTGTAGGTGTGTGAGTGGGTCTGTCTGTCTATGTGTCACAGAAATACGGAGTGTATATGGGAAGTGAACAGTACTGGTCTAGCTCTTAACAGTTACTACTAATCTAAACAAATAAAAATAATAATTTACCAGGTGGGCTTTAGTTGAGCAGTTTTCTCAGCTCTGAAGCTTCAGCAGCCATCTCCTCCTCGGTTCTCCACTTGGAAGGGACGTCCTCATCTTCACGGTCATGCTTCTGCAGCTGCACAGAGAAACGTTGTGTCAGTGGAGAAAACGCTGACAACTGACCGTCACATGCAGAGATGATATGAGAATGTACAGGAGTAATATTATTTGCTGATGCTAGTAGAACTTTACACTGCGGTCTTGTGGTGTGTGTGTGTGTGTGTGTGTGTGTGTGTGTGTGTGTGTGTGTGTGTGTGTGTGTGTGTGTGTGTGTGTGTGTGTGTGTGTGGCAGGGTGTGTGGCAGGGTGGGGGGGGGGGGGTTCAGTGTTTCTCAATCCTTGAGGCCATGGTGGGGAAAAAAAGTCCATTGTTACATGCAATGCATTAATTCAATTGATCCGGGGAAGAGCACAATGGATTGATTCGTCACTGAAATCTGCATGCTGCAACGCGTCAGACACACAGGAGCAGAATGGTCACTTATTGGTAGCCTGGAGAATAATCATATTGATAATGATAATAATGCCATCTGCACATTTGGTCTGGCATTGCTCAGTTGTGATTGGATTTCACTCCCTCTGAAGTAGTGAGGGACCAATCGGTATGCAATTATGGGGTAGGTTCATCACCAAGAGGCATTTACAAAAACAAAAACAAATGTCATCATCATCATCATCATCCCCTTTATTTAAATTTGGGGTACAGCTGAGGGCCGTGCCCTCATTTTTTGAAATGCAGGTTCCACACAGAGATTCCAGACTAATACAGTATCTATGCAGTGATATTAGCCTGGTCACGCCATGCTATAGCCAGATGTGTAGGCTGTTAATGCTTTTGAGATTTCCAAACATCCAGAAATGACTGATGAGAGTCACTGCTGTCGAGAAGAAACCTTGTCTGCACAATAGCCACATTCGTCGATCTATACACAAGTTTTTAGCAGCTGCTAGGCTGCCTAATAGACAGGCTTGGTAACTTTGGACATTGCATGATCCCAGTGTCTGCAGATGCAGAAACTGGAATTGGAAATGCATTGTTTTCCACAAGGGAAAGTGAACAGAGATGCCATAACTCTGTCTATACTCTAAGGTTCTGGAATTACCCCACATTATGGCGAAGTCGATCTCCAAACCTAGGGATGTTTTTTTTACCGGCTATCTGATTGGCTATCTGGTCTCTTGGCAACAGCTGCCAAATAAATGGTACGTCATTTCTTTTTTGAAAGTGTTTAGGCTACTGTAATTAATTATTAATCTATTTTTGGCCAATGAAATCGAGTAACAACAGCGACATGTAACACATTAGGCATACAGGTTCCTTTTTTACTTTTCCTGAACAGTAACAGGTTGGCCTGCATATCCAAGTTTTTGTGTACTCCAGTATTATAGTACAATATACTGTATGTGCTGTGCTGCTACGGATGATGCGATGAAGTCATTGGCCATTTTAAGCATCACCCCGAGAGGAACACAAATTCCAGTGGTTGTGAGCAGGGATGACGGTGGTGCTGAACATGGTTCTGTCAGCGCTGCGCCCAGAATGCAACCAAAGCCTGACTGAACTGAAGGAAAGGCAGGAAATGAACAGATCAGTTATGACTGAGTAGCTGCTGCATGGCGCGGCTGTTTGCCACCGGTTGTTCAAACAATTGAAAACAAATGTGTCCTGTGGGTCTGGACGGCAGTGAAAACCCCATGATGGCAAAAACAACAACAAAAAAACAACAACATCATCGCCTCTCGGTTAATCTTCCCGAGCATAAACGGAGGTGACATCTGAAACAGAAATGTGCCACCCCTCCGGCGGTGTAAACACAGAGGAGGCATTACGGTTTATTGTCGACGAATGCAGAGAAAATAAGCATTTCTTTTCTTTAAAGAAAGAAAGTAGACATTGACATTGCCATGGCTGGCTGGCTGCTGACTTCAAGCCGTAGTCTTGCAAGGCTAAATTCTGTTAAACAAGGTACACCTTAGTAGCAATGAAGGACGTTGAGATGTTTTAACAGCCAACGGGGGTCTGAGTGTGAACTTAATGGAAGGCTGAGCCTGCAGGAGCCATATAACGCAGTGAAATACAAACTATGCGAAAACATAAAGCACCGAAACAGCACAAGGGTTGGATTTTAACAGCCAGGCCATCTCATGGGAAAATGTCATACGTAGCCCATTGTTTAGACAATGTTATGCCACCGGGCTGAACCCAGAGGCAAGTGACCCGAATGAGATGTCTTATTCCTCCTCCTGCCAGACTAGGAACATAAAACAAGCAGCACAACAAGCTCAGCAGAAGCGCCGAGAATATTTTTTATGCCCTTGAGATATGTTCGGTTTGGCTCCGCATGGACAGATCATGCAGCCGAACAATTCTGGCGCTAGTACCAGTCGTGGTAGTAAGTCATCAAAAAACCCACACAATTACAAATGCCTGAGCGGAACGTGAGGCTACAGACAAGGGGAGATGGTTTATGGTCTTTAGTGAGTGGGGGGCAGTAAAATGATTCAGCATGTAATAGATTCTCAATGTTTTTCCACGGCTCCCTCGCTCCCCCGAAACAGTCTGGAGGCGAATGCACCAGGGGGTCATTACATCAATACAATGTCTCCTTTCCAGCGCTGACAACCACGCTTTCTCTTTTGCTTGCTAACATTTCTGTTTCCGTGCACACAGCTAGAATGTGACCCCGGCTGCACGGAGGAGCTTGTCAGATCCGGCCTCGACCAAAGCAGAGAGGGAGAATCGCCTGTCATCGGACCACAGCGGCTTGCAAAGGGGATGTAGGATGAGATTGGGGAGGGAGGAGGAGGGCAGAGGGGGGGCGTGCATGTCTGCGAAGGGCCAGGGGGAAATCTTCTGCCACAGTCGGGAGCTGCCAGGAGCAACGGCGCACTGCTCAAACCCAGGCCAAGCCTTGTCTAGAACCATCACATTGAGTTAGAATCTCACCCACTTACAACCTCCCCAAAGGATGTCTTCAGAGCGAAAGGACAGGATGTAATTTGTGCTGTATTGCTTGTTGTTTGTGCTGGTATAATAATAATGTTGATGGCATCGTGTGTCCACGGGACTGGGACCGGCGCATTCTATAGATCGGTTTAATGTGCTGTACGCTGGTGAGCGATATCGCTTCACTTCACAGAGCGTTACGGGATACAGTAATTAAAAGAAAAAAAGGATTGATTTGTTGTACAGGGATTTTTCATAGGCTACAGGGAGGGGATATACAGTATTTTATAGCTGCCCCATTATTTAAAGCAGTTTAAAGATGAACCATACACTTCTACGGTGAGCAATAAACTCTAAGGTTTGTGGTTGTTGTTTGTATCACTGATATTCACAAAGTCTCTAGAAAGTTAAGCCACTAATAAAGCAACGCATGTAACGCATGAAGTTTTGCTTTTGCTACTTAAACAATACTTAACACAAATACTGCCACCTGGTGGACGCAGGAGCCAACCGCAGACTGCAGACTCAGTTTGGTGTGCTGCACGCAGCCATCTTAGATGCTAAATGATTAGCTTCAATGCTAGCAAGCTAAAATGGGTCCATCTTTGCTCTATAAAGCGTCAATGTTCCTATTGTGGTCACCAGATAATCAACAAAGACCTCTAACCACGTTTTGTCAAAACCATGGGGAGATCTCCAGATTTAGGGTTTTGTGTGTGTGTGCAAAACCAGATCACTGAAGAAGGAAAGGCCAAGCAAAAAATAAAATAATCACTCAGTAATCGAAGTTGATATCAATAATAAAGCTTATTTCAACCAAGGCAGTTTCCGGTTGGATTCTACAACAAATTTACCCATATGTACCCTCTATTTTCCCTCTACATAAAATCTCTATGATGTCAATCTGCAAACTGTGCTTTTGCGCCTATTATTTCTTCTGGGCATACAATACATTGAGTGTGAGTATGGACATGTCCAGAATAGGGACGCATTGCCATGCATCATGGTTCATCTGATAGCTTTCATACGGTACAGAATAACACTGTGTTAATGTGTGTTTTTTATTCAAATATACTGCCGTTTGTTCACACACTATAAATTTACACCCAAACGGAAGTCACGCAGGATTATTTCACATCAATGCAAAGCGGGTGCGTAGAGAATCATCAGAGTGCTCCGAGACTAATTTTGATTTAGGGCCTGTATCAGTGCTATAATTTTGCTTGTTATCGCTGCATATAGTGCCAGTAAGATAGTACTGTATGTTAAGCCACGAGTATGTATGGCATCATAGTATGTTAATTAGAGATCCTGAGTCCAATTAGTCCCAACTTGCATTGGAAATCCATTAGCATGGTTGGCCGCTTTATTTTAAGCCCTGTGTTCACACTGTGACAAGTTACATTGAGGGTTAGAGTAATTTTGGACCAATGAGAGGAAAAAACAATGGGAATTACACTTTTTACTCCCATTGTGTGCACCGGTATGAACAGTACGGCTGAAATTTGTCCAGTGAAAAAGGTTATGTGGTGCAAAATCTATGCAATCTATAAAATGAGTTATTTTTTTAATCACATTATTTATTAAAAAATATTTAAAAAATATTAATTCAATTAATCAGATAAGGTCCCAGCCCTAATGTTAATTCATATACATGTACTCTACTAGCACATTGTACTGTATGTGATGTTGGAAATGAACTGGAAACGTTTGACCATGCTATCGGGGGACACCGACTGTCTAAAGTTATTAGGAGTGTGGGCAATGCACTGACACCTTATAGAGAAGTCTAGACATCACTGGGATCACTGATGAAACAATGGACTTAAAAAGATTGTCACATGATGTTCTAAGTTATTGAAGACATTTTCAAAGGACTATGAGGCAGCACATGTAGAATCCTCTGTTACATAAAGCAGTAGTTCCCATACATTTTCAGATGAAATAGCCAACATAAGCTTACAACAATGTGCCACGATGTGTCATAAATCCACAACATAAATCGACTGTTTTCACGCGTCCTTTCACAAAGGAAGCTTGAGTGCTACATTTGTGTCAAAAATAAGCTCAAAGTTCTATGAGATGGATGGGATCAGAAATACATTCAGAATCCCTACAGCTGCCACAGAATTCAAGCAGTGCATTATATAAACTATTGCACAATGGACATAGCTGTGGGTACAGTGTCTGCGGCTGTGATTGACAGGCATTGCCTGGAGGACATGCAATGACTAGACACATCATGTTTTGGTCAGTTTTTCAGTGGAGTGATGGAGTGTGGGAAGAAGCAATTCGTATGGAAGATTCTGGCGTACTGTGCTCTACGACCACTTTGTTCTTAAAGTGGGGTCCAGGGACCCCCAGGGGTTCCAGCAGGAGGGGCGAAATCAATTTGCGACCGCGCTGTATGTCGCGACATACATACGATGATTCGGGCAATGGTCACGGCCAATGGCCA
Organism: Benthosema pterotum; assembly: GCA_039105355.1. Classification (NCBI taxonomy): domain Eukaryota; kingdom Metazoa; phylum Chordata; class Actinopteri; order Myctophiformes; family Myctophidae; genus Benthosema; species Benthosema pterotum. Next base: position 22,211,857 of record CM076971.1, on the reverse strand, counting down.
ACGGTATACATTGCGGTTACAAGTTGATATCGCTGTCTCTCAATTCCAAGGTGCCCCCAGCGAAATCACACATCATCAAAAGCAGTTTCCGTATTGAGTACTTTGGCAATTTGAAAAACACAACACAACAACATTGTGAGCTTTTAGATCTGCTATTTTCAACATTTTTGGAAACATTCATAATGGTAATTAATCATTTAGAATTAATTTAACAGCAGGAATGTTGTTCTCTGTCAACAATATTGTTTCAGATGGGTGTCAGCGGCCAAAGACACTCAGTACAGTTGGAGGTCCTCCACGTTAATAATGATGTTTTTCTTTAGCAGGCGTTCAGGAGTGTGAAAAAGCTGTGTCCAGGAAGTGTGATCTGCTCTCCTCACATCCTGGCTGTAGGATGAAGGCATGCTATGATTATGCACAGATGGTCACCGGAAATACTACAATTTGTGACATGTTTCAGAATGTAAACACCAGCTGCTTTTTCTTCTTGGTTCATGTTCCAGATACTTTTAATGAGTTCTACCTCTGGGCTACAGTAAAGATGCATTAATGGTTTCCTTTCCTCGCCATCTCAATCCATGTTATTTAGCGTAGATCTTGTGTTCAGGAAGGGCAAAATCAACTTGCGACTGCAGCAGGCGTCGTGGCAGTTATAAATCTGTCGTGGCAGTTATAAATCTGTCGCGACCATTTTGGCCAATGGTCAAGACAGTGTGTGTATATGTGTGTGTGTGTGTGTGTGTGTGTGTGTGTGTGTGTGTGTGTGTGTGTGTGTGCGTGTGTGTGTGTGTGTGTGTGTGTGTGTGCATGTAGCGCAGGCCTGTGTGTGTAGTGCTGCAGGAGACAGACAGACGGACGAACAGACAGAAATATTTTCCATGTTATATATTTTAATGCTGATATTATCAGAATGCATCGAGGCATTTATGGAACTCAGAGTTTCCCCCCCCGAAATCCCTGATGACAAATCCCAGATGACAACTCCCGACTACATCATTAGCGAAAGTAGCTGTGACAGTTTTGCCCCCAGCTGTTACAAAGCTGCTAGATGTTAGCCGGAGCATTAAACATCAATCCCTGTTGAGGCTAAAGTCATTTCAAGGCAATGGCTGATGGAGCCACAAAACCTAGAAAACATTTGCAAAAACCCCAAACTCCTTCTCGTCCTTGCCAAACAACAAATGTGGTCCCAAGGTAAAACCGAAGCACGAGAATGAAACAGTCTGTTCCTTAAAAAAAAAAAAAACAATAGGCAATGAGACACGTTGCACGTTGTTCAAGTGTATGCCTTTGAAATGTCCTTGGGCTATTGATTGTGATATGTCGATAAACGAAGGCTCATCAAGCATTCATGAATGCTGTTTGTTCTGACGGCAATAGCCAAAGCCTGCGTGCAATGTTGATGCAGAAAGAATAAGAAATACATTTACAAAGAAAAAACATGAATCATATCATTATAATTCCAGTTTTGAAGTCATTTACCTTTATAGCGCAAATGTTCCATTCATAGGATACAACAAATCTTAAGTTGAGGTTACTGAAAGTGTTTAATTATGAGGCACAGACTATCCTGACAAATATCTCATATTTGTCTTACCCTGTGTCCTGAATTTAAAATCAAATGTATCATATAAATGTTGCCTTGTAATACCTTTTCATATACTCCGTAGCCTAACCTGCAATGATTTTGGCCTAGAGGGGCAGAGACCTGATTTGTTCTGATTTGATCCCACCACACATGTCGTCAGCCCCGGCCCCTCTGCTGTGCTATGTCACATCCTTTGGAGTGACGCCCACTCTCACTTCTAGGCCTCTGTGGCTAATGATTTAACAGCCAGGCACCCAGGCTTTCATTTTCGTCCGCATTGCACGAAAATGGAAAGCCTGGGTGTTGAGGCTACAACCACTCAGATAATAATTTGTCATATTTTCTCAATGCGCTATTTGGGGGCAGTACCACCAATGTCCACAAAAACAACCCCCCACTCCTCACACCTCCCTGCTTTGCCCCGCCCTGTTAAGATTATGCATGATCTGCCTGGTTTCCATCGCTTTCATTGGTCTTCTTTCAGAGGGGGTGTGGATTCCATGTGTACCAATGACTTATGTAATGACAACACAGTAAATTGCACGGCTTTGTATTTTAAAAGTGCTAATGTACCATTTCATATTGGTGAGGACCAACAGTCTATTCTACCACTTTTTCAAGTCACTCTGTTACAAATACTGGATTGCGATTGGCTTAAAAGAGTAGAAGATAGCCACAACCACAACACTTGGAACTTCAAAATACACAGATGCGTTATGATGCAAATTTGATGTAAATGAGCCGCCAACGGCTCAGAACGGTAGAATACCCGGATGCGTTATCATGTAAATTCACCACAGAGCCACAGATCAATTCACCTCACAACGCATCCGGGGACTTCTGAGTCGTGGTTGTATTCATAGCTGTTCATGGGACTATACTGTATGTTGTGGAGGAAGGATTTAGGTTTATTCTGAAACAATCAATGAGTGTAACTAAAGATCATTACACCTGTTACAACTGTTTCTTTCATTTATGTAAAAAGTGGTAGAAGCGCAACTTACCATGAAAGGTTGAGGGTTGTTGGCTGATTTACCCACAATCCCTTTCATGGTGAATTGCTTACATAAACAATAAACTTCAACCTTCTTATTTATCATTGTGCCAAATACAGGCAACAACAACAACAAAGTAAAAAGAGGGAGAGGCAGTCTCGGAGAGAGAGAGAGAGAGAGAGAGAGAGAGAGAGAGAGAGAGAGAGAGAGAGAGAGAGAGAGAGAGAGAGAGAGAGAGAGAGACTGAGAAAGGATTCTTATGGGCATCTGCTCTCCCTGCCATGTATTCCGAGGGAAGGGAATTGCGCTCCCCTGGTGCCTTCACCAGCAGCTGTGGAGGTGTGTCGTCCAACAAGCATGTACCGTTGTGTGTGTGTGTGTGTGTGTGTGTGTGTGTGTGTGTGTGTGTGTGTGTGTGTGTGTGTGTGTGTGTGTGTGTGTGTGTGTGTGTGTGTGTGTGCATGCGTGCGCGTGTTCACATGCGTGCGTGTGCGCGCTCGTGTGTGTCCCTGAGGCCCTGTGTTAAACCTCTTTAGTGCAGTCCCACTTCTTAGATGTAGGGCTGCCAGTTGTAGACACAGAAACCCTGCTCACTGTGTCAGTGATGAACACGCCTATGCATACTAATGTCCGGGGTGTGTGTGTGTGTGTGTGTGTGTGTGTGTGTGTATGTGTGTGTGTGTGTGTGTGTGTGTGTGTGTGTGTGTGCGTGCGCGTGTGTGCATCTGTGCGTCTCCATCTACACACAGCCAGCCAGCCAGAGAGCACATAACACGCCGGCTCTAACAGGCTGCCCTTACACCTGGTCGTTCGCCGGTGTCGCGCAGCGCACCGACAAGGCTGATCTGCAAGCTTAGAGCGGGGCCGCACTGCACCGGGTTTTGGGCTTGCCTATATTCGCTGAAAAAGACACCGGTGGCAACTGAAGAATAGCCCTGGCTTTTAAGAGGCTGTTGGTGCAGGAAAGTAGTACCACCGCACGGCCGGTCTAACACTCACCGTGTCGCACGGCGGTTCGTAAACGCCCCCGAGGACAGGTTACATCTGCCGGAAGAACCCGGGGTGATCGGGCACCAACCTCAAGTCCCCCTCCCTCCATCCTCTCCTCCCCCCCGCAGCAGCACCCATTGTAATGTTTAAATTTACAGCCTTATTAATGACACAAATGTGAAACCGAGCACCGCAATGTGTTTTATCAGCGCTCCTTGACATTTAACAAGACACTCCGACTAAAGGGAGGCGATATGGGGGTGGGGGGGTGTGGGGGGGTCTTCTCGGAGGGGTCCTGACAGGGAGGAGACCTCACCGTGCGCGCCGCTGGCGTCGCAAGGTCGGGCTGGAGGTCGTCTAGCAATCATTGGGGGTGGAGAGGGGGGCTGGGGGGGGCAAAATGAGCTCCGATAGGAGGTCTTTGTTCCCGAGGAGAACACAGGGCACCACTCATTAGGTCATTTGTCATGCCTGATAGACCCATAAACAGGTGTCCATGGAATTAATATCCCAGGGATATGAATTAAAGATTCATTCTTAAAGGGGGGGAATTACGATATCAGAGCAATTTGTGCGGGACAGAGGCGTTTAGTCATAATTTGGGCTCTAAGGGCATTCGATAAGGTCGCCGTTAGGGTAAAAACACCTTTTCTTTGAGGTTTCGGCCTCCTTTGGGACGGAATCAGGATTCAATAAGAGGGAACAACAAATATAACCACTCTATTTTAATACTGTATATCTTGTTGGTTATCAATTGTTGTGTTTTTCATTAAAAATCCATTTTACTTTTTTTTTTCATGAAAACAATATACTACTAAAATAATATACTACTAGTACTAGCCATTAAGAAAGCTTTGAGGGTTGCAAAGTCAGCATCAACATATGGAATTAATTATGTACTGGCTATACAGTATGGTGAGCGCACACACACACATGCACGCACGCATACACACACACACACACACACACACACACACACACACACACACACACACACACACACACACACACACACACACACACACACACACACACACACACACGCGCGCACTGATGGGAAATGCGCAATTTCACAGTAAACTGAGTGACGGCACAATAATAACAATTGCACTAAAACTCCACACAACCCAAAAATATTGGCCCCAGTGACAAATTTGACGACGTTAATGTAGACATGTACAGTATATCTGTGATCATTTCTCTCTTGTTTAACTGTACCAATAATTATTTTAAAATACTTTAATGTTTCACCTGTAAGGGTCAATTTGGAACCACCTCAATGAACCCTGAGGATACCAGACCCCACTTGGAGACCCACTGCTCTAAAATGCTTCAACCAACATGCCACTTTTAGTGAAGCTCCCTGTCTTTCGTTTCACCAGTGAAAACCTGATCAAAATATGAACAATGTCCCATAAAGTCTAAAAACACAAAAAATCCATTGTCAATATTATGTCTGTGAGTGCACTCACTAGTTATGGTGTATTATGTGAAATATGCGTACTGAATTTTGCAAAACTCATGTTCCCTCTTTCCATCTTGCTTTTTTTGCCCTAAGACTAAAATAGAGATGGCAGCTGTGAGAGCAAAATCTTTTAATCTGCCGTGGTAATTACCTATGGCAATCTGCCTTTTACCAGGCATAGTTCCATGAATCTCATTAGCCGCAAACCTGATAAAGTGTCTTTGGGTTTGTATTTTGAATGGATTGATAACACGCCGGGTCCAGGACTGGCTCACCATTGCCAGGTCTGCAAGGACTTCACCCGTATCTCAAACCCACTTCTTTTTGTTTGGTTTTGCAGAGCATAAGGGGCATGTTACTGTGCTGAAAATATCTGGACTTGATACCAATGTCCTTCCTCCTGAAATAAGCAGGGGGACTTATCCAATTTGAGCATGCAGTTGAAATGATTGCGTGTGAGACTCCCAGACATTTTCATGCTTTCATGTTTGGTTTGTCAAGTAAACCTGCAGCTGTCGTTTTTAGATTAATACCGTCAGCATGAGAAGGCTTTGTTCTTTGCTAAAATGAGAGAAAATGGACCAGTTTTGGTCAAAGTCCACATTTTAGAATCCAGTAAGCAATCCGTGTGTGCACAATGATTTTACATTTCAACTATAAAATAATGCTCAAGCGTAGCCTTTTGTCTAAATACAGATTAATATGAAAATTAGTACATTACTTTTTACTTTTATTTATATCTCTAAAATATGGTACTTGAATTCACAGTGATGTGGATGAAATCTAACTCTGTTTCGATTATACAGGAAATGTAAATTGTAAATTATTTAATAACGTAAATGTAATTATATGGATACTAGAGGATCTATACAGTGGATCCTAAAGGATCTCTACGGTGGCTTGTGTATAACATGACCCCTCTGGTCATGCACATCAATTGGCCAGTGTAATATTGCTGTAACTACTTAAGGATTTCCTTATTTTTTTCTATTTTTGGTTTGGCTTCTCTTGTTCTCAGGATAGGCTCATATAAGCTTTCAGCTTCAGCCAATTCCTTTTGATCACTTCATCTTTATACTGTGAAGGTGATCAAATAAACTAAACTAAACCAAACCAACTCATCATATAGATCTCTAGGTAGAGATGGCATATCTAAGTAGATATGCCATTTATGTACAAATTGTGCATAAACATTGAAACTTTGATCTGGAACCCTGATCAACTGCAGATCCCAGGGGCTGTGTCAACCTCCCATTTAGTGAACAAACAGAAACCATAACAAGAAGGAGAAATTGACGCATTTGTAAAAGCAAACAGAAAATTCATCCACAATATATTATTTTATGGTCTTATGCAGTACTTATACTAATAGTAATTATAGTAAAATTATAGTAAAAACACCAGTGTGTTATGGGCATCCGCTATTTTACAAATCTTTTCTGAACGCAAACACTTATTAGCAACATATTAAGCACTTGTGGGGTGTTATATATGTTTATGTGTTAACACATCTCATGGCTTAAACATATAGTTCTGTGAAATATACTGTATAATATAATTATAATAAGTTCTATCAAATGCAATGTACGCTTGTATGCCATAGTCGTTAAAGAAAGTTTTAAATCGATATACTGTATGTCGACCCACGCCCAACCAGTTCCCTTCTCACACAGCATTTACTTCTGCTCTTAATTGGTCAACTTGTTATAATGGTCAACTGTTTTCTCGGAAACTCAGACACTGTCCATGGTGATGATCAGATCCTCAAGGTTCAGGGCTCATGTCTTATTTTACACTGCATGATCACTATTAATGTTTTGCGAGAAAGATAGCTATATGCCTAATTAATGCTCTGACATGTAGAAAGTGCCGCTTATGCGCCGTATCAATTAGTCATGTACCATGGAAGGTGCGAGGATTGGAAGTGTCAAACCATCTCTATGTTTATCTATGGCTAGCTCACTAACAGGGCAGTATAGAACATTCATTTATAGTACAATTGTTTTCTGCTCATCCATACTCTGGCTGTTTAAAACACTGACATCACCTGCTATTGAACAAGACGGTGCTACTGTAGTGTTGTTTCACAAACCTCTTATTTACCTGTGCAGACCTGCAGCTTTCATCAAATCAAACAAAACAGATTTGTGTATCTCATCCAATTGAAAATAGAGACATACCTTATCTCCATATTTTGTTTTCCCCCGTAAATTGAAGCCCTTTTTTCCTACTTTGTCCGAATGACAGTGACATGAAAAAGTAACCAATGATTGCCAATCTGCTATTATTGCTTTTTGAAAGTTTTTGAAAATGTTTGAAACTCAAACACCAGTCCAAAGTAGGCATAACACGCTTAACACTTTCACCTGCAGGGGTCAGTGTTGCTGACCCCCCTTATTGGTCCATAAGCGTCAAAATAGACTCCTCCTATTCAAGACTAGTCCAGTGTTTTTCTAGTTTAGGACCAGCCTCTGTTGCTACGTTAAAATTCAACTTTGCAAACTTCGTCTGGCAAGGAGCATATCTCCACGAGTGTGCGTGGCTTATGAAGGTCAACAGGCTGTCGAGGCTTCTGATCTCTGGTCTCTGGTTTGTTGGGAAAAAACAACAGTTCATGCTCGTTGGAACAACATTCAATCAGAATCAACGGCGCTACGCAACAGGTGATGTCAGGGAAATTCGAGTCAAGCAAGCATTGGCCAGATTCAGTTGCCAGCAACATTCAGAAGTTGAATGTTGCAACGGCAAGGGAGGCTGGATTCCAAGCAAGTGTTTTCTACTCATAGTGAAACCAGAAGCATATATGACTGATCTGGGAGTTTGTTTTGTTTGCTCTCGTATCAGTCGGTGGAATTTTGCCCGTGATGCAGTCAAATAAAGGATCTAAATGAAGGGTTCTCCAATCAGAAGCCAGAGTTCTGGTCACATGAGAGGTCACCTGTCACAACAACGGACCAGCCGCTAGACAACAGACCTCCTTGCGCATATGAACGTAGCCTACACAACTGCAGGTAGATAAAAGCAGCCTTGCTGTGTAGGCTTACAAGTTCTGTCAATTATTAGTTACTTATTAATGTATTAAGCCATGTTATAAGCGGGATAACCCCCTTTGAACTGGTGAGTTGTTTCCTAATTGGGAAACAAATCACCTGTTCGTCAGGTGTTATTCCTTACCTAGTTGCTGCAACTGTACGCAGTCCTGGCGGTCCTGAAACTCTTTACACATAAGACAATACAACACTGCAGCAATCGTTGTCAAGATGTCATTGGCATCGTGTCATCAACGTCCACAAAACAGTGAGCAAAACAAGACGAATACAGGTCAAATGGGCACAGTGGAGATCTAGGCACACAAGCAGTGGCGTTTCTAAGCAATTTGGAGCCCCAGGCAAGATTTTCCCTGGAGCCCACTTACCAAAATGGTCCCTTAGGGGTCCATTTGGTATTTCATACCTATGTCAAATCTCCTGTGATTTCATACCTATGATAAAGATATGAACTATTTTTAAAATAAATAACATATTATATGTGTGTTTAAATGTTCAATTATAGACAAGTATAATATATTCATCCATGTGAGGCTTATTACACTGGGATTCTTTTAAAGCATGTCTAGTGGTTGCCCTGGTGCCCCCCCCCCCCTCATGGTGCCCCAGGCAACTGCCTAGTCTGCCAAAGGCAAAAACGCCCCTGCAAACAAGTTTCTAGACAGGTGGTCACATCGGCTAACTAGGCATACGGGCAATTCAGCACACGCTATCTGGGCGCATTTTGTGTGCCCACCTGACCTGTTACCAACAAGAATGCCCAAGTCACCCAGTGTGTGTGCTCATTGTACCATATAGCTGACGTAAACAAAGATAGCCATATTGGCCTTACATATAATAATGACTACACTGGAACACAGTTTTGGACATACCATACCGTACAAGGTTTTCACCTCAAACAGTGACTGTATAAAACACTGCAATATGCGTAAAGTATGAAGACATCAGTGTGGGGATGCCATATTGTGCTGCAGTGCTCTCTGCCCTGCCTGCGTCACTGCTTGGAAATAGAACTGCGCTCTGAGAGACTCATCTGCAGGGTTTGACGCGCCCACTTGACGCCTCCAGTCTGTGTCTATACTGTAGCCGCTGCTGAAAAACCGCCGGCGCGTTCCTGTGGCTCTTTCTATCTGTACGCAGCCTTTGCTCTCAACATTATGCTCTGCGAAGGCATGAAAGCAAAGAAAAAGTTTTTAATTAAAAAACAAAAGTGAACGCACTAGATAAGTTTGGCAAAAAGATTGCTTCTCTTTTCTCTGAACGTGAAATGTAATTTGTGGCGTTTCTGCACGCTGTGAAATAGGCTCATGTTGTGGATAGTGGCAAAGGCACAGCATGCTATTACACTGTGGGGAAAATATTCTTTAACTCCTTATTAGTCATAGACTGCAAGTGTAAACACGTATTTACCTGAAGGCCACAGGTGCTAAGATCGTAAATGAACTTTGTTTAATCCATTGATTAATCCAATTTAATCATGGTTGAGCCTAACCGAATGAGCATCATCCGGTTGTATTATATGACTGTTGTTTGTGATTTTTTGGTTTTGAGGTCAATCAATGAATTAATTAATGCAAATGACAGTCTGGTCAAAAAGGGGCACTGCAGGTACAAAGGAGTTAACTAGGTGCCTAGGCCAAAACATGATTGAAAATAGCAGATCTTCAAGTAAAAAAAAAACTTTACGTGCTGTGAGCATGTACATGCCTTTTTGGGGAGAAAGAGCTGTCTTCCTCCCAGCAATCGTGTCTTGATTTAACATCAATTTATGGCTTCAGGCTATCAATCAATATCAATCATTCTAAATGGACAAATTTATACATTTTTCCTGAGAAGTATGAGCTGAGTCACAGAATAATAATTCGTTTCAGTCATTTAGTTGGTTAGTGCAGAAGCATGATCTGATGATATACAGGAACCCCAAGTGAACTATAATAATATTTCCAAAGCCCTGACCTAAGCAACCTAAAAGATTAATTTAGAACAGTGGTTTTCAACCAGTGGTCTGGGGACCACCAGTGGTCCTTGAGAGGATTCCAGTTGGCTAAATGATGGACAGCTGGTAACCGCATGGACACTTATAGATCTGTAACACTAGAGAGTGTAAAATGAAACCGAATGGACCCTTATACATTTTACGCTTTCGGTTTCATGTTACGCTCCCTAGAGTTAGATTATATGTATATCGGAATTACCGTATTGTCCCGAATATAAGACGACTCGTTTATAAGACGACCCTCATTTTTCAAGACTCATTTACAGAAAAAAGAACATTGAATGTCAAATAGTATAGCCCCTGAATATAAGACGACTCCATTTTGGGGATATTTCCATTGGGAAAAAAACATAGTCTTATATTCAGGCCAATATAATTCGTTTTCAAGAATGTACACAATTACAAAATAGAGAAGAACTGTTATATTTAACAATTTATTTTCCCAGTTCCTCCTAAATTGTGGACAAAACTTGAAAATATTTTAGTTTTCGGTTGAGAGAATAAAAACTCAACATCAAATGGTGGTCCGTGACTAAAATTCTGAATAAATAGTGGGCCCTGGTATGAAAATGGTTGAAAACCACTGATTTAGAATAAACAGCTCGAATTGATACTCACTGAAGTAGGCACAGATTGAATCACATAAAAGTGCCTATTCCACACTGAAGTGAGAAAAATAGCCTGTTTTTGTAAGCCAGCACAGTTGTGCGGTATACTATAATATGAATAGATAAACGCAACATCAAAATACACATGCCCAGACATGCACCTTCGACGGTGTAACCACATATTGCGCAGCGAGAGTGTTCAAGTGTTTCGCCACTCGCACCACTATCCTCCAAAAGAGGACTACGGAAATACCATGCAGGAGAGGGAGAGAAATTGCACTTGATTAACCCCTGGCAACCCCATTTTCTCCTATGGCGACTGAGTGTCAGACTCCTCGTGGGCCGCAACCCTGCACGTTGGACAGGACATGCTTTCATTAAAACGTGACCCCCCCCGGGGTGACCGCGGAGAGGTCGCCCTGACCTCAGAGCCATCCACAACCACAGAGGAGATAAGAAGTGTTCCATATAGGTACTGTAGCCAACACACTCGTAAAAACCGGCCTATATGGAAGCGTATGGCCCCGGCTAGAATCGTAAATGAGACCGAGGCTGGGTTAGGACCCTCGGTCTGTCTATCAAACTGGGATGGAGGGATAGGACATACGGCCCTGACCCGCTGCCTTGTCATTCGCTCATTGTCTCTACTCTACCTGAATAACTGTGACTGCTCATTATACATTCAGACAGGTATAAATTTTATTTTATACAAAGCAATGACACTTAAATATGTGCAAAACTCATAACTAATAAATATGTGCATTTGATTCCAAAGCTCTCCGCCAATAGCCTACTGTAAGATAGTGGACTCGTGGGTATAGGTTAATTATCTCCTGTTTCATCTTTTAATTGAATTGGACCACCTAGATTGACTTGGCGTAAATAAATAAACGTATACCCTGCAGCTCAAATAAACTCCATGAAACGGAATATTTGAAACATCAGACCATTTTCATTAATTCATTGTCCGTTTCTGAATTGCATTCTGGATGAAGAGAAGGAGAGAAATCACATTTTTAAAACTGCATGTGTCTTTGGGATTCACTAGACCCTGTTTGACGCAGGTAAGACGTGTTATTAGTCTGAAAACCGACACCTAACCGCAATCGGATGACGTGGGTGAGTCTTAACTACCACCTAGTCCGACTCATTCATAGTTTTTCGGTGGTGAGGTGACCGTTTCCGTGGTTTGGATGTCACCGCTCATAGTCACTCAGTCACTACTCATAGTCACCACTGTTCACCATGCTCATATCCTCTATGAGTCTATGTGCTCCATGGACAAGCTTACTCAAAATTCATCCATTGTTTTTCCTCTGTTTTCTCTCTATGTCTATCTACCTCTATTATTTCTTTCTGGGCCTTTCTGTTTATTCCCTATTCTATTATGTCGCGTTACTATCATTTCATTCTTGTTTCAATCGTGCTTATGTGCGTGTTTGTGTTTTCCACTTTTTCCTGGTGAGCCTCGACTCTGATGCCTCTGCCCCCCCCCCCATACAAACGCGTCATCACGGCCAGGAGGTTGTGAGCTAAGCAGTCATTGCAAATATTCTATATAGCCCAGCATGACAACATAAAAGCTTCTAGTCTTATTGCCTGCAGTGTCATTGTGGTGGAGAAAAAGAACAGATCGGAGAGCTAGAAAGTGGTTACGTCAGCACCGCGGCTCAGTGACGACGTCATGTTTTTTTCTGTTGGTGACTGGTGACCACTGAAAAATCTATCTGTGAATAGGCCTTAACGCTTGTACTCCGTTTGAAGCAAAGTAATTAGTCTCAGGTGACTTCATCACTTGGCAGAGTTGCCATCGCAGGTAAGAAGCTGTTCTGCTTAAGGGAACATTAGCCTTGTGATGTTGATGTTTCTCTGACAAAGACCCACAGTTCCCTTGGCAGCAAAACGTCATTAGATTTGGCTAAATTGTTTTATCTAATACTAAGGGCCTTGGAGCTAGTGCGTGTCATTGAGACTGACTATATCGCAACTAATGAATTAGTAAAAGTTTCTTGTAAAAGTTTTACACCAAGGATAGCTTGTCAGTTGGGGAATAAACTCACTCACTCACTCACTCAGTCATATAGTTGCGCAGAATTACAGTATTATCTTAAGCTATTTTTTCTAACCTGTGGCTTCCACGCACGTTTGGGTTTAAGTTGGGATTCAGTACGGTCACTGTCACTGTCAGCAAGGTTGGGTGTAAGTACAAACAAGAGTAATGAGTAATAATACTACTTTTGTATGTAACAAGTAATATAGCGAGATTACGTCCTACTCATATCCTACTAATATTACTAGTTACTTGTGTGATGCTGCTGCTTTCAACAGTGTTGCATTGGAGAAAGGGAGATAATGTGACTTTACTTTGAGCAACCGGCTTTACGGCAGACACGCTTGTTGTGTCATGTCTACTAGGCACTAGGGGTGTGTTGAGGTGTTACTTGAGCCCTCTCTGGTGGTTTGATTGTTTGTTTAAAGCACAATTTAACTCTTGAGAGCATACAATGATACCAAATGGGTCTGTTTGGATTTATTTTGCGATATCAAGAGTTACAGATCTAGAAGGGTACATTTGGTTACCAACTGTCCATCATTTAGCTGGGGACCACGTGGAATCCGCTTAGGGACAACTGGTGGTCCTCGGACCACTGATTGAAAACCACTGGCAACAACACATCTGTGCTGAGAGATGCCAATCTGCTCGTTTGCAGCTATTTTTGGAAGAAAAAAAAATACTTGCCCCAAGAATATGCTATTGACATGTGGTTAATTTGATTCTGACAAAAACACAAAATCAAACAAACAACAAATTCTATTTTAAAATTTCACTCAAGCTTTTGTTTGTTTCTCTTTCAGTCTTTCCATCTGTGCCTCAGATCATTTCCTCTCTCTCTGCTGTATGCTAAGTCCACATTATAAGCCCCACGCTGCTAGCCTGCCTGCATTGAGCTAATGATTTGTGCCTAGAGAAATCTGTCTCAATATCTGTCATTTACCTTGACGTCAGACCTTCCTCTCAGAGAGAGGAGAGGATTACTGAAACAGACAGTGAGGGTGGCCCCATTGTGAACTTCACAAGATAGAAGCTTGATTTGGAGAATTAATGCATTCCTTTTCATTAATCCATTCTTAACGGGCACGTCTTTAGGTGTTTTAAAAATAGCAGATCTATTTTTGAAATATTGTGAACATTTTTAGGGACCTACATTTTTGGGGAATACGTTTTTGGTTCTGGGGACCAAATTTTAGTTCCAGGATTTTTTTTTGTTCCAGGGACAAACATTTAATTCCATGGACACATGCTCTAGTTCCAGATACAAACGTTTAGTTCCAGGGACTTTTTTAATTTCCAGGGACACCATTTTTAGTTACAGGGACAAACTTTTAGTTTTTTAAATTATTATTATTATTTTGTTCCACATACATTTCTTTTTAGTTCCAGGAAAGGTTTTAGCTCCAGGGACAAAATATTAGTTCCAGGGACCACCAAGAAGGTCCCTGGAACTACATTACATTTTCAGATGGGGGTGAAATTCATCATTTATCATTTTGGAGCTCCTTGAATGAGATATGTGAAATACTGTAGTTGAGCAGCACTGCTCAACTATTTAGATTTAGACACTGCTATTTAGATTGTTTTACTTTTTTTTTTCAGCCTCATCCAAAATGGATTAAGAGCCTGCCACCATGTTATTCCTGGTTTGGAGGTGCTTCTTTTTTTGTTTTGTTTTTTTGTTTATTTGCAAATGAAAAATGCCAACACATAATGAGAGAGCTGTCTCCTTCACTAACACAAAGTGACTGGCCGTCAACATGAGTTACAGAAGGACACCAAAACGCAGGATAAACATGATGAGAGGCTGAGAACATTCCTTTGAAGTGATGAGTGTTTTCATGCAGCTGCCAAGGACATAAAAATAGCCGCTTCTTCAACGGTAAAATGCTTTAAGCTAACTTAAACAAAAAAAAATCTCTGCAAAAGCAAATTCCATAAAAGGAGTTTTACAGCATCTCAAACCTGTCTCTCCCTCCTCTGTCATTGCCCACATTCAGAATAATTCCGGGAACTATTATATGTCCAATGTAAGTAGAGAGAAATAGAAAGATAGAAACAACTCCTCATTAATATGCTAAGATGGAATTAACATGGTCTTCCTGCTAGGCCTTAGGCATCACACCTCCAATGGTGCCCATTGGAGGCAATGCATGGCAAAGGCTTTTCTGAGCCATGCAGGACTTTACCTCAGGGGTTTTCAACCTTTTTCATATCAGGGCCCACTATTTATTCAGCATTTGAGCCACGGACCACCATGAGGACATTTTAGCCCCACAGACACCATTTAACTCCAGGCTGGATTTGGGAAACAAAACAGTCAAACATACAGACCAAAATGACCATTAATCTTCTATATTCTCTAGTAGTGTAGACTTGGTCTGATTCACACAATGAATATTTATACTCTTGAGAGTTTAAACATGAAACCAAATGGACCCGCAAGGGTCCGTTTGGTTTCATTTTTACGCTCTCAAAGAGTTATATCTGGTTAACCAACTTTCCATCATTTCTCAAGGACCACTGGTGGTCCTTGGACCACCTGTTGAAAACCTCTGCTTTTCCTGACCGGATGAAAAAAAAAATGTTTTGCTGCAGAGCCAGAATTAGCTGCATGGGACCACTGCTGTTTCCGAGTCGTTTCCCAATCCCTAATCTCATCCCAGATAACTTTCAGACCGCTTTCTCAGACTGCCCTCACAGAGTTGCATTTTGCTCTGCCAACAGGTCATGGATGTTTCTCTCTTCTTTCATTTTGTCCATGCTGCTGCCTCTCTGATGGGTCACCTCAGCATGGCTGCTGATCCATTCTCCATACGAGATCTCCCCAAACAGGTTTAGCTCGGACTCTACTGACTGGCCAAGTGGCCTTTGGGCCACTTTATCTTGTTCCTGTCTGAGTGTGAGTGGGCTCTTCAGTGCTCCTGGCCTTTTGACGTGACTCTGCTCTTGGGTGACCCTGCTGCGCTATTGGGTTCAACATCCATTTCGTCCTCTTCACTCCAACCCTAACTTGGGCTGTCTTGGCCTCGGATGACTGCATATCTTTGCTCCAACATGCAATAGTATGACACCCTACCCCAAACCCTAAACCCTAAAGTAACATAATGTTGTAAGATACAAAACATTGAAGTCTTATGCCACAAACCTAAAGGCATGAGGTAACCACGGGTGAGTCTTAACCGATCAGGTTAGTGACCTAGCGTACAGTACGCCCCCTGCCTTGGGTCCTATTTGTCTGACTTGCCCTGCATGTCCCCTCAAAGTTGCATTTTCACAATTGCACCCACACTTAATTTTGCTGAAGGTTGTTACCATTTGCTCAGTCCATAAATATGCCTCCTTTCACCCCGCATCTTTGGGAGGGCCCAGTGGTGGACTGGGCGAAAAAAATCGGCCCAGACATTTTTAGCGTGATTTGGCCTAGACCGGCCCAACACAACCAGCGCATGATGGACCTATTCTACCTGGTATAGTTGGTTAACAAAGATGTAACTCTTTGAGAGCGTAAACATGAAACCAAATGGACCCTTGTGGGTCCATTTGGTTTCATGTTAACACTCTCAAGAGTTAAAATATACATTTAAATTGGCCCAAGTCTAATTAGAAAATGTAGAAGATTAATGGTCATTTTGATCTGTATGTTTGACTGTTTTGTTTCCCAAATCCAGCCTGGAATTGTGGACTAAAAAGCAAAATAAATGTTTCATTTGGCGGTATGTTGGGGCTAAAATGTCATCAAATGGTGGTCCGTGGCTCAAAATTCTGAATGAATAGTGGGCCCTGGGATCAAAAAGGTTGAAAACCAGTGCTTTTAATCATGCCGTGATACCACCGCGGAGACCTCCCTGTACGCCCAATTGTCAATCCGACCCTGGGAGGGCCTTTGTTTTCGTCGTTTCGGACCAAACAGCTCCAGCAGTGCATTATTTCATACATTATGGTGTTGCTGCTATATAGGCATTGGGCCTGTCCAACGGCGGCCATGGTGCACTATGCACGGTAGGGGTGTCCTCTTCCCAGAACCAGGCCTTTATTTAATGACTCTTATAATAGTTATGGAACGCTGTGGTTTTACTCAGGAGTTTCTCTCCTCTTTGCAGTGCTCAGGTTATTTACAGCAGCATGCCTCCTTGGTCCCAGTCCAAGCACAGCGAGCAGTGTGTGTGTGTGTGTGTGTGTGTGTGTGTGTGTGTGTGTGTGTGTGTGTGTGTGTGTGTGTGTGTGTGTGTGTGTGTGTGTGTGTGTGTGTGTGTGTGTGTATGTGCCTCTGTGGTGACAAGAGTCCCAGAGGAGCGGTGGACAATCTGGTGTGTGTCACAACAATCCTGTCATCCTCTTTCGGCCCTGAGAAAACTAATTGCTCAGCATGATGACTTTGGCCACACTGTTGTTCGTGGCCTATATTCCTTCCTGGTCGCGGGAGTATAAGCAGGAAGTGCTGCTGCATGAGGAAAAAAGGGGGGCAGGCAGGCAGCATTATAGTTACAGGAGCTGCCGGCTTCTAATTGAGCCGCGGCAGTGCTCTGTGAGTCCGGGCTGTTCATTGTGCTTAAGGAGCTGTCAGTGGGTGGGATAGTCTTTTAAATGCTGACCCACCTGGCCCTATGGCCAAGACTTTGTCTCCTTCTCTAAACACTCGTACGCACTATCAGCAAAAAAGAACTAAATGATTTGAAACTGCAGGGCCTGTTTTAGCGGGGAGCAGGGTGTTTTGAGTGCAAACACACGCACAACAAAAACGCCCACACAAGACAAAACTAATGTGTTTATTCACAGTGTGCCCACTCCAACGTCTACGCATCCACACAAACTGTACCCGTGGATGATACATAACTTAATAGTTCCCTTATTTTACCTGCAGCCCGACAGTTTTCGCGCACGACAGTTTTGCCGGTGACGGTATATTTGAGAGTACAAGGGGTTATGTTGTTCTGAAAATTCCGCGTTAACCTATCACACTTTAAATTTGCATAATAACATCAGCTGTTTCACTGATGAGGCTTATGCAGCCATACTGAAGCACTACTTATGGACACGTCGTGGGCGAGACTCTGCTGAACATCAGCACGCCTGCCTATCCACCCTCATGAATACAATGCATATTCTGGATGAAATAAACACTCATTTCTTTGCCTATGAATTTGCATCTTCTATGACCCTAATGTTTGAATTCTTTGTCGTTCAAATTAAAGATGGAAAAAAAGATATCCTTTTGGCAGATGTTCCCTTCTTAACTACTGTACTTTGCCATCCCACACTTACTGTCGCATTGATGCTGTTTCACAGAATAACATTTCAATAGTCTCTGCATATCATCTGAGCCCATTTCCCCTGAGTTCGTGAGTAGCCTAATGCTGCATTGGCACATAGTTTAAACAACGAATAGTAAAGTTCTAAGCAGTATTGCCGTTGCCTATAACTGAGGCGAATTATCATGAATCGGCCCACACTAACAAAGCACACAGCCACACGTTTCCTGTAACATTACAGCAGTGATAAAAATAGCTCAAAGTGCTGCTATTAAGGTTGACATTAAGGTTGACATTATTAAGGTGATTATTAAGGTTGACATTATTATGTTTGGCTTATGTTTGTTTTTGCAATGGCATGCCTGAAAGTGGCATAAGCAGCAGATGTCTGTACAGATTTTTCGTACGCAGAAATAAGACATGGGAATGTGTGGATTTAACTGAGAGTTGTTAGAATTAGAAAATGAAACTACTGTATACACTATAGACTGCTATGTCTGTATACCAGAGCCTACACGTGACATACGCCTGGACCTCCACCACCAGGCGAGATATGTTATAGTCTATAAACATAGTAATAACATGATAACATTGCATGTTGTATGTTGATTATTTATGTTTGCTGCACGCTTAAAGCTGTGTGCAGCAATTGGGGTGCACACCATTATATTAATTATAGAGGCAACTATTAGTAATGTTAGCAATAGAGGCAACTTTTTAGCCAAAAATCAAAATAGTTATATATATAGCCAACATTTGTTGGGCTCAAGAGAAGGTGGAGCTAATGTGCGACGGGGGTTGTGTGAGGTGAGCAGTGTTTTAGCCAATCACATCAGAGTAGTCTCCAGCAGCGTCATAAATGGAGGTGAGGTGGAGATTCTGTTTTTAAACAAATCTGTTTACAAACAGTGTTTGTACACACTAAAGTTGCCTCTACAGTATTACCATGCTTTAATCATTAAAATCTACAAAACATTAATAGAAAATACTAACTTTATTGTGTTGTGGGATGCTTTACAAATCACACCCATAGGCTACGAGTATTATCTTAATCACTTAAATCAACCACATAAATAATTTGAGCCAATACTGCACAATATACATAACATTCTGAAATAGCCTCACGGTGCCTTCATACTTTGGTTCAATTAAGAGCTGAGACACAGGTTTTCCACCTGGACTTCCAAGTATTCCTAAAGGTAGACATTTTGTAGAATAACAATGTGCTGCGGCACATCTCCTGACTGACCTGGTTGCAGTGTTGGGGAGCTAAGTGGCCTAGGGACGGTCCAATAGGGTCATTCAATTCATAGGATTAATAGAGCATGCAGCATGAGCTCCGGCACTTAACAATTAGCATCATGTGAGAGAGACACGCATATAAATGCTCCTGTGTTCCAATTATTGTTTTCATAGAGAGCTCGGGAAAATGTATGCACTCATTCTTTACAAATGTGCATGCCCCTGGTGACAAATTGGTTGATTTAGACTAACATTACCATACAGGTTTTGGCTGTGACAAATACAATGGCCAGCCTAGTTTAAATTTGGGTTAAGTGAAACACCCATATAATCAGACTGGGAAGGAAACATTTTTCAAACCAATGTTAAAGCTATACTACGTTACTTCCCTGCTGGACATTGCTGGTATCATAGTCCACATGCCTTTTCCACAAAATCATGGTGAAATGGTGTTTTAGGCCATTGTACTGCCTTCTTCACATTCCCATGGGTACAATGAGTGGTTGCACCCCTGCTGTATTCCCCATGGGTCATGAATTACTGATTTTCAAACTCCCATCGCCACCTGTTTCCTATCCCTAGAACAGGCTGAAATTAGGTTATGCCACAAATATCACAGCCATAATAGATATCAAAATTAAAATGTGTTTTCATGAAAAAGTCACCTAGTAGAGCTTTAATGTTTGCCATAACTACCTGCTTTTTTGTTTGTTTGATTGTTTTTACATTTTTCTTTTCCTTTAATAATATTCATTCACTGCAGAAAAGAGTAAAACTAGTCTGAAGTCACGTCTTAAGTACTTCTCCACCAAAGAGTTCAACTGCAACAGAGTGCAACAAACAGGTATTTAAGTTCAGCATAAACTAGTCGGCCAACGAAACATTGTTTTAGCCACAAGCATGGAACCCTCTTCGCCCGCCAGTGCATGTGTGCAAGGACATGCTGTGATTGGATAGTCAGGGCAAAAGCTCTCGCCAGAACTTGATTCATTATTCGGTCTATATAGGGTTACAACTCAAACGGAGGTTAGTCGGCTAAGCGAACTTTGCAACATTAAACACTTGTCTCTCGTTGCACTTGTGTTATGTTTTCAGGTGTGCACATTATATTTGACTTAACCAATTGGGCTTGTTTATGTGCAAAGTCTTGTAAACATAATCATTTTTCCGGGTAGCTTTTGTTTAGGGCTATTTTGGATGTGCCAGTTGCTCATTTGGGCTTGATTTGAAGATTTATTTTTGAAAATAGGCCAAACAAGTCCGTTTGGCGATCAATGTAAATTCTATAGTCTATGCTGCTATTCCATGAACATAAAAAGGTGGCGAAAACTTGCATCTTCTCACAGGCCCATGGGTTTTCCCTGCCGAGTTTGTGTCTGTATTCAAATGAAAATACATCAAAGCCTGGCATGTTACTGTACCAAAGTTACAGTAAGTTATTTTACTGCCAATTTTACTGCCAATGAAACGTTTGGGTCGTGTACTGTACATTAGGAATGCAACTCTAGGGAAATATAAAAAGCCCAGAGGCTCTGGGGGGGCTGCAGTATGATGTGGCAGCATTTCAGGCAGGTCAGTAGTGCTTTCAGCAATCCATTGAATGCAGATTACATTAAACATTAATCCATGAACACAACACAGCCTCCTAATTAAGTAATTAATAGGAGACGACATCAAAGTCAGTCTTGAGGTGAGAGGGGTGGAAAAAAAATCAATGCGCCATTGGCGTTTGTTTGGAAAGTCAACCACACAATGCACGTCAAATTAATTTTCCATTCCTTGTTGTATTAACAACGCTAATGTACCTAGACATACCTATACACACGTCATATACATACACACATACAGTGTATATATATATATATATATATATATATATATATATATATATATATATATATATATATATATATATATATATATATAATACACACACACACACACACACACACACACACACACACACACACACACACACACACACACACACACACACACACACACACACACACACACACACACACAATATGCTCACTCATTAAGCATTGAACTCTACTTAAAAAGATCCCTCCCTAATAGGACAACTATAACATACAACAAACTTGCTCTCTGTAACTACAATATAAATTAAAAAATTAAAACACCTTATTTCTTTCACTCAATATCTATGTCCCTGTGTGATCCAGCTCTATGGAATATATGAAAACAACATTTCTATTAGCATGTGCATTCCATATATCCCATAGGGCTGGACCACTCAAGGACATATGACATCATCATCATGCGACAGAAGCAGATTCTCTATTTATGAAAGAAATAATATATTGAAGGTGTTTTTTATCTTTATGTTTTAGTTATATAAGGCAAGTATAGTGTTTTAAGGCATATTTATCTTATTAGCCACAGATCCTTTTAATTACATTGAAGTTGGTTTGTAAATAAACAATCCACTTCCAAGCATAAGGTCATAAGATGGAAAGTAATTGATACATTAAAAAAGAACACCTGACATGTGTATAACACTCTCATAATGTGTTGATAAAACGTGATATTTACTGTATGTGTTGTGGACAAAGCCTCTTTCCACAACACCAGATGTAGAATTGCTTTGCTAAAAATGTTTACGTTAACACTGTGGCCCCTGTAACAAATTGGAATTCACTATGCATCGCAGTCAGCTACTGAAAGGGCTAAGTGTAAGTAACAGTCTGTTTGATGAGATAAAACAACCAGTAGAGATTGCCTGCAATGATACAGATGATAGTTCATTATTTCCGCCTATATGTCTGACTGAACTCAATTTGACTTTCAAATAGGCCCTCCCCCTAAAACAGCACCACGCCGCAATTACTGCATACATCAATGTAAAATTGATTTGAAATAGCTGTTTTTGTGCGTCCGTATTGTCTGCTGTAAAGACAGATGGAATTCAGCTTGCAAATCCAAGCACCTCTCTTAAAAACACTAATTGGGAGTAATTACTGTCTACCAGTAATTGAGGCTGTGAATAGGTAATGGGATCACACACATACCCACACACACATGCACACACATGCACCCACACCACTCGCACCATGCACGTAATGTGTTGTCCCACCTCTCTTCTCTTGACATTCACCCTGCACTGAGGGGGAGGTACAATGCCTTTTTCTACAGTTATGGCCCTCAGTCCAAATTACATGAAGAGATTCTCAACACAATGCTTTTGTAAGTAACCCCATTAATTACAAAACCAGAATATTCAGGGGATGCATTACGTTATGTTTGAGCAATCACTTTTAAATTATTAGTAAAAAAAAAAAAAATGTTATAATACCGGTAAACCGTCGCAACCGTTTTGGCCACCGGCCGCGACCATTTACCAAACAGTTGCGACCGTTGGCCGAAACGGTCGCATCTGTTACCTACTAAACTTAATCCTAAGCCCTAACCCTAACCATAACATCAGTAAGACCAACGCCTAAACCTAACCTTAACCCCTGACTGTTATGCCAATGGTAAAATACGTTGGTTATGCAAAACAGTCGGATGCCGCGGTCTCAAAATGATGTCACGGAAGTTGAAAAATAACCTAAATTGAACCGTTGAATTTCAGTGCAGTACTCTATGACTGTACACAGTCTCATGAAAAGCCCTAATTGTATTATGCTACATCTGTATTCCACACAGTTTCAAACTCAGCCTGAATACACAATGATAAATGGCTATCTTCTGCACGTCGGTGGTTAGCATTTGCATATTATATATATAATATATCCACAGGATGTGACTGTTTAAGAGCTGAGGCATGCACTGGGGCAGAGCAAAGTGTCACGTACCGTTGGATGGACACACACAGAGCCACCTCAAATAAGAGATGTCACAACATCGATGAGTACGTTTAGAGGAGGTTGTTTGGTTATTAAGCACTATTGATTTTGTAGTCCAAATTTGCACACCAGTAGAGCAGGGTGGGAGTGCTCTATCTCTCTCTCTCTCTCCCCCTGTCTCTGTCTCTCTCTCTCTGTCTCTCTCTAGCTCACTCTCTCTCTCTCTCTCTCTCTCTCTCTCTCTCTCCCCCTCTCTCTGTCTCTCTCTCTCTGTCTCTCTCTAGCTCACTCTATCTCTCCCGCTCTCTCTCCCGTCCCTCCCTTTGTTTTGTACTTCCTATTTCTCCTTCGGCATTCACAACAGACCTCCAAAAGTCGCTTCCACTTAATTCCGACGCAGCGTATCGCCATTGATCTACTGTGCATGAACTGATGGCGCGGTGTTGGCGCTGTACCCCGGTGTTCTTAGCGATGGAAGGAGACAGGGTTCCAGGGCTCTTTGACTTTCAACAGGATATATGAACATAAGGCACCGAGGACTGTTTTCACTGAGCGTTATATTAGCAGGCACCCGCATACGCGCGTGCCGTCAAACATCTATGGGAATTATAGTTTGGTCGAATAGATGTAGGACAACTCGTTTGAATAATTAATTTTCTGCATCAGAATTGTCTGGTGATTGTGGTTATATTTAAATAGAGCTGAGCAGTTCCGCCCCTCTCATGACGTCGCCCCAGCTCCAGAAATGCTTTCCCCATTCCCCATTTTCATCAAAGGCTTTTTGAAAATGATCTATATGAAGACGATTACGTGGCAGACAAAGTCAACTCAGGTCGAGACAAATCGTTACAACACACACAATGTTTTGGGGCATCAAATAATTTCTAAGAAGAAAAACGAAACAAAAATTGTTGTATCTGTAATGTTCTTGTTGCTTAAGCAGAAGGCAGACAACGACGGACTGTATAAATAGGCTTTATTAACAACGTGGCTAATATGGCGAGTGCTGGCTACTGAGTGTCTGACTGCCGTTTTTTACTTCTTGCTAATTAGATATTGTTGTGTGACCAGCTCAGTGGCCTTGTGGTTAGAGTGTCCGCCCTGAGACTGGGAGGTTGGGGTTCGATTCCCGGCCGGGTCATACCAAAGACTCTAAAATGGGACCCAATGCCTCCCTGCTTGGCACTCAGCATCAAGGGTTGGATTGGGGGTAAGTCCCTGCGATATACTAGCGTCATGTCCAGGGGGTGTACTTGTACATCAAGCTGCCTCACGCTATAGAAACAGGAGATAGGCTCCTGACCTATATGGGCCTCAATGGCTTAGCTGGGCCTCCGGACATCATGGCCTGGCAAGGCTACTTACTTACTTACTTAATTAGATATTGTATAAATAATATTGTGCTTGCTGACATGATTTGTTACGACCCAAGTTGGCTTTGTCCGCCACGCAATCATCTTGTAAATACACAATTTTCGAAAAGTCTATGAGGAAAATGAACAGGGAATCCATTTCTGGACCCGGGGCGATGTCACGGGAGGGGCGGGACTGCTCAGCTCTACAAAAGAGCCATATGACCCACAATGGCATTACCATCATTTTCTATCACAACAAAGGTTTACATTTCTTGTCTGCTCAATGTTCTAACTTTCTCAGGCAGTTACACGTGGTATTCCATATCTATTGACTATAGCAGGCCTGGCCAACCTGTGGCTCTTGAGCCGCATGCGGCTCTTTGGCTGGTTTCATGTGGCTCTTAAGGGCCTTTTACATGACAGGTGTCAAAATCATTCCCTATATTATGATTATAAAATCAATTGTGTGTGTGTGTGTGTGTGTGTGTGTGTGCTCACAATGTTATATTTTTGTTTGTGGAACTGGTTCAACTGAGAGTTTGTGTGTGGGACACAGTGCCGATTCTGGCCTCCAAGGGGCCCTAAGCAGGTTTTTTACTAGGGGCCCTGCTTCTCAGGCGCTGATTTTGGCATTTTTTGTTATTTTGGCCATGTTTTGCGTTGAAATAAATTATAGATAACTTAATTGTTATAAACCTATGGTCTCTCTCTCTCTCTCTCTCTCTCTCTCTCTCTCTCTCTCTCTCTCTCTCCAATGTTTCCTTTTCAAATGAATGTATTTATTGCTATTCAATCCTGACCAACAACAAAACTATGAAACTGTCTCTTATGTAGAGATGTAGCAGGTCTAGAATAGGGACAAATAAGAGTTGAAAATATTTGTTCACCGTCAAAGTATTGTATAGGCTACAGTAACACATTCTGTGTAGTAGCATAATAGTGCCACATATAAACATCAGTCACAGAGACTCTGTGATGGGACTGGCTTCATGAAGTGAACAGAGTTGACATAACTGTCTATATCCATAATACTCTAAGCTTTGGGCATGCCGCATGATAGGAGATATTATTATTGACAAAATATAACAAGCTTGTATCTCTGCCACCAAACAAAACATTTTGTACAACACAACAACACCAACAACAACACACTACCAACAACCCAACATTTAACAGCACAACTGAAAACTGCAGTCATTCATAGCGTTAGCCTGCCAGCCTACCTGACTGCTGCTGCTCCTTTTTTCATATCCTGAAGTAATGATGTTGTTGACCAAACATGCTAAGCAAAAAGGGGGGCGTTTCTGCGTGGTGGAAAAAACCGCGACAGCGGGCATGATTCAAGTAACGCTGTTTACGGAAGAAGATTTCCCTTCTACGTACAGAACTACCATGCACTAGAGTGGTTACGTTCGTCCGCTGTACGTTATTTGCGTAAGGCAGCGCGATTCAATAAACGTACATGCGCCCACTCTACGTTATTTGCGTAAATAACAGTTCTTTCAATTAGTTATTTACTCAGAGCTGGCGGGGGGGGGCCTTTGGGGAATCGGGGGCCCAACGCAGGGTGCGTAGTCTGCGTATAGGAAAAATCGGCGCTGGTGGGACAGTGCACCCAATGTTAATCATTGAAAATAACTGGCCTACATAATCCATCCATTTTAAACCGGTTATCCAAAGTCGGGTCGTGGGGGCTAGGAGTCATTATCATGTTGGTGTGTGTCTGGCTGAGCAGAGGTCTGTGTGTTTGTGTGTGTGAGAGAGAGAGGAAGGGATGGGGTGATGTTCATGTGTGCCCATCTGCATGGTGTGGCTCTTTGCAGCAACACGGTAAAAACGTGGCTCTTAGTCTCTGGCTGGTTGGCCACCCCTGGACTATAGCTATAGGCCCTAATGTGTAGAGATTGAATAATAGATTCAAGTTTGGCAAAAAACAAGTGATTGCATTTGATTAAAGTTTGGGACTGTGCTTGGGTGGCTGGTGCAGCACCCCTCCTTTGCAATTCCTAATTAATGCCAGTTCTTATTACTTAACGATAAGGACCTTGCACACCACGCCGACATTGACTGCTGAACAGTGTTTTGCTTTGGTGCAGTGAGCGGGGAGGCAGATCCCAGATTCTTTGGGTGGAAAACAATCGGCCAGGTCTATGAAAACAAGCTCAAAAAGAAGCAAACCCGTTTCACCACTTGAGCCCCACATTACATCAGCTATTTTCAAAAAGGAGTCTTGAAAGCAAGGCCAAATAAGCAAACTAGGCTACATTTCAGAAATAAGCTCAAACAAAAGCAAACCGCAACTATGAATATTTACAAGTGACTTTACAGGAAATCAAGCTCAAAGTCAGACCTGGCAACACTGCAGACCAGACGACAGGCATGTGCTGGACTAATAAATGCTACTCTGTTGCACTCTGTTTGAGTTGGAGACAGTCTGTTGGAACTGCTATCTCAACCGTTTAGCTAATATGGTTGTGCTAGTTTTTGCTCCGTGCCATGGCATTGTGTGTAAAAACTGCCCTGAATTAGTCACGGGTGTGCTTGGGGGGTTACTTTAATCACACCAATCACATTATTGGATGCTGAATTTTGTTATATTGAAATGAGAAATCCAGGAAGGGCGAAATCCATTTGTGACTGGGGCATATGTCGCGACTGTTATAAATGTGTTTTGACAGGAGGACTGCCGCGACAGCTGGGCCATCCTGACTGTTTCATACCCGTTGCGACTGTTTGCCATAATGGCCGCGGCTGTTATGCATAACGGTTGCGACAGTTATAAGAGTCGGGATTAAGGTTAGGTTTAATTATGTCTACTGAGGTTATATTTAGGGTTATGGTTAGTTTGAGGCATATGCTTTACTGAGGTTATGTTTAGCGTTAGGGGTTAGGGTTATGTTTAGTAGGGAAAACGGTGGACCATTTCATAAACGTCATGAATGTTAGGCAAAACCCCTGACGGTTTTAAAACCGTCGCAACGGTCGTCGGGACGGTTATGCAAAACGGTTACGTACGCCATACAGACAGTTATAAAACCGTCACGGTCACAAATGGATTTCACTGTCTCTCGGAGAAATGTCCAAGTGTATGAATGCTTGTATGAATGCCATTGCTTGCGTAAGCTGTAGTCTCCATGATGATACACATACTGTAAGGCTGTCAGTGACACACGCACACACACACACACACACACACACACACACACACACACACACACACACACACACACACACACACACACACACACACACACACACACACACACACACAGGGCCATCACAGCAAATTTTGTATCACTATGCCGCCACTGTGCAGCTTTGCACATAAAAACCTTTTAATGTGAGCTTTTTGGGGCCACCTGGCTTTGGGCCCCTCTAAAACTGTCTAATCCCCCCCCTATCTACGCCACTGCGCGCACACAAACAAACACACACACACACACACACACACACACACACACACACACACACACACACACACACACACACACACACACACACTCACGCCAGTAGAGGTCAGCAGTGACACAGCATGATGTGCGCGCGCGCGTGTGTGTGTGTGTGTGTGTGTGTGTGTGTGTGTGTGTGTGTGTGTGTGTGTGTGTGTGTGTGTGTGTGCGCGTGTGCGTGTGCGTTATTCAGGGATTGGAAAAATGACAAAGTCACTTTCTGTCAACTGTAAAACCAAAACAAAAGTTTTGTTGAGGGAACCTTGAGACCTCTCAATTCAAACGCAGCAGCTAGGCTATAGCAAAACCTGGACGCCGAGCTAAAGTTTTTGCTTCGGTGCCCCAGCTGTCACCAATTGGGCCTCACGAGAAATAAAGACGGAGTACTGTATTGTTCTTCTTTCATTCCTGAAATCTGGATAGAGTTGTGGAGGGTCTCGTGGGAGTCTAAGAGCTACAGTACAAGAGCCATACCCATGCAGCCCTGAGTGGGCTCGCCTTTGAATACGCTTGTATGAATATTGTATAGCCAGAACAGTATCAGCTTGAAGGGAGCACATACAGTATAAATATATAATTTGCGGATTATGTGCACTTGTACCGTACAGTATTACTGCATGTGAGTGGGAGTTAACAGGAGAAGGAAGATGGACACAGGAAGAAAGAGAGAAGAGGAAAAAAACGTGGCAAAAAATGCACACGAGAGAGAGTGTGTGTGTGTGTGTGTGTGTGTGTGTGTGTGTATGCGCGCGCACACGCACGCATGCGTGTTAGTGTGTGCGTGTGTGTTGAGAGGGATGTCTGTGGGGTATTATCTCCAAATAGCAATAATGTTTTTGATTTATTCATGCCTCCAGTTTCTTTCTTGCTACACATTCAAATTCAACTTTCAACTATATTGTCAGATCACAAGTTTAAAGGAGTGGGTGAAATACTATTGTGCAAAGCTGTTACTGGTTAAGCGTTAAGAGAATGTGCATTTAAAATGCAAAGTGTACAGGCAAAAGAATGGCACACGCATTTGCGACAGTGTTAGTGCCTGTATAGCAACTCTCTTTCAAACAAGTGTCTATTTGTTTTTGTCTTTTTTGTGATACGTTGAACAAAGTCTGTGACATCTCAAATGTCTCCGTTAAATCGTGGTTTCTGGCTGGGATATACTGTATCTAAGCTGGATTTGTTGCTGGGTATAAACACCATTTATGCTGGAACATCTCCCAGTATACATGATCAAAAATAGTCCTGTGGTACAGAATCTGATCAGGCTGTGTTCTCTGTCTTTGCCTATTTAGGCAGGGAGTAGATTAAAGGCAATAGAGGAAACTTTAGTGTGTACAAACACTGTTTTTGTAGAAACAGATTTGTTTCGAAACAAAACCTAATTCCACCTCACCTCCACTCCATTGGCTCATTATGAAACTGTTGGAGATTGCTGTGCTGTGATTGGCAAAAACGCTGCCTCACCCCAAACAACCCACCTTCCCCCTCTCACATCAGCACCGCCTTCCCCGAATTTGTTGACAACAACAAATTTCTGCAGGACAAAACGTGTCTATCTGCAGGGAAACAGCTGCAGCATCAAAGTAGAAGCAACGTAGAGGGCAAAAAGGCCAAAAATATAGCTATTATATATTTTGATTTTGGGCTAAAAAGTTGCCTCTATTACCTTTAATACGGCTGGAATCTCATTTGCCAAATCGTGGGGCAGAGGATCAGAGCCATCCAACAACGTGGCTTCAAGCGAGGTTAGGGTTCAGGACGGAGCTAGCATAACGTGGCGAGTCGGAATAATGCGCCATGGAATAATGACGCTGGCCCCTTCCCGGAAGCAGTGGTCAAGGATCCATTCACCTTGACTGCTGCTTGTGTTGTGTGGTGTAGTATTGTGTGGTTAGCCCTGTGAAAGTTTACCACCACAATAAAAACAGCCTGTAGGTGTGTGCTCTTCGGCTCAATGATCCCTGACAAAGTTTGTCTCTGTCTGCTTGCGGGGAAGATGTACTGTATGGTACACAGCAGAGTAGCAACTGCTGCAGTAAACAGTACTGCAGCTCTGAATGGGGAACAAAAAGGGACAGTATTATAGCCCCATAAGGAACATCTCGCTATACTATTTTATTCATGTACATGCAGGTGGGAAGTCCAATTCAATTAGTGTTGCCTTTGTGGCCACAACTTCCTGGAAAACATGGAGCCGGCTGACTAAATAAGCGATTTAAATTCCCATTTCAACCTGTCACTTAGATGTTCTTGCTCACTGAAAAAAAATAAAAATAAAACTTCTGAGGGCAGTTTCCCAGACCTTTACTTTTTGGGAACGATATGCGGACAAGAGTATACATCTCTAGCCTGGCTAAAGCCAGACCAAATCCACTGTTGGCAAAAAAGTGCCTGTCAGCAGCTTGGTGTGGCTCAGCCAGGCTACCACATCTCTGAACTAGGGCAGAACACATACACAGTACACATTCCTTTGGTAACACAGAGTTTTGTGAAACAGTCATTTTACATTGGTTAGAGATTGTATGGGTTAGAGGGTTTTAGTTAGACTAGTCTCTAAATTAAAAAAAAGCATAAATGCTGAAGAAAAACATCTCAACTCAAAGATCAAAAAGAATAATGATAAAAGTCAATGGTGATGTTGAGTTGGTATGCTACAAATGAAGGGTATATGTAGAATTAAAACAAGTACCGGTAATTATGAAGAACATGGAAGAGGCTGTGGACAGCGCATGCATCAGTAGAGAAGACTAATATTGAATTTGTCGTGTTGTCACTTAGGCCTGATTTACACGGGCAGCCAAATCTAGCCTAAATCAGATCTGCGTCACTTCAAGATAGAAATCTGATTCGTCTAACAGGTCATGATCAACAGCTCATTTAAACAAATCAGATTCCAGGCTCAATCTGATCCTCAGATCTGATTCAGGCTGGATTGGCTGCCAGTGTAAAACAGGCCTTGGAAACTACCAGGGCTTAAATTGCAATGATAAACTTTACTGATCAGTTGTAGAAGGACAAAAACAAGAGTGTTTTTTCATTAGTACAGCCTGATTCAGAGTGAACAACCAGGCATCTGCAGATGACGTCACCATGCATGAGTTGCCAGATATTGAGATGGAGCAGAGCGTCAAACAATCCACAAGTACATAAGTACATAACGACTGGCTTCCTGAGGACATTATTAGTGTCCTTCACAACCAATAATCGTTTGCGCCATCCCACCTTACCTGCTCTCTACAGACCCCCCCCCCCCCCCACACACACACACACATACACACTCAATCCTCATCAAGTACATGATGGCTAATAGACGGGCGCAAGCAAACAACCTTGAGAACGCACATTCGCCAGATCACAGCCATAGCGTCGGCGTACACCAAGGGCGTCTCCTCCCTTCATCGTCATGTATTGTCCGTTTTACCCTCTTATAATTGCTTATTAATTCTGTCATCTTGTGATAACAAGGGCTACGATCTGATACCGAGTTAATTAACATGCAAATGCATG
Source organism: Benthosema pterotum (assembly GCA_039105355.1). Taxonomy (NCBI): domain Eukaryota; kingdom Metazoa; phylum Chordata; class Actinopteri; order Myctophiformes; family Myctophidae; genus Benthosema; species Benthosema pterotum. The sequence continues at coordinate 22,180,501 of CM076971.1, read as the reverse complement.
GAAACTCTATTGGTAATGGGATTTGGTCAGAGCTGTCATCTGTTCAATACTGTGGCAAGCTAGAGGAGAAAAAAAAGGCTGGGAATGTGGTGGGTGTGCAAGAGAGAGTAGAGAGAGAGAGAGAGAGAGAGAGAGAGAGAGAGAGAGAGAGAGAGAGAGAGAGAGAGAGAGAGAGAGAGAGAGAGAGAGAGAGAGAATGAGGTACTCTTCAACCTGTCAGTCAGGGAGCAGCAGGTGATCACGCTAGCTTGCGGCGTTGTGGTATTCAACGCATTCTCATTCACAACAATGCGGCTGTCCGCGTGCCTTTTTAACAAAAGGCACATAGACAGCAGGTGCTCACAGACACAAATAGATGTGTGCAGGTTGTCGGCGACACAACAAACGATGTCATTATTACAAGAATACAGTCTCAAACAAACAAACGGAGCAGTTAAAGCTCTTTAGCCGTGTTTAGACAGAACCGGTGACAACAACCTGAACAGGGCTCTGTTTTTCAGCAGCACTGGCACCTGGCATATCGCAGCGTTTGCTCGTGGGCGGCTGTTGTTTGGGTGGAAATGGCTGAGCTTGGATTCTCTCCCTCCACTCTCTCAGACAGGAGGCGAGCTACACACAGTGGGCTGGCCACCAAAAATTACGCTGTTGCCAGTTGCTAATTGGCCGAGTCACAAGCGCAAAAGCAAACATGCCCAGTGCTGATACTTGGGGAGGTAGCCAGTTTGGCTGGTTTAGAGCGTTGGTTGGGTGGCTGGCCGGCCGAGTGACTGACAGCCAGGCTACACGCTGTAGCCAGATGCCAGACAGGCAACTGGCAATGGAGCCATGTCAAGGCAGCGGCAGGTGTTGGGCTTGGGTGGTCGAAATTAATACCGTAATGGGGAACACAACTGGACAAACGCAATGACACTGGGTTCATTGCCGTTGCTGTTTTCTGTCTGATAATTACTGCAAAAAAAAAAAAAAAAAAAGGCAAAAGGCCGTCTGCCTGAGTATAATGTCTCGCCGGTGACTTAATGGCATCTGACTCCCCTCTCTGATGTGTTCGGATCAGAAGTGCAAACCATCTGCTCATTCGCACGTTGCCAGCAGCTGCCACCAAGACACAATTGCTTGTGTTTCAAGAACAGTATGGCTAATGGGCCAAAAGCAAACCAGAATGCATAACTGTCACATCCATAATGTGATACTACGTTGTACATACGTTGTACATGTTTCTTGTTGACAGTGCTCTCTTCCTGAGCCGTGTGTTTAAATGGATCTGTCTCTAGTCTGAGAATAGGATTTAATGACATCTATCGATTACCTTTCCCATGGAAAAGTACAGGAATAACACTCTCGGCGCCAGTGTTCTTTTTTTTCCACTCAGAGTGAAACAGAAGTAAACACACCTGCTTTAAGAGTTACGTTGGTTTCTCTGCTCTCATATCAATGGTGGAATTTTGCCTGTAATGCATTCAAAAATCACTATAAAGACATAAACGGGTGCTTTTCACAAAAGAATGGATTATTTCCAGAAAACAGCGTGGAAATTTTGAATGGATCCCAGTGGAGTGGAGCCAGTCGTTATGAGATATGAGACGAATGACAGCAATCTCCATATCTCAATTTTTCTATACATAACTAGTAGATGCACATATACGTGACTCTGGCATCACCTGTGGGTTGGCGCTAGAGCCGCCCCACATGGTTTTAGATCAGGGGTCTCAAACTCAATTTGCCGCATGGGGCCACTAGAAGCAGAGCCTGGTCGAGGCCGGGCCGCAGCCACAGCGCGTCACATGGACAAACGTTTTTTTGCCATTTCAAGCCTATTTTTTCGCCATTTTCGCCTTCATTTCACTTAAATTTAAGTATATTTCTATTCCTTTCTATTTCTTTCTATTTCCTTCTATTTCGATTCCTTCCTTCCTTTTGATACCACTGTGCTATCTGTTTCATTCAGTAGCACATAATAGGATTATGATGATAATGACTATAATTGAACAATATTAAATGAACTATTTACTGGACAATAGAACCTACAAACAATACACCTGGACACAATAACTGGACCAGCCAACCCATCAACAAAGAGGCTCTGATTTGATTGTGATGGCATGAATTACAACCAATAAGGAAGCAGTAACAAAATCTTTACTTCAGCTATGAATTTATATTCCTCCTAACAAAGCCAACTACAGCAATTTTGAACTTATACAGCCACTACAAAGCAGCGCCATAAAATAAATAAAATAAAAAATATAGTTTGTCAGAGTCACTGAGAAACTAGTCTTGCAAACATGACGCTAGAGTGGACCATCAGAATCGCCACTTAGGCCCAACTAGCAGCATTGGTTTCCCATCCCAATAGTTGTCATGTTTTACACATGCCTTTATTTATTTGCGCTAGCCTCTTTGAAAACTATATACCAGTTGCGCGACGTCTCATCTTTGCTGGCAATGCTGTCTGCAGTGGTCGCGCAATGGGGCTTTGAAAATACTATTCAGCACGTTCGGTTTCTGACCCCACAATGTCGCAACTTTTCTACTAGATGGCTATGATTCTATCCAGCGCAGATGTAAGCCTGCCCTGGAGCAACGACAACACCGTTCACTACGGGCAAGGGGGACACAACAGCTCGTTTTAGGTTACTTACCTTAGCTCAGCGTGCTGCTCTATAAGCCATGCGTCCGCCCGTATCGGGCTTTAGAAAACGGCTCCGCTGTCATTATTTATCAAACCGAACGCAATCCTTGGTAAAAAGGCAAAGTTTTCTTTTCCCTACATGTGTTTGTAAACAAGGAGCGGTGGATAGAGAGACGCCATGACAGGATCTTGCCCGTACTGCAGCCAATGGCGTCATTGCATTTCGTTTGATTGACAGTTCAGCGACAAATCAGAATGAACTAAACTGCACGGGGGGATATCCGGTTCCTCTTTGCTATTCTGTGTAAATGGCAAAGCCAGTAGGCGGGCTTTAAACAGGATCTCAGCGATCAACAGTCAATAGTAACAGACGGTTCTCCCGCAAATGCTTTTGGTTGCATTTGACGGGGGAACTCGCGGCCGTCGCGGGCCACATTAATATTAAACGTTCATATTAAGGTGGGGGCCACAAAATATCATCTCGGGGGCCGGAAATGGCCCGCGGGCCGGCAGTTTGAGACCACTGCTTTAGATAATCGTGTTATGTATGTTAATTGTCTCTAATGGTCTTTAGTACAAAAATCCAGTGCAAATGCACTTTGCCCATGCACGCATGGACACAACACACACACCCACACACACATGCACACACGCACGCACACACACACACACACACACACCACACACACACACACACACACACGCGCGCGTGCAACAGTTTGAAAGTGGTCAACAGAAGAAGCAGAAGATGTTGTGTGTGTGTCTGATAGCATCCGTTCTTCTCTGTCCTCTCTCTGACAGAGATAATGACCACAAAATAAGCAACCAAAGGCAGAGATATAACGCTCCTGGGCGAAATATTACAGTGAATAAATTCCAATTACACCGCGGGTCTTCGATTTAGGCATTTAGCTCTTTTGCTAGTCAGACAGGTTTGGCCTCCGTCGGCGCTCTCTCCACATTTACTGCCTCTTGGAATGAAGGGAAATATCCACCTCTCCCCTCGCTGTGGCACTAATCGGCTTTAATTACCGCTACCTCGCTGAAAGAGCTATCCAGGTTATTATTATCTGTCTTACCTTGCACCGCATTTCACAGCCTATACCTTTCCTCTCTTCCCAGTCATCTTTTTTTCTCTGTTTTTTTGTCAGAACCATGATCAAAACTTTCGTCCTGCTGAGTTGGAGCTTCCCTTTCTGTCCTGCTGGTATGCTAACGACCGTGACCGCTAGCCCTCAGTCTACCAAATTAGCAAGCCGGGAGAAATGCTGCGCTTGGCAGATTGCGTGTCAAAAGTCAGCCGATTAGAGTCCTCTCTTCTCACTCCAGGCAGGTGTGTGTGCATTGCTAAAACGAAGATTGGATCTTGGCTCTCTCTGTGAAGTAGCTCTTCCGTCAGATGGTTAGCTTTTCCTTTATTCTACACACACACGAGACACATGCACGCATGTACAGTGTACATGACGCTGTGTATGTATGTGCACATTGTACACATACATACACAGCGTCATTGTTTGTGATTGCTTTGTTTAGCAATAAGTAGCGGCTCTCTTGCCAATAGGCACAGGGACACCATCGACTTCACTATACCAGGGTTAGTGATCGAACGTTATTTTATATACTGTATATTGGAGAGTATGCACATGGGGGCGTGTCCTCCGCCCTCAGAGTGACTGAGTGGCAAAACAAGTCGCTCTCCAGAGACATGGAATATGGCTGTGTATATTACAGGAAAGTCCCGTTTAATTTACGAGGGTAAACTCTTGGACTGTACCGTGACACCTTGAGGTTTAACAGGGCAAATCAGTGCCCGTAATTGCCTGATAACTGCTCCTTTCACCCAGTGAGAAATAAACTGTTGTGGCATCGGTTTTCATTCACAATATTGTTTTTGAAAATGTAGCAGCCAAACGAATGAAACAATATTTTAAAAATAAATGAAAACTGTAAATCAAATTCCACGCCCCCCTCACATATTAGGAGGACAGTATCAGTCACAAGAAAAAAGATTGGGTGCTTTTGATTAATCTGTCACGGTTAAAATGGAGGTTTAAGTTAAATTTATAATGGGTTTGTATCTGAAGGGGGCAGGGCAGCTAAAATGAACATCAACTATCTAAATACTGAATCGAGTACTGTTCACATGGGCCTGAGTGGACCATAAAACGACCAAAAAAAATGTTTTTGAAAGTGAAATATCCCTTTAAACCACACATACAGTACACACAAAGAAGGCCCTGTCCTTCAACATGCCAAACCCTCTGAAATGACAGTGGTGTCCCGGTGGTCTTCCTCACACCATTGTGGGAATGCAGGGTGTTATAGATAGGGAAGAGTCTACAGTGACTATACAGTAGACCATTTGCATTGAGTTGTCCTAATTGAACCACAGGAGCATAGACGGGCGGGAGAGTTAGAGTACTGGGAGGACAGCGATCAGCTGGGGAGATTCACACCAGGCCTCTCTGTACCCATCCCTGGACATCTTCCACCCTGTCCCGCTGTTTACTATTCCACTCTGGGTCCCAAATGGGACCGGCAGAGGAAGCCATTTCCAGCTCCTTGCTTCCAGCTTCCTTTGCCACCACCAAAGTCATTTGCACTACAGAGACAGATGGGGGGAAATGGAGGGGAAGACACGTGTTTAAAATACCCCCACCCCTCCTAACGAAACAGATCCCGTCCGGATTCCCCAAAGAAATTAAAAGCAGCCGAACCAGCGACTTGCTATCATGTCCTCGCCCACGTTCCCATACAACAACTGTGACAGCCCCCACTGGACAAAGACATACATGGGCGCTTTTTAAGTTCACCATGCTCCAACAGCTGTGGGAAAAAGAAAAGGGGGAGAAAAGCAACCAATCTCGTGAGGTAGCTTCACGGCAAGGGAGGGAAATGTAAAAATATAGCTGAGCCTTGTGGGAGAATCCGGAAGAACTTGGTTTTCATTTTTTATTTTTTGGGGCGTCTCGCAGCCCCAGATATTTTTCAAGAACCAAATTAGGATTTTTTTTTCACCCACCCTGCAGCTCCTGTTCGGCCGGCTGCACTGTATGTGAGGACACGTTATTTAGTTCTAACCGATCGAGCCTCGCTCGTACTTACCTTGTGGCCAAAAAAAGGGGTTGAGGTGGGAGGTGTCGAGGGCGGTGGGGAGGTTGAAAGACTGAAGTAAATGAGAAATGATTTCTGCTAAAGGTTAGCCGGGCATCGTCCATGTGCTCTTTTTGTTGGCGTCTGCTGCCTTCGATAAGGCAGTCTCTCCCCCCTAATCCAAGCACAATAAATACACAACTCTCTCCTTTTATTATATATATATGATGTCTATCACGGACTGTGGGGAGCTTGGTGGCAACACGGCTTAGCTGTGTTTGCTTGGTGTCTGAATTTTATTGGAATTCACTTATACTGGGGTAGATACAGAGTAAGGACATGTAATGCGGCCTGTCCTTTATTATGCGCTTGTGTTGTATGTGTAAATATACTGTAACTAGATCTGATTTTTCTTGTGTGAAGTTGAAGAAGTATAATGGCAATGTCCATGAAATGTGACCACGGGTGACTCTGCGTTAATCGAGTGAGACTAATTTGAAGATTAATTTAAAGAGATGTATATATGGACACTGCAGAACCCCAATTAACATTTCTTTTTTATCTCTGGGAGCTGACTTGACACCTTGAGAAATCTCATTTATTTAAACTATAACAACAAAGGGATCCACATGGACACATGCCCACAATTTGGAAACGCTCTGTATTACAGATTAAGGGGGAGGGGGTAGTTTTGTACTTTTTGTATGTGTCTGAATTGACATTTATTTGTTGTATGTTGCTGGACCCCGTCGAAAACGAGTTGATGCATTTCAAGAGGCTATCCTTTTTTAACACTTTCTGTACAGAAAGAAAGAAAGAAAGTCCACCTCACAATCATGGTACGCATGATTCACACACACACACACACACACACACACACACACACACACACACACACACACACACACACACACACACACACACACACACACACACACACACACACACACACACACACACACACACACACACACACACACAGGGAGAGTCTGGGAGAGTGTCCATGCTATCAAACTAGGGGAGTGAAAGGGCACCTGTCTCCAGTACTACCATCTTCATTGTACATGTACAGAAAACGCTCTCCCTGAAAAGGACGGTTCAGCGTTCAGTCTAAACCGCCTCGACTGAATGCATGCCAGGACACGCTATAGTGTGCACGGCCATGTGCAGTGTGACGCCGTCATCTTTGAAATGGAAGATGACAGCATTTTGTTAGACTTGGCTATACGTCCCCCTGTGTGATCACATTACAGTCACAGGGACACGATCCAACCTGCCAGATGTGTCTACTGAATGTCTCCAATCTCATACGTGGATCTGTAAACACAGCCGGTAACATGCTGTCAACTTTGGAGATGTGTTGTCAACACCCATTGTCCACCTTCTACTGTATACTATACAGCTGTTTTTGTTCCGACTGAGGCAGAAATGCTGTTGTGCTGCTGTTTTCCTTTTTTCTCAAGAATATATATATATATATATATATATATATATATATATATATATATATATATATATATATATATATATATATATATATATATATATATATATATATATATTATTTTTTTTACCTAGACTCTGCAATCGGTAAGTTTTACATTGACAGTTTTACATTGCCCCCCACGCTTAAAACAAGCCAATCACAGGCTTCTTTTAAATCCGGTCTGAAAAGGCTGGATGTTAAGGTTGCTAGACGATTGAAGGGTGACCGGGCTTTTGTGGCAGCTACTCCTGCAGGCTTTGGAATAGTCTTTTGGAATAGCCTTTTAATATTCGAGCCACCCAGTCCATCACTTGTTTTAATAACATCACAGTGAAATACAAGTGACTGATGTCACTTGTATTTCATTTTGAGAGGATTGGTGCCCCCGATGCACGATTTTCACACCACCCTCAACATGTGATAAGAGGTTGGTCCTGCTATAGCGCCATCAGGAGGCCACATAATGTACCTGACCTCCTTCTATTAATCATTGTTTCCACTAGAAGGACAGAGGGGTGGCCAAAGACCATACAGCTGGAGGCCATATTCAGTGTTTTTGCTCCTGTATGTCTGTGTGTCTGCTTGTTATTCTATCTGTCTGTGTAGCTGAGCAGGATAATAAATGAAAATATAAATAAAGCATGATGATGATACCACCCTATTGTAGACCTCCACCTATTTGGTACAAGATTAGTATGAAAATGATGTCCACAACTCGGTACACCTTGTTCCTGGAATCATGTGATCAAGATCGTCAGTCAGATTGTTGATGTTCACTTGTCACCCTCATGGATCTATGGAGTCTACACCCATTGTTTCAGGAAAAAGCATCTATATTCAGGATATAACATACCTGTTCTGATGTGACAGTAAATGGTCCCATCATTCAGCAGATGTCTATTAGACCCCTTAAGCGTGAGGAGCGCATCTTTTTTCCTTCTTGGAAACACCTGATTCAAAGAGACATACAGGGTCCCGCAAACAATAAATCCGGTAATCAAGAGGATGTGTTTGGAATATCACACCAGTCCCAGACTCAGGTTTCATACATACATTTGCATGCGAAATTAGATGTAAATCAACACTTCCTCTGACATCTTCTGAACCACACTCACACTTTGCTAACGATGAAAATTGCATTCAAGCTGTAACTGCTTGAGTGTACAGAGCCGCACATCAGATGGTCTCTGCTTTATTGGGTAATTTACCACAGGTCCTCCGTGAGCTACAGCAGAATTAGCATATTGCTACTGTCGGGTGAAAACCGTGCATGTCCAATAGTTATCTTTCATGAAATGGGGAAAATACCTAACCTACCTTAAAAAAACATTCAGGAATTGCCAGCCTATACATACAAACACTAACATTCCATCTGATGCATTAAACGATGTCACAACATAGATGGCAATAGAGGTTGCTAGGAGACGCATACGCCCCGAAATTAACTGGAAATTAACAGTAACAATCAATGTTACTGTCTGCCTCCATGTTGTCATTTAGAAAAATAATGATAATGATTAACGCTGTTGAAAATAATGAGTTAATGGCATTAATTTAATTATTAATTCTTGTGCACACGGACTCAACCCACTGAGCATCTGATCAAACAAGTTGTCAAGAAACCAAACACGATGACATCATCATACATCCGGTTTCGGAGATCTGGCACTTCAAAATAAGGGTTTCGACCGTGAATGCCAAGACACATAGACGTAATCCTCATGTTCGGTGCTAAGACGGCCACGTTGTTGCAGCAATTGTGAATTTAAGGCTAGAGATAGACATCCATACCAGCTGGTACTGAAGAACCTGCACAATAACAGCAGTGGAAAAACAAAAGAAGAATCTTCCCACTAGCACCAAAGATCTTAAGCGGCGAAGAAAATAGATTCTTTGCTTTGTTTCACACACTGATTCAATTTGATCTTTCCATGACAGGAGATGATCTAGTACTACTCTGGAGCATTTATATGAAGATACAGAATATCCTTTTTTCAGATTATGTTTTTATTCACAAAAAAACCTTGGAAGTTATAACTTTGGAAGATGCACTAACTTGAAACTCTGATGGGCGATGTGAGCTGCATGCCGAGGACAGATGGGGATGGACAGAGATGCTCAACAGATCATCTGTGGTGCCGCAATAACCCCCTGGGGTTATTATAGGAGAGGTCAAGGTGAAGGTTTTTGGCCAAAACAAGCCATGTTCACCCAAACAAGCTCTAATGCAATAGCCCATGACTAAAGAAAACCATGGTGGTGTTTACAAATCCTATTTTCCAGGTGGAAGAAAACACGATCGCTGGCCCCTCCAGACAGCCTCTGTTTACATCCTAGTTGACACACTGCGGGTTCTGTGGGTCAACAAAAAACAACAACAAAAAACACTGACTGACAGGACAGAATTAATAACTGGCAGCCAATGTGTTAAAGGTAATGCTGTAACACTGTCTGTAAACAGTTTACAAACAGAATCTAACTCCACCAAACCTCCACTCTATTTGCTCATTATGAAACTGCTTCGCCCCATACAACCCCCTCCCCCTCTCACATTAGCCCCGCCTTCTCTGAGCTCGAAGCATACTTGGTTTTCATGATTTGTTGGCAACAAGAAAGTTCTGCACCGTGCGAGGAACTGTATAGGTGCTAGGAGAGAACATCCCTGTTATCGACTTCTCCACCAAGTTGTTTTTTACTCGACGTGGCAGATCATATGACACGATTCAGAAGCGAATGTACTGTATTTTCACCATTATGAATAAAATATGTTTCATCTCAACAGTTCTTTCATCATAAATTCCTATAAAAAACAATCGTTTATGATGTGCCTGTTCTCTCTCTGTCTATCTGTCTGTCACAATCTCTCTAGCTCTCTCTCTCTCTCTCACACACACACAGACACATGCACACACACACCCACAGTCTCGATGCCTCACTCAATCTTTTCTTCCTCTCTTGGGCGCAGGCTGTCCAAAGGCAGTGAAATTCTACAGGCCTTTGTCTCTTTATTTAAAACACAAACTGGCGCCGTGGGCAGTGTCTTGACAAAGCAACTCCACCTCCATTAATCTTCCCTTTGGAAACATACAATGGAGATAGCCCACAAATTGTAATACAATTTTGTGTGTGGTTTTTTTGTATCATTTAAGATAAACGTTTTCTGTTTTCATGTTTCTTCTTTTCTTTCTGTGATAAAGCTTGTACTGTATACGGTTCATTCAGCCACCTGTAACTTCACAATAGAGTACAAATGGATCTGATTGGAGCTTAGACCATACTTCTCATAACGAACACTCTGGATTTTAGTCTATTAACAACGTTGCTATCCAGGATACTACATTGCTGCCCGGGAATCCTTCAGAATGAAGGCAATGGAGTGCCAAGCAGTTGAGGGAGATTTTCTTCCGGAAATGTCGGCCTCCCCTTTTTACCCCCAAAAAACCTAGAGTTATTACTGTAACCAAGATGCATGAATTGTAACCAAGATGCATGAATTAGAACAGAACATCAGCATTCAGATCAATCTGTGTGGAGGCAGCCCAGTCACATAACTAAAGACGTCACTAGGTCCACACACAGGCCAGTCAGTGGGTTAGAACCATAGAGTATTAAAATATAGAGAGTGAACAGGAGCGATAGCCCCGCCCTCTTGCCGTTCATTTCAATACAAGTTGCTCAGTGGCGTTTTGAAGCTCCCGGAAGACTGCCGGAAGTTCCCATTGGAATAACATTGTAGTAACATTGTAACAGTGTGTGCCGCCATGACACATGTGACGCCATGAAGCCCGTTCACTTCCATTATAGGGCTGCACTTCCACTTTTCAACACTGGAGAGCTTCTCTGTGGAGGAGGTTAGAACTTTATTTTGCCGTCAGCACGGGTAGACACTGTAGTGAGCCGGTCCATATACCAACAAATGTGAATGGTCTGCGCGCATATGAAACAATTTGGCCAACCTCGACACTGGGACCATTCCATCTCCCTGGTCATCAGAATGTTAACAGACCAGCGGCCGTTTTATGACGTCTACTCTATACTGACCCTCCCAAGTGGTCTGTCTAGTAAACACACACCGCAGGCCTCGTTTTGTATTTGTGGATTATTATTCCTTCAAAGAGGGCGTGTGCAGGGGGAGGAGTCTATGAATGTTCCTTTCCTGGAAGGCGGGATGGGAAATGTATGAAATTATTGTCTCCAAGTCCCTGCTGCCTTCCCTTCTTCTCAGGGGCGGATGTAACATGTCCCATTTGGGGGGGGGGGGGGGGGGGGGGGGGGGGGGGGGCAAGAGAACATGTTGGATGGGGCAAGAGAAAATAGTATGGGGACGGCTTCATCGCCCGTGACGCTTCGCGCCACGGGCGATGAAGCCGCACCCATACCATTTTCGGTTACAGGACTTTTATTAGACAAGTAAAGCAACAGTAATAACATCAGTTGTTGTTGAAGTTGCAACAGACACGTAGCATGCATAAAGCTAAAGGTCTAACTCAGAGAGTTTTCTGTTTTCAATGATGAAATGCTGTTGGTTTAGTCGTGCCAAAATTGTAGTTAGTGGCAGTAGTAGTTTCAAATAATTTTAAATATAAGCACTTTAATTTGAAATATCTTGGGTTGTTTTGCATGGCATTGTGTTGGGGGGGGGGGGGGGGGGGGGGGGACTGGGTATTTAGGGGGGCATTGCCCCCCCATGCCCATGCCTAGATCTGCCCCTGCTTCTGCTTCTTCTTCTTTCTCTCTACCCTACAGGTTGTTACAGGTTCTATCAGATAAATGAATGGACCTCTCAGCAACCATTACTCATCATTTGCTTGACGGAAAGCGCGGCCATGTTATGGATCTGCCCCTTTTATCTAAACTATCAGCAAAAACTCATGCCTTCCCTGGAGAGATAGAGAGAGGGGACAGAGAGAGAAAGAGACTATGTGTGTGTATGCGTGTACACGTGTGTCTATGCGCGCATGTGTGCACGCACGTGTGGGTACGTGTGACAAATCTGGGCCCTTTGATAACAATGTTAACTAGGTAAGTGTCAGAGAGATGAATAGCACCCTGTCACCGTGACCAGCAACACGAGGATCCATTGATATTTCTCATTACGTCGCCCGGCCGCTGTACCCCATCATCACACAACCCCCCTCCCCAGGGTCGGATGTAACATTTCCCAATTGGGGGGGGGGGGGGGGGGGTGGCATGGGGGCGGCTTCATCGCCCGTGGCACGAATGAAGCCGCACCCATACCATTTTTGGTTACAGGACTTTTATTAGGCAAGTAAAGCATCAATCATAATGTCAGTTGTTGTTGACGTTGCAACAGACACGCAGCAAGCATAAAGCTAAAGGTCTGACTTAGAGAGTTTTCTGTTTTCAATGATGAAATGCTCTTGGTTTAGTGGTGCCACAATTGTAGATAGTAGCAGTGGTAGTGTTTCATTTTAAACATAAGCACTTTAACTTGAAATATCTTGGATTGTTTTGTATGCATGCCATCATGCTTGGTGGGGAAGACTGGGCATTTTGGGGGGCATTGCTCCCCCATGCCCATGCCTAGATCCGCCCCTGATCACAACCCACCCCCCTCCCCTCCCCCCTCCCCCGTTCTGAAAGACCCAAACCCGCCCCCCAGGTTCGTTCCTTCCTTCCTCCTCCCGTGGTCCCTATAATAACACTGCCACACTGGAAGATGAATCACGACCAAACAACAACGACCTCCCTCCCCCCCAAAATATGATCGCTGTTGTCCACTTCATGTCTGTGTGTTGTAGTCACACTTGGGTGGGGGTAGCACCATCGATAAAGATCTAATGATCAATGCTATCAAACACCGCGAGGGGCCGAAACGGCGGGCGGGGGGGACTAGATGGCAAGAGCGAAAGAGAGCGATGGAGGTGGGCGGGGTGGTGGGTGGAGGGAGAGGAGGGGGCAATAGAAAGAGAGAGGAAGAATTGAGACACTACATTTCATCGCCGGAGGAATGAATGTCGCCACCGGTGGTGCACAAAGATGTGGCTGTATTAGTGTGGAAGTGGAATGGATGGTGACTGGAGATAGGAAGGTATTGATCTGGAGGGTAGATAACCAGAATGAAAGATAATCATCAGCAAGAAAAAAAAAAAGCTTAAATAAGTGAATCGTTGTCCCCGCCACGTCCCCAGGGGGGACGCCTCGCTCCGCGGTGCAGGACTTCATCATCGGACTACGCAGGCATGATTCACACACACGCCTCGAGTATCGTTTCCAAATCGGTATCCATCCGTCGAGGAAGTGATGAGACAGCTATTGGCTCACATACAGTGTCGCGGGGAACGGCGTTATAAATAAACGCTGTTATATAACCGGAACACATTTTTGGATAACCTAACTAGTTAGTTTGCAATTAGAGTACTAAAAAAAGATTGGCGACACGAGAGACTGGTATTATCCCGCTTTTTCTTTTGCCAAAAAGAAAAAGCAATGAGATTTGCGCATTTTTTTCCCTGAATGAATGAACACGGTCAACGGAGACATGCAAGGCTGCTACGGCCAGCCGTTTTAACATTTACTCAAAACACCCTCCTGAGTCCTATATCTGTAATATACAGTATGTTTTAGATTTCTCAAACCATGTTTCTCCCATGTTAGATGAAAACCTGTGACCCATTATGCTTTGCAGTCTGTGATGATTGTGTGATGATTATAAATGTAGCGGAATCAATCAGGTCACCTAATTTTTGTGGACATTTTAACGCCAGTCATGAGCAAAAACAAGTACGTTTAGGTTACGGTCGCCTAACGAAGCACTGCTATGCATTCTATAACCAGCAGTGTGGTTGAACACCCTGCACTGCTCAGTTCACGTGGGTGTGATTTTGAGGGGCTCTATATACCCTGCAGCTTTGTGTGTCTGTGTTTGTACTGTGGAAATGTTTTCACTGCATGGCTACACTGTATGAGCACAGAATGTGATGTATAGGAGGTCCCACGTGGCCCTGTCTTATCGCTTCATGCAGCTATACTTTTGTTTTTTGGGTTTTTTTCTGGAGCATGACTTTTAATTGCAAATTGATTTCATGTTGGGTATTAATAGCACCATACCAAGCTACTTTTCTCAGAAGGTAATCTTGCAATGTAGCAGGATTATTTTGGAATGTTAGTAATACATTAAATGTAGTAAAGTTACTTTATATCATGGTTCATCAAATGTACGGCAATTAATATACAATTAATATAATAATATAATCAATATAATATCAATATAATATCGTGCTCTCCATCATTGCCATATGGACGTACGTTACTTGGGCTTCTATGATCAATCGAGGTATGACTCTAGCTTGTACTATACAGGATCCGTTTATTGGAACTGTACATTTTCTCAATGCGTTCTGTGCTCTGTGAAAACACGTCACACAGACATCTGTGTGCGTGCATGTTGTGAACCCGATGTATCTGCTGCTGTGATATCACAGATTAGAGCTTCCATCTCCGCTTTGATGGGAGAGAGTCTAGTCAATAGTCACAATATGTTGATTTGCCTGTAAAAAAAAGAAGAAAACTTAAATAAAATCGCTATTCAGCTTTTAATTGTTTCTCTACGGAACCTCGACTGGATGCATGGAGAGCCCGAGAAAAGCAACAAAAACAACAGTAACAAAACATGTTTTGAACATCACTGTAACTTATAATCATGGGGCTGACATTGTTTGGCACAAACAAGCCTAGCAGAAGCATAATTGAGCTCCCGGCGTTCCCAAAGGTTTCTCATCACGCTGAAGGAGGACAGTGGAGAGACGACAGCGCAGACATTGACATTCTCTCGCTCTCTCTCTAGGCCGTTCTGTCCTGATTAAATAGCCTGTATTAAATAGCCCTCTCGTTCTCAACAAGTGCAGCTTGCATCACCGGGCCCTAGTGGAGCTAATATGAGTGAAGAGGCCTGGTGATGTCCTTGGTACAAGGCACTCCACTTATTAGAGCCACAACCATGTCTGTCTGGCAGAGATGAGTGCTGAAAGGCCACACTGATAAAGGAAGGGACGCCGGGCTTAGGGGGGAGAGGCAATGAGCCCGAGTGCCATCTTTATTTAAAAGACTGCGGTGTTTGATTAAACATTTAATTTACACATTCACGGTGCATACAGATGCTTGATCAGTCATTTTATCAGTCGGATGAATTCAATTACAGTGATGAAGAGCTGCACACAAAGTTTCAACTGAACTGCGACGTCTCTTTTTAAAAAGCGGTTTATGCGGGCGGTGCTTAACCCTTTTAGACTTTGGTTCAACTAATGAGCCCCCAACTATGCTAATGTAATTGACATAAGATGCTTCTTTAATAATGCACAGGCGCCGCATCATTGGACGCAAGTTTTTAAGAGGAGAATTTGACAGATTACATTGATTTAGTCTAATTTAAACGTAAGCGCTGTGGCTCTTCTGTTAGCCGATATGGCCTATAGACTTCGCAATAGGCTCAAGCAAAGCCCTCAGCGCAGCTAAATGCAGTGTTATTTAGTTGTTGCAACTACAATAAAGAACAGCACCATTGGCCAGATATGACCATTTGGTGGATCGAATCTCAGACAACAAACGTGCAAGAAAGGACATCTGAAATGTATAATATAAACAATAGCCTATGGTGTAAAATTAGACTCATGTCACATGACAATTCACTTCATTGATCACAGTCTGGGATCACATTCACAAACTTGTGCCCTGCATTTGGGAGGATAGCAAACGAGACAAGACAAACCAAAAAGTCACTGTTCTATCTCAGCTATTAAGAACTCTGTGTCTGCAATGTGAGCATACATCGGCTAGATTTGGCGATTTATGAAAAGCAGCATAATTGCAGCAGAAAATAAAGAAATAAAATAAAAATAAATGTAATTAGTAATTACTGTTACCATTAGAACGAGAAGGAATACTTAAAGTTTGACTACACTGACCTAGGGTACCTAGGGCACATAATGTAAACATCTCAAAAACATATTCCTCCAAAGCATGGTTTGAATCCCAATTCCAGGCTAGGGCCGGGCCTCAATATTCAGGCCTGTTGAGAACTCTAGTCCCTATGTTTACCGTACCAACAGGGGGCACTGTTCCATCAATACAGTACACACACACAGCACCACCACCACACACATGCATGTTTTTTTTTTTTTTTTTTTTTTTTTTTTTTTTACATTTGTGCTTGTTTGCTTTTACGTGGAAGAGCTGGAGGTATTGCTCTGCTTTGTATAACCATGGAAACAAGTCTGCATGGTATTCATGGGTTCTTTGCTCTACAGAGCAGATCCCTGCTAGGAAGAAACCACCTAACTCCACAATGTACATTTTTCAGGAATTCAGCATTACTGTACTTTTTAATAGCTGCTTTTCATTGGTTCATCAATATTTAAGCAACACGGACACGATGGGTGTTAAATTACACTTATTTATGAAAGTTAGATGGTTTGACCAACACCCAGACCTAAAGAGTGTTCAATGGCATTAATTTATGATAAAAATAAAATAAAAAATAAAAAATAAAAATGAGAGTTATGTGGTTTCTCCTAGATGACATTAACAAAAGTATCCTACTTCAGGTCACACAGTTATTGCTCTTCCCACAACAGGACAATTATGACAAAGAGCAGATGGCAGTGCGTGGAACACTCGACCTGAGCTGGAGCCAAAGGTCAAAACACTTTGACACCATTGACATTTCCATGATGCAATCCATCAGTCCAGGCAGAGGAGAGCATCATATATTTACCATAATAATAGCATCACAGTCAATTCTATACATTTATCATATTGTATATTTTTAAAGGTATTTCTGCTTTCTATCTGCAGTGAAACAAAACCGTGGCTTACTGTGCACTACTGTATTATTTTAAATTATACAGAAGGTATATCTTTTCATATTAGGAAAAGGACGATAATGATGACTTGTTATAGGGTCTTACACTGCGGTCCGGAGACTGTGTATATCAATCACATGGAGCGATACATGTAGAGTCTATCAGCGGAAATTGCACTATTTGGGTGGAAGTTAGAACTGCTCTCAGTAGAGTGCCAACATGCGTGTTGCGTAACGTAGTTCACAAGAGCACCACAAAGGAACCTCAGATGATGATTTATTCTGTGAAAACAGACAAATAGCACAGTATTTGTCACTGCGACACTGCACATCCACTGTATTGTCTCAGCAGCAGAGCAGGAAGTCAACTGCGCCAACCTGACCAATAACAGTAGCATCTGTCTATAGTTTCCACCTGACCAATAACATTAACTTCTGTCTATTATTTTATGACACAAACTGTATATCCAAATACCAAAAATAAATCGAAATGCCACAGTAACATACTGGGTCTCAACATAACCATAAGAAAATAATATTGCTGTTACTGTACATACATATATATATACTGCATGGCTATATAACACATACCTGTGAAAACAGACAAATAGCACAGTATTTGTCACTGCGACACTGCACATCCACTGTATTGTCTGTATGCAACACAAAACACAAGGAAACACAGTTCATGAGCGCCCCCCCATGCTGAATGGTGTCATCACTATCTCACGTAATCTCACTATGTGATAAAACAACGTAACATTTATAAAGTGATTCATTGCCCACAGATTTCATCATACTATTGTCCCAACCTTATACATTACATAGGCACTCTGGGGTACAATTTACAAATGAAAACGACAATGTTTCATGGTAAAAACATGAAATAATATCACTGTTCTCAGAACGCAGCTCACCTCAGCAGCAGAGCAGGAAGTCAACTGAGGGAGCTACAGTAACACAACGGGAGATAGCACGCGCAACTACGGGAGCACTTCTAGGACAAACAGTGCAACGTGCAGTGAACCAAATGCTATATCTATACATACAGTACACGCCATATATATATAAACCAACAAAAATATGGCTAGTATTGCTCAATGGCAGGCAATTTAACAACTTCATTCAATTACTTTTAAACTCTGTTACACTCTCCCCCACCGAAATTTGTCAACATTGAGCAAGTATACATAAATCACAGAACATCACAACAAAGAGCCTTCAAAAAAAGAAAACCAACCTCGAAGGCACCCCGTAGGAGTGAAGCGGTACGAGAGCCTAATCAAACTCTCAGTCCGACAACTGGTAGTAGAGTGCCTTATACACCCCACAGGACCTTGAATACTGCACAGTACACTCCCCAAAAGAAACAAAAGAAAGAGGAAAAAAAAAAAACTCATAACCAAAAAGTGGTGCGTGCACAAACACAGGCATCACACTGTAAACCCCCACACTCAATTAACAGTGAAATGTTGATTCATCTACAACATCCTGCTTTGACATAGTCTGTATCAACCTATTAACAGGTCTGATGGCACGGCCATACCTAGACCGAGCGTTTGCATAGCCATCGGTACGATGAGTACGAGTGGACAGGCCTGGATCAAGAGTGCACTGTGCATCCTCCACCCTGCCAGTTTGCACCACTGACTCACAGGAAGACGTTGCTTGTCCCACACTCACAAGATCATCGGAATCACTATCAGTGTCAAGCGTCCGTAACGAACCAGGGACACAGTCCGTACATTGACCACCCCGTTGATCCACAGGCAGTGCCACCCCAGACCAGGGCACCGAACCTCACTCCCACAACCGGAAACCTCACTGTGAGAACTGGACACAGACAATCGCGATACCCAATCCCGAGTCCGCCCATCAGAATCCACAGTACTCGGATCGACCACAGGGTCACACCCCTCCCCTTCGGTCACAGGCGAATCCCCAACATCTGCCCCTTCAGGTTCACAAGGAATCACACTGCCCCCATCAGAAGCAGTCCCCACCAAAGACTCCACTGTAACATCCGTGCAACGTGAAGCGGCCGCACCAGAGTGACTGGAATCAGGTGCCTTATCGGAGACATCCACTGGAAGGAAATTAACTGACATGAGCAGATTTCTGTGGACCACTTTCTCCAATCCAGTGACTGTGTCACATATCTTATACGTATGCGTATCAGGATTTTTGTCCACCACGGTGTAAACTGCCGATTCCCACCTATCAGCAACTTTCCTTTTCCCCCTGTCCTTCTTGTTCGCCAGAAGCACCCGGTCACCAACTTCAATAGCAGACCCCTTCACCCTCCTGTTGTAGAGCTCAGCATGTCGGCTCTGCTCCTTATTCGCATGCTCTTGAGCGATAAGCATGGCCTCTTCCAAATCGGTAGTGAGTGACGCTACATACTTGTCATAGCACGTCACATTGGAGTCATTCAGAACGGTTCGAAAGAGAACATCAATGGGCAACCGGGGAACCCGGCCAAACATGAGATAAAAGGGAGCATACCCTGTCGATTCACTGACCGTACAATTATACATGAACGTCAATGTTTGTAACCGGCGAGGCCAGTCAACCTTCTTATCAGGGGTCAGGGCACGAATCATGCACCAAGGGTCCTATTGAAGCGCTCCACGCTCCCGTTCCCCATCGGATGATAGGGGGTCGTATGGGATTTCCTAATGCCTGAAACCCTGAGAAGTTCACTAATGAGCTCACTCTCGAACGATGCCCCCTGATCACTGTGAATCCGTTCAGGAAACCCAAAAACGCAGAAGTATTTGTCCCAGAGGACTCGTGCCACCTGCTTAGCAGACTGGTCCTTACAGGGGAATGCCTGTGCCATCCTTGTAAAATGGTCAGTCACAACCAAGACATTTACTGACTTGTTCTTGAAGTCTTCTGCTGACCAAAAATCAATACAAACAAGCTGTAATGGCCGGACAGATGTTATACTCTCTAGAGGAGCTCTCCCCTCAGGCTCAACAGTCTTTGTGACAATGCAACGATGGCAGTTGCGTACGTAGTCCCTCACATCCCGATCAAGATTCAGCCAGAAGAATCTCTGTCTAGCTAAGCCAAGACTCCTGAACTGGCCCTGGTGTCCCGCATCATCATGAACCCCCCTCAGAACCACATCCTTGAGTGAAAGCGGAACCACATATTGGAATCGCTTTGCCTTGGTAACAAGGTCCCTTGAAATCCTGTACAACACACCATTGTCCACGACCAGTTTCTCCCAGTGCTTTAAGTACCTCATAACTTGAACAGATTCCTGCACTTTCTCTCGTCTAGAGGGTCTACGACGTCTCTCCACATAATACAGAACACGAGAAAGATCCCTGTCCTGCAGCTGTTTATCACGTAGGTCTTTCTCTGTGTAGGCCGGCAACGAGTCCACACCAGGCGAACACAACTGTGGCAAACACTGCAATGCTGCGACAGCACGAACCCTCGCACCAGTCTCCCACTCCATGTGTGACTCCACAATGGCAGACACATCCCTCGACTTAATGAACTGAGTATGCACCACAACAGGGCTACATGTGCTGTCCGATTTTGAGCTCACTGAATCAGACTGCCCTAGACTGCAGGATGACTTGAAGGCCCCTTGAACAGAGACACTGGAGACACCCTTGACTTCAGAAAGGAGACTCGCAAAAGGCTCTGTCAACAGTCTGAATCCCACACTGCCATCGACAAATGGTACACGACTGAGGGCATCAGCCACAACATTCTGCGAACCTGGAACATATTTGATGTCAAAGTCATAACTAGCCAACTTGGCCACCCACCGCTGCTCACAACAGTCCAACTTAGGCTTCGTCAAGATGTGAGTCAATGGGTTATTGTCAGTCCAGACCGTGAACTTGTGGCCTTTCAGCCAATGACTGAATTTATCACAGACAGCCCATTTCAGGGCAAGAAATTCCAAGCGATGGGCTGGATAATTCCTCTGAGACTGAGATAGTGATTTGCTGGCGAATGCGATGGGCCTAGCCTTGACCTCTCCTTCAGGAATCTGCGACAACACAGCACCAATACCATCGAGGGACGCATCAGTCGATAGCATGAAAGGGCGAGTAAAATCAGGGTGAGCGAGGACAACTGTATTGACTATAGCTGCTTTCAGACCCTCAAATGCCTGCTCCTGTGCCTGCGTCCAATCAGCTGCAGTCAACTTTTTATTAATCACCCTGCACTTCCCATTCTTCCCCCTCTTCTTTTCACACTTTAACAGAGAGAATAGTGGTTTGGCAACAGCAGAGTAATGAGGCACATAATGCTGATAATAATTAATCAGTCCCAGATATGATCTTATTCGCTTTTGCGACGGGGTCACACCGTCAGGCTCCATCAAGTCAGCACTCGTCATTTTAGAGATACTCTCTACTTTGCTAGGATCGGTCGACACACCATTCTCATCAATTATGTGACCAAGAAACTTTACTGACTTTCTCAGAAAGAAGCACTTTTGGGGGGCCAACTTCAGATTGTGAGACCTCAGTCTCTCGAACACCATTTCAAGGCGCTCTAAAGCAGTCTTTTCATCTGGCGCCATAACTAGAAGATCGTCCAAGTAGCATAGCAAACTCAAGTAGTTTTGGTCCCCAAAAATGCTAGTCATCATGCGCATAAAGCTCCCAGGGCTGTTGCAGAGGCCCTGCGGAAGACGGTTGTATTCATACAGGCCCATAGGAGTAGTAAAAGCAGAGTATTTCCGGTCATCTTGATGCAGTGACATGTTATAATACCCAGAGGTCAAATCCATCGAACTGAATAGACAGTTACCACCTAGTGCTGCTAGACAGTCTGCTTGATGAGGTAGGGGATGAGCATCCTTCAAAGTCCTCTTGTTCAGCCAGCGAAAATCTGTACACAACCGGAGGTCCCCATTTTTCTTCCACACCAGCACTAACGGGGATGCATACTCACTGGAAGACTTTGAGATGATCTCCTTCTCCTCCATTTCACACAACACCTGACGAAGTTTTTGATACTGACTAGGAGGCACTCGTCTGTATGGCAGCCGGAATGGTCTGTGATCAGCAAGACGAATGCGATGCACAAACTCTTTTGCTTCTCCACAGTCAAGATGGTGACGTGAAAAGATTGTTTCATACTGAACAACCAGATCTGCCATTTTTGTCCTGCACTCCTCAGACACATCACAGGATTGTATATCCAGCGTATTCAACCCAACAGAATTGAGCTTCTCACTAATGGATTGATCGACAGTAGAGGCAAGCGTGGCCGACTGCGCACAGCTGACCAAGGGAACCTGCCCCGATTCAGTGGCATCCATGTCTTCGAGCGCCATGCAGGGATAAACATCAGCCAGCTTTGAATTGCGCCTCAGCATCAGAGGTTTGTGGGACGTATTAATGAGCTTCAAAGGCACCCATCTGTCTCCCCACAATGGCGTGACTATTCTAGACACTAAAACTCCCCTGGGGCCCGAACGAGACGACGTGGGCTCTGTCATAACAGTGCTACCGGGGGATACAATGGCGTCCGCTGGTAGTTTCCCCCATACAAGGTACTCTCGACCCGGTTCCAGACAGACAGCTGAATTACACCTTACGGTGCCGACTTTGTCAGGAATGTTATCCCCTCTCCAAGGGCTCAGACCTGAGAGCATTGACAGGTAGTCTTGAGTTTCAGGGTCTTCTGCAGAACAGGGACCAGACACCGTCTTCCAGTAAGAGGCACACATTTTAGATTCGCGTAGAATGTGTTTAATCACATTAGTGCCCAGTATAAGTTCATCATGCTGACCAGACACAACCAGTGTGGGAACCACCATCTTACAGCCATACACTTCCATCCTTACATTAAAGGCAGACTTAGGCTTAACACGTTGCCCACCACATCCAATGAGAACCACATTCACATCAATCTGGTCATGTTTAGCTATCACTCCAGCTTCTAAGAGCCTCGTCTCTGCAGCCTCACTGATGCTGCACGCCATAGACCCACTGTCAAGCATGCCCCCCATTGTCACTTTATCACCCATGGCCACGGATGCATAGAAAAGACTGTCACTGCTACCAACTCTGTGTATGTTCTGATGCACAACCTCCGTGTCATCACAAGAAGCTTTCACAGACATGTAGACCGTCTCGATATCACATGTGTCACAATTTTGGGAGTGTATGTCCAGACCTGTGTTGCCTCCCTCAAAACACAGGTCTGCTAGTTTTCCTCAGACTGGGGCTGAGACGACTGGTTATTGACTTGGCAGTTAGCTTTCGTATGACCCGGGGCCAAACAGGAGAAACACAGTCCGTCAGACCTGCAGTGAGATGCTGTGGTATGACGAGAGTCGTTACAGACCCGACAGACTGTCTCCCTGGCACGCCTCTCACCGGGGGCACGCTGGGACCTTCCACCTCGTGCTGGGGCAGCCATACTGCGCTGCTGCATTTTCTCCATCATTCCTTGAAACATGTCAACCATTCGATTGAGAAGTCTCTCCTCTGTCTGCTGAAGATTTTGGGCCACAACTGGCACACTGGCAGAGCATGGAGTACACACCACCTGACCTTTAACCGTATCTAAAGCATCACAGGGCTGAGAAGGATGATGACATGACTGACACTGAGATGTGAAAGGAGGAAGGGAAGGTCCTGCTACATTACCCTGCTCAGACATGTGTGGACTGGGGTGCTCAGAAGTAACTACGGCTGTGTGACTCTTCATCTGCACTGCCCCACTAATCCTACCACTCGCCCTCACCTCTCTCTGATAGTCATCGATCCTCTTTTGAACATCTTTCGCTGTCCATTCATGCATTGGCTTACATTTCAAGATACAGGACAGCTCTTGGTCAGGGCAATGTTTAACAAACATAAGTGCTACTTCATCACTCATATTCCCTGGTCGCTTTCCTTGCCTACGCAGCCCTGCCACAGCCACATCAGCTGCATTGTTCAACCTAATCCAGTAGTCGACTGGATTTTCTCTGTATTTTGGCAGGGTGGCATAGAAGTCTGCCATGGGAAGACATGAAGAAGCATCCTCAAAGTACTGAAGAAGAACATTGTAAATTAGCTCAGGATGCCGTGTGACATTAAGCGATGTATCATTGCGTAAAGCAACCCTCACAACATCCCTGGCTTTACCCCTCAACCGACACATGATTTCATCACCTTGTTCATGAACCGGTATTGCATTTCTTTTGAAATGATTATCAGTTATATCAATCCACTCCTGAACTGAATACTTATCATGGTCTCCACTGAACATCTGAGGTTCTCTGTCTGACTGAACATGAACTGTCACATGTGGAGTCTCCTGGTTGTTACTGCTACTGGCCGGGTTCTGTCTGGCTGAAGTATTCTGTGGAACACCACTCACGTTAACCACCCCAGCTGACATCAACTTTTCAACAATGGACTCCCCAATCTGTGCACCCAACTGTCCCACCATTTCTGTGAGGTGATTCATTACATCAGCGTCACTACTAGGTGTAGAAGTATGAGGACCCCCCCCCATGTTGAACTGACGAACAGGAGTACCACCCTGGCCACGAGATGACCCTATACCCCCCTCTCTGTCAGCAACATGCTGAGAATCCCCCACACTCACACTGGCATGACTCCTGGTGACATATTCACTGTCAGTAAAATGAATACCTCCCCTCCTTGGTAGAATAGGGCTAGCAGAGTCCTCCATATCTACGATAACACTGTTCTCGTTCATGCCATATACTGTAACTCTGCGTTGGTTGCGTTGTGTAGCACCCACGGCGATCAATGTTGTGTTGATCTAGATGATCCGGGTCACGGCACCAGTGTAACGGAGTTCACAAGAGCACCACAAAGGAACCTCAGATGATGATTTATTCTGTGAAAACAGACAAATAGCACAGTATTTGTCACTGCGACACTGCACATCCACTGTATTGTCTCAGCAGCAGAGCAGGAAGTCAACTGCGCCAACCTGACCAATAACAGTAGCATCTGTCTATAGTTTCCACCTGACCAATAACATTAACTTCTGTCTATTATTTTATGACACAAACTGTATATCCAAATACCAAAAATAAATCGAAATGCCACAGTAACATACTGGGTCTCAACATAACCATAAGAAAATAATATTGCTGTTACTGTACATACATATATATATACTGCATGGCTATATAACACATACCTGTGAAAACAGACAAATAGCACAGTATTTGTCACTGCGACACTGCACATCCACTGTATTGTCTGTATGCAACACAAAACACAAGGAAACACAGTTCATGAGCGCCCCCCCCATGCTGAATGGTGTCATCACTATCTCACGTAATCTCACTATGTGATAAAACAACGTAACATTTATAAAGTGATTCATTGCCCACAGATTTCATCATACTATTGTCCCAACCTTATACATTACATAGGCACTCTGGGGTACAATTTACAAATGAAAACGACAATGTTTCATGGTAAAAACATGAAATAATATCACTGTTCTCAGAACGCAGCTCACCTCAGCAGCAGAGCAGGAAGTCAACTGAGGGAGCTACAGTAACACAACGGGAGATAGCACGCGCAACTACGGGAGCACTTCTAGGACAAACAGTGCAACGTGCAGTGAACCAAATGCTATATCTATACATACAGTACACGCCATATATATATAAACCAACAAAAATATGGCTAGTATTGCTCAATGGCAGGCAATTTAACAACTTCATTCAATTACTTTTAAACTCTGTTGAGTGCCAACATGCGTGTTGCGCACAAGTAGGCCATGACTAATAATAGAAGTTATAACTGTTACAATACAAGTTATAACTGTGTCATTGTAACTAATGAAACTCATTATGCCTATATAACACTGTCTACCTGCAAGACTTAATGCAAAGATCCATATTGAGCGAAGTTGCACTTTTTTTAGAAAGCGCAGAAGTACTGCAGTCAGCACATAGAAGCAATGGTGATTTTTTTTTTAGTTCATGCAAGAAAAGCTTGATTCAAATTGATCCAGGCATCATTAAAGGTAAAATGTCCAAGTCTTTGTGTGTGGATATAGCAGCACTGTGTGAATATTCTCTCTCCAAAGTGTGTTCACAGCCCACACACTTGTTTCTGTCTAAGGGCTCTATCATCAAGTAACGTAATTGCATCTCATTTCAACGTTTGCTTTTAGTAGCTATTGTGTATATACTCTGACATCACAGCTGTGATCTGCACAAAATGACAACTGAATGTAGAAAATGGAGCATTTTGTTTGGACTCAAGTCAATTCAACCTCAAAATCAGCTGTGAAAACTGAGCAGTTTCTTTTGAAAAACATCAAACAATCATTTTTCCTGTAGCCCATAATAAGCCCATTTAAGTGCACAGAGCTGGTATTCAAGGCTACCTGCCTAAGTAGGCACATTGCCTCTCCAACCTCCGTTTTTATTATATCTATTATTTCATGAATGACCATGACATTTCTCTCAGTGCTAACAGTTACACTGTGTAATGTCTGTCTGTCTGTCTAACTGTAAATGCACAGACACATTTATGGAACTAACAGTTGTGAACTTGTTAAAGAAGCTGCTATAGAGATCGAGGCGGGAGGCTATTTTTGATTGATTGATTGATTTGATTGATGATTAACTGTTGTAACCCGTGTTTTGAAGAGCCAAATCTCCAAAACGGGGCGTTATGTTGACTTAATGGTGTGTGCTGTTTTGATGGGATGTTGTTCCTCAGCTCTGTGCAAAAAAAACAAAAAAAAAAACAATGGCAAGTCTCACAGCGCTTGCCATCGAGTAACGTTGATCTGCCAGAAAAGTAACATTGAGGGAAAGGATCTGGAAGCCATAGAATATGAAACAGAATGGACGTGGATGCGCACACAATTCAAAATGGCCACACCCAGTTGTATGTGTTTCCTAACAAACAAGGATCATTTAGACGACAAAATTTTGTTTTTCGTCTTTGACGCACAAGCAGATTATGGCACATTTCTGAATTTCGACTGATAACTGATCAACTAACAACTGACAACAGCCGGCTCGGTAACACTTTACAATAACGACCCGTTATAAAGCATTTATAAACATTTATAAGCAGTTTGTAGATGATTAATAAACATGAATAGACTGTTTATTAACATCCATAAATGTTTAACTAAACATTTATAACTGTATTTATATCCCTGGCCGGCTTGTTAGTGACTGTGGGGAGTGGTGTTTCATATCGATGTCTTTACACTATCTTAAATAAATTCCTCTTATAATGGACCCTGCAATTATTTTAAACATGATATTCAATTGATTGTTGGTCACCTGTCCCAGTCAACAGGATGATGCCGGCACTGGGGAAGAGAGACCTCTGATGAATCTCTAATGCAATCTTTGTTAATGACCTATGTTTGATAAACTAACCTGTTCTTCTGTAGCTTACTACCACTTACCCATCACACTCTGCCTCTGCCACCGTTATGAACTGAAATTAAATGTAAAATTAAATGTTAAAAAAAACTGTAGTAGAGCCAATCATAGCAAACAATCATAGCAATCCAACTGTATTGATTGGTCACATGTTAAGCTTTCAGTCATTTTTAATTACCTCAAATATTTTCATTTGGTGTGGTACAGTTAAAAAGCATAAAGGTTGCAACAATATAAGGTCATAACCATTATGATGTAAAGGCAGAAGGAGCATAGCGCCTTTTAATTTAAACGCGTAGGCAAATTTATGCACATTGTGATGAATGCTCAATTGTGCGTCGTGCACAAGCTTAATAAAGCATCGACAATATAATGAATATATATGATAAATATGACATATGCACTGCAAACAAAAAGAATCTGTAAGCCAACATATAACGTCAACCAAACCTGTGCAAACTCGAATTTGAGAAATAGAACAAATAACCGTATCTCAAACTAAAACACGAATTGAAACTTACAGTAACACATTGCAAACACCAACTTGAGTCTGGATTTAATGTGGCACGATACGACACTGTGCCACGATACAAACTCCCCGTGACAGTTTCGATTGCTATCAGCAGCCGTGGAAGAAATAATTTATTGAATGAACAGCTGCAAATATTAAACCATTGATTAGTGATCGATCAATGCGCACAACTTTAGAGCTTGGTCGCTATGAGGGCCAGCCCGAGAGAGGCTCAACGGCCTCGTCGTAATTTACTAAACTTTATTTCGTGCAATATTATACTATCAATATAGTATCACTAAGTATGGCGCATGCAGTCTATATCTATGCATCCATTGAATCAAACTATTAGAATGTGTAAAACCGAATCATAGTTATTCTAATTATATTAATTATTACCTCTGTCGTCGCTGAAGTTGTGCTGCTGCTCCCACTGACTCTTCCTGTTTACATCAGGGACAGGGAGTACCGAAGAACGCGATTGGCCAGCTCAATTTCGACTCTGGCCCATGGCGAGCTGTGATTGGCTTAGGGCGTTCGTTTTACTTTGACAGAGTTTGAGGATTTTCTTGTCATTTTCTTAAAAAATATTAATATTGCGCACTTTGTGCGACTGGAAACATTAGATATTGTGTTTATAACCAATTAATGTACAAAATAAAATAAAAATGTGCCGCCTACATATAGTATCTGCATGAATTTACTAACTCGGCCTTCTAGACGGCCACTTCCCACCGCCTATTGGCAATGATGCCAAAGGTAATTGCTTAATTACCCCTGAAGTGGATAATGACCGTAATCCCATTTTTTGATCATGCTTTTATTTTGCTGAGCTTGCCTTTTGCAGCATAAGAATCATAGGCACGCGCACGCACGTGCGCGCACACGCACACACACACACACACACACACACACACACACACACACACACACACACACACACACACACACACACACACACACACACACACTGTCTTTGGACTACTGAACTGGCAAAGCATTCCAATGTGACTGCTGACAGTCTCTCATCTACAACACTGAACACTGTTGTAAAAATTGTGTTGCTAAACTTTTTCATATATTCAGTATGGCAGCACTTCACTTTCACTTTTATAAAACCTGTCATTTAATTGTCTACTACTCTTCAGGCTTTTGTGATAGTGAACATCCCAGACATTTTTTTGGATATTAATTTTAACTACCTCACCCTCTTCCTATTAATTTAACCGCTTTTTTTTCTGATTTTTTTTCTGACTTAGACTGCCCTCCTAATATGTGAGCTGCACGTGTTTACATTACTTTATTCATTACTTTTTAACATTTACTTTTATTTTTCCAATGCTTTCATCTCAGCCTAACCCTAACTCTAACCCTTGCCCACAAAACAATTGAAAAAAGTGAAATGAAACAAAACAGGCACTTCACATATTAGGCAGTATCAGCGAGGATGGGTGTTTTTGATTAATGTATCATGGTTAGGAGGTTGAAGTTACAATGGGTTTGTATAAGAAGAAAGGGCAGAGCTAAAATTAATGTCAAATATGTAAATACTGAATCAAGCAACTTAAAAATTGTCTGATAGGCCCATGTTCACATACTGTAAGCCTGAGAAGATGGTAAAATAACCAAAACATTTTGGGAAGTAAAATATCTCCAAGTCCAATAGAACAAATTCTTCAGTCATATTTTGAATATTTTCAAATGACACTTTGACTTTAATGGGTAAGATCACTTTTTTAAGTACGTAAACAAATACTGTACAAAGTTGATTCACTCCCTAGACAGAGCAACACAAAACCTATAGTTTTCTAAAATGTTAGCCTCTTGTTGATTTTACTAAACTACATGAATTTACTGCATAGTGTCTGAATCAGCTTTGTGTTTAAGAGTGACTTTGAGAGCTGCTTTAACATACAATATCATCAATGAAGTTCATATTTTGAAATATCTATTTCTAATCACTGGAATCACTGAAGTTTGTGTCGCATTTGGAATTACATCATGGCAATGTAACTACACACACAAAGAAGTGGACTTACCCTTTAAACAAACTTTGGTTAATTAGGCAGGAAACAAAATAACAAGCAAACCATGCCTCATTCCATTTAATACACACATTTTAAATCTCTTTCTCTCTGTCTCACGCACGCACGCACGCACGCACGCACGCACGCACGCACGCACGCACACGCACACGCACACGCACACACACACACACACACACACACACACACACACACACACACACACACACACACACGCCAGGCTGTTACAGTACAGTACAGTCTGATTTTAGGAATGCAACAAGCATTCTGATAGCATGCTAAGACTAATAGCCAATAATGCACAATGAAGCAGCAGTGTTAGAAGACTATTAGGCAGATGTAAAATGTCTTATGATATAGGCTAACGTAATATCCGAAACTGTTCTCTAATATTTTTGTTTAGAATGGGGAAGGCAGAAGTCATCATTCACCCTCCGAATGACCTGTCAGCAGACATTAAACTGTATGCAGGCAGAGTAGTGGAGCAAAAATCCAACTGGAGTCATGGGGATTGGTTTCCATGACCATGTATGGCTGTGGTGGGACCGTCACATTCAAGAGGGATGTGAAGGCGGCCTCAGCAAAGACCACGGCCACCAACACTTCTGAAAGCACTTGCGGTGTTAACCATGTGAGTTTCTCACTGACATCAACAACTGTCACCCATCAAGAGACGTCAGACGTCAGAGATTGAGACGTCAGATTGCTATTAATTACTTCAGTTCGGGACTCAGATGTTACAACAAGATGGAGCAGATAAAGCACACGCAAATGCTTGGAATCGACTTGGGCTCCCAGCACTCCTCCATGGCCGATCTAATGTACATGGAAGCCATGGAATGCATAGAATCGCTCTATTCTGAACCGCCGGTCACTGAAATCCACAGCCTCCCCTCCGCCGTGACCTTCCGCCGGCACAACCGCGTTTTTACGGCGGCGTCTGAGAGCAGCGACTACGGGAACATGGCATGGGACTTCAAGCGGCTACACGGCCAGACGTTGTCTGTCATCCAGGCCGAGGAAAAGTCTGGACTGAAGCAGCATCAGGCCTGCGGGCCTGCAGTGGTGGAGACGTCATCCCCGCTGCCGGACTCCGTCGGCCTTCAGGTGATGCACGCTGGCGGGTTCGTGGCATTCAGCGTGGAGCAGCTCACCGCCATGCTGCTGAGGCGGCTGAGGCAGCGGGCGAGCAACGAGCCTGACTGTGTCATCGCCGTGCCGGGACACTTAAGCGATGCCGCCAGGCATTCCGTCATGACCGCTGCCAACATGGTGGAGGGCCTCAACTGCCTCGCTCTGGTGAACGAGACGACCGCCGTGGCCGCAGAGTACGCCTGGACTACGCGCTTTGGACTCACTGGGAAATGGAAGCACAACGTGGTGGTGGTGGACCTGGGCCACTCGGGCTACCAGGTGGCGGCATACGCCATCGAAGAGCAGGGGGGGGTCCTCCGGATTCTGGCCTCCGCCTGCGACTTGGAGGTCAGCGGGAAGGCCTTCGACGAGGTCCTGGTGAGTCACTTCTGCCAGAAGTTACGGCACAAGTACCAGGTGAACGTGAGGGACAACCCGCAGGATCTGGCACGCCTCACCTTGGATTGTGAGAAACTGAAGTGCCGGATGAGCAGCACGTCGTCCGACCTGCTGCTGGACGTCAAGAGCCTTTCAGACTTCAGCTACATTAAGCTAGGTTCTGACGTGTCTGTCAACCAGGAGCGCTTTGAGGAAATGTGCGCCTCCTTGCTGGACAAGGTGGACAGCCTGCTGTGCATGGTGATGGAACAGGCCGGGCTGAATGCGGCGGACGACGTTCACGCGGTACAGCTCGTGGGCGGAGGCACCCGGATGCCGGCCGTGAAGAAGCGCATCGGCAAGGTCTTGGGCATGGATAAGCTCAACGCCAGCAACGATGGGACCATTGTGGCCCGGGGCTGTGCCATATTGTGCTCCCTACTGGAGCCTGCCGTCCCTACCTGGAGGAAGCTAGATGTCTATGACCTCAACACGCCATACCCCGTCGTAGCTGGCGCTGCCTCCCCCTCAGTGAAGAGCAGGTCGGTGCCCATGAAGGGCACCCCACTTGACAAGCAGCTCATGGAACGCTTTGTGGAGGACGAGGAGAAGATGACAGCCAAGGACAGGCTTGTGGAGTGCATTGATGAGATCAGGAACGCAGTGAACGGCCCGCTGCAGGCGTTTGTGGGTGTGCGCGAGCAGACACTTCTGCTGCAGGCTCTGGTGGACGCCGAGAAGTGGATGGAAGAGGGGAGGGAGAACAAGGAGGACCGAGGAGGAGGAGGACGACTACGAATACGACTCAAGACCGCTGACGACCGCATCCGACACGAGATGTACAAGCTGAAGGTGTTATTCAAACCCATCGAGAACAGGCAGATGATATCACAGTTATTAGATGGCGTGCACAGGGTGATCGAGGATTACACTGCACGTATTAACGGCCTGGGCAAGACCGATGTGGAGGAGAGATTGAATCAGGCCAAGGAGTGGCTCCAGGAGAAGAGACTTCAGTCTCTGCAGGACCTCACACAGGAGCCTGGTATCACTGACGATGACATCTATGAGTACCGAGGTGCACTTGTGGGCTACCTCTCAGACCAGGTCAGGCCGGGTCCAGAAAGCGCCGCCAAGAACAAAGTGAGCGAATACATCCGCAAGATGATGCTTGAGGTGGGCGACAGTGGCCCACTAAAGAGGTCTGCGGTCACGGAGGAACGGGCTGCTCTGCTGAAGAATCTGGAGGACGCAATGGCTTGGCTTGACCAGGAGGAGGACCGCCAGGCCGAGGTCTACGAGGACAAGCGGGACCAGCTGGAGACACTGATCGGGCACTTCTGGGAGAGTTGTGACGAGGCCAAGAACAGACTGGAGTGGACTGGCTTTTCGAGGCTCTGCATGGATGTCCGTGACCAAGCAAAGTATGTGAAGGCGTGCAGGGAGAAGTATGACAGCCAGGACGCCGTCGAGGCGCTGAACCAGAGAGAGCAGGATCTGTACGGAACCAGGATGTGGCTCGAGGACCAGATGGACGTGATCACGAAGCAGGACCCGACGCAGGAACGCAACATCCCAGAGTTCGAGGCCCACTGCAGGAAAGTCTACGAGTCCTCTTACTCCCTGTGGCCCCCTTTTCATGTCCCACCTCCGCCCGCGGACAGCCCGGACTTGGAACTACGGTGGAGCGACCTGGAACCCATAGATTATTACTACATCACGTGTTGATCATAACTTCTGCCGGACCATGCGGAGTTCCGGACACTGCTACAGCCCCGCTAAGATGAACCGACCAGCCTGTATGCAGAATAGGCATCGCTAGATATTCATTTTCAACTCTACTTCAGTGGTGGGCAGTAGGCCTACCTGGTCGCTGTTTGGTGGTTGGCCATCATTCAGGGTAGTCCGATTGGAAAGTTTAAAAGCAGACTGAAAAGATATTTATTTTCACTAGCTTTTACCTAGATGAATGCAATTAACTGTCTAATTGTCTCAATTGTTCACGATGTATATAATTAACTTTCTGTATTTCCTGTCTTTTCTGTAACTCTGTCAGCACATTGGGTTCTCGCTTGTCGAGTGAAATGTGCTTTATAAATAAACTTGACTTGACTTGACTTGTTGGCAGATTTTGGGCCATTGTTTTTTTAAATGATGGCCCAAAACTCTGTGGCCTAAGCCAGGCCACTGTGCATGTCCTACAGTAACAGTAACCATCCAGGACTGCGTAGAAGTAGAAGTTCGGGATGTCGTAGAGTTGGTTTGTATTATATTTTTAATTCCTCGATTATGATTTGTATTATCGTCTTGAATTGTATTAAATACACACACACACACACACACACACACACACACACACACACACACACACACACACACACACACACACACACACACACACACACACACACACACACACACACAACTTGAATGTTCTATAGAGCTGCGCAGTGACGTCACCGCCCCTGTTCCGGAAGTCTTTTCCCCATTCATTTTTCTCATAGACTTTTCGAAAATAATTTATATCAAGAAGATTACGCCGCGGACACAGCCAACTCAGGTCGTGACAAATCATGACAACAAACACAATATCGTCATATAATATATAATTGGGAAGAAGTAGGAAACGGCATGATACGAGACTTTTTGTTTCGTTTTTCATCTTAGATTTTATTCTCCCAAAAGTTTGTGTGCGTCATCATGATTCGTCGCGACTCGAGTTGGCTTTGTCCGCGGCGTAATCGTCTTGATATAAATTATTTTCGAAAAGTCTATGAGAAAAATGAATTGGGAAAAGACTTCCGGAACAGGGGCGGTGACGTCACTGCGCAGCTCTATATTGACTGTACTAATCTACCATTTCTGATTTTGTCTTTGACCCAGCTGGATGTAGATGAGATACTAGGGGACGAGCAGAAAGCCCAGGTGAACTGTGTGTCGCCCGTGTTACCCGCCTGCTTTGACCGCTGAGAACAGATGGTGGCTGAAAGATCAGGCCCTGATGCATGCTGTAAGTATAACTTGATATCCCATACAGTATTTTGCAGTATTTCATGTTAGCCAATCTGGTCTAGTTCTTTATCTACTTGATCCAATCTACTTGATCCTTTCTAAGCACGTGAAATGTCTTTTGTTCAAGGTGCTGGATAGTACCGAAAAACAGGTTGCCCAGCTTAAAGGTAGGGGAAGTGATTTGAAATTCATGGTGTAGTACCAGCCTATTGCACTAGGGGTGTCCAACAGTAGCTACACAATGTGAACCTGCTGCTCGATCCTGATTGGAGGAGAATTCACCCTCCACCTGGGGAACTTTTATTAGCTCCTCTGCTAACGTGGGGGAGGGGGATATATGGTTTCCACACCTTATAATAGAGCATTTTAACAGAAAAAAAATTGTGGGTGATATCTGACAAAAGTGAAATCACTTCCCCTACCTTTAAGAAGGGATTGAAAGACACTGGAGTACTGGTATTCTTTAGCTCCAAGACCGGATGCCGTTGCCAGCTTCCTGCCCAGGGCCTCTGATGTCCACATAACACCAGAGGTAACTCGCCCCTTCCCCCTCTACCCCATTTAAATTTTGACAATTTGGCCCAAGTGCACATCAAGTAAAAGTACAGTTGGATGACTTGGGCCCTATCTCCTATGTCCAGCTTTTGGTTTGTGCACATTTAATTCGCTTGATAATTAATGGACTAGTTCTGGGATCCCCAAACTTTTTTGCTGTGAGGCCCACATAACCTTTCCCTTCTCTGATGGGGGCGGGGTTCAGTTTGTAAGTTTACGCTACAGTAACTCTACAAATAAAAAACATAATTCCTTCTTCTGCTGCAGCTGGGCATATGCATTGCGCCTGATTTCTTCAATGGTCTTTAGCTTCGCGAGTGTGTATGCTCTCATTTGGCCTTGCAACCTATTGTCTTTGTGATAGGATTCATAGTGTCGGCTCAGATTATATTGTATTCTCTTAATACTGCCACCGCCTCTTGACAGATGAGACAAACAGACCTTTCTTTCACTGAACAAAAATGTATAATTTGTCCACTGCAGGTTCAATACCCTGCATTCTGAATCAATCTGTTACCTAGCCGTTTTGCCATACTTCCGTTCGTCATGTTCTATGCATGAATTGGTCATAAAAATCATAATGGGTCTCTGGTATTGTTCAGGGGCCGGGTCAAATGAGCAGGAGAGCCGTAGTTTGGGGACCACTGGTCCCCAAACTACTGCTACTACTAAACTACTACTACTACTAAAACTACTACTACTACTACTACTACTATGATAGTTAATATCACATTAACTATCATTATGATGTACGACCTTGATGTGTTTATTTATAGATGATCTTGGACAAGATTCATTGTCCAGAACCTGACGACACTGGATCCACCCTTGACGATGTATCTCGTGCAGTGGGCTTCCTTCGGCAGTTAATCGAGAACAGTAAGCATTTTAGTGGAGGGGTCCTGCGGCCCTTTAGCTGAGATTAAGCAGGAACCCTTACTGTACATTGAGCATTGTGGCCCAGCCCCCTTTCTTGGTGACAAGCAACCCGGAACAGAATTCCCCTTCATTTTCTTCATCCTTTTTGATAACACTTTACAATAACGACCCGTTATAAAGCATTTATAAACATGTATAAGCAGTTTGTAGATGATTAATAAACATGAATAGACTGTTTATTAACATGCATAAATGTTTAACTAAACATTTATAACTGATTTATAGCTAATTTATAGGTTACTAGTAAAATATGAGTAAGTAGTAAATTACTCATGAATAAGCCATTTATATACATGTTTATTTGTTCATAAATAATTTGTAACTAAAGCTATAAAGTATTTACAAAATATTTGTGGATGAAGAAATAATAATTTATAAGCCATTCATATACGTTCATGAATAGTTTAAAAAATTATAGTACCCACATAGAGCATTTAAGAGCATTTAAACCTTGATATTAGTAAATGTTTACTAAAATGCTTAACTAAACATTTATAACTATATTTAAAGCTCATTTATAAGTTATTAGTAAATTATGGGTAAGCCATTTATATGCATGCGCAATTGTTAATAAATAATTTGAAACTACAATTGTAAATAATTTGTAGCTAAGTTGTAAAATATGTACAATCTATTAGTGGATAAAGAACTAATACTTTATAAACTATCCATGTATCTTGGTAAATTATTAAGACATGTATGCCAACATGGTAGAACATTTAAGAATAGTTAAACATTGACATTAGTAAACGTTTATTAAAACATTTGTAACTACGGCTAAAAAACATTTATTCAAGATTAGTAAGTGCTAAACTATTAATGGATAAGCCATTTGTAAACATTTTTAAATTATTATTGAAAAATGTATAACCTTTATATATGTAACCCGGTCGAGTGTATATAGTGTTTGGATGCATACAAGTTTTGTTTTCATGTTTACTGTTTGAGAAAAGAAAAGAAAAAAAGCGAAATGTTCCTTTAATCGGAAATGTTTTATTTCCCCTGTTTATTGTAAAGGGTTCCTTTAACTTACTTGTAGGAAGTGTGTGTGTGTGTGTGTGTGTGTGTGTGTGTGTGTGTGTGTGTGTGTGTGTGTGTGTGTGTGTGTGTGTGTGTTTGTGTGTGTATGTGTGTGTGTGCGTGCGTGTATGGGTTGTTGAGTGGGTGGATTGGGCACAGGT
This sequence comes from Benthosema pterotum, assembly GCA_039105355.1. Classification (NCBI taxonomy): domain Eukaryota; kingdom Metazoa; phylum Chordata; class Actinopteri; order Myctophiformes; family Myctophidae; genus Benthosema; species Benthosema pterotum. The sequence continues at coordinate 22,143,337 of CM076971.1, read as the reverse complement.
GAGGGCCATTGGAGTAATTAGGAGAGAGAGAGAGCGCAGAGGAGAGATCAACACGGAGGGACAGAGTGAAGAGAGGAGAAATGTGAGAAGAGAATGTAACACACGTTGTTTTCTGAAGTTTTAACCAGATTAGTGAAAAAGAAATCTGCAGATTTGAGTTACTAGTGTTGGACTGGTGAATGGACAGTGATTTCGGCGAGGAGTTACAAGGACATTATCCAGTATCACTGTGACTGCATGGTATGCTGTTAGAAGCTAGTTGGCTAAGCTAGTGAGACAGTGTATCATGATAGTGGGAGGAGGTAGCCTGTTCAGCTAAAACAGTCAACTCCTGAGCTACCAAACCTCCTGAAGAGGACGTCGTCTGCAGCAAGACATCCCAGATAGCGGGTTGAGCTACCAGGCAACGCTCTAACCTTCCTCTGGCAACGTGGGACCTGCCCCTCATCTCTTCTAAAATACTCTGCCCAAGTTAGGCTCTGGCTTCCCCATTCACCTGCATGGTGTAGGCCGCAAATGCACCAGGGGCACACACAATAACAATAACAATAACAATAACCACCACTCTCCTGAACTCTAGGTTTGACCATTGACTCGCAAGGAGTGAAGATTTTAGTTAGATTTTACTCATACTTTTTTGTATTTTTATTTTATTTTGAAATGCCGGCTTAGATAGGATCTAAGGTAAAAGGTATTTTCTTGTATTTACTGTAAAGTGCTTTAAAGTACATTGAGTGCTAATAAGTCTATTTTTACTGTACCAGTGATAACTTTCATTCAACTTTTTTATTTTATTTTATCGTTTTAAGTAAAACTATAAAAGACATCTCATTGTTTTTCCTGTTTGCTTAAATACGGATTTCATAGTAGGGTGAATATTTCTTAATAAGCTAACAAGGTTTTGAGCTAAAAAGGTTAAAACTAGTGCTTTCCGAGTAATAAGTTCTTAAGGGAACTCAAGTCATATTAAAGTTTGAAACTGCTAAGTACTTTCAATTTGAAAGAACTTAGGGGCCCTGCCTAGTAAGAGGTAAAAGGGGCTACATATAGAAACATTACTTCGACCTGAAGGTCCCTCTAATGAAAATAAATGTACCTTAATTTGTAGGAATTAAGTACTTGAATGAATGCTTGTTCATGTGTCCTCCATGTTTTACTACGTTTGTAAAACATTCGTGAAACATCTATTAATCATCGGTAGATGTTATCAAGAGCCCTGAAGTAAAGTGAGGACAATTCATTATTTACAACTGTCTATTCAAAATGAACAAACATGATTGTCACGTTATCATACAGTCATAACTAATGAATTGTCCTCACTTTACTTCAGGGCTCTTGATAACATCTACCAATGTTTAACGAACATGAAGACCACATTAGTATATGCTTTGTAAAACATTCATCTACATCTATAAATCATAATCAAGTGCCCTAATGTAAAGTGACGACTATTCATTATTTACAACTGTCTATTCAACATGAACAAACATGAGTGTCATGTTATCATACAGTCATAACTAATGAATTGTCCTCACTTTACTTCAGGGCTCTTGATAACATCTACCAATGTTTAACGAACATGAAGACCACATTAGTATATGCTTTGTAAAACATTCATATACATCTATAAATCATAATCAAGTGCCCTAATGTAAAGTGACGACTATTCATTATTTACAACTGTCTATTCAGCATGAACAAACATGAGTGTCACGTTATCATACAGCCATAACTAATGAATTGTCCTCACTTTACTTCAGGGCTCTTGATAACATCTACCAATGATTAATAGATGTTTCACGAATGTTTTACAAACGTAGTAAAACATGGAGGACACATGAACAAGCATTCGTTCAAGTACTTAATTCCTACAAATTAAAGTACATTTATTTTCATTAGAGGGACCTTCAGGTCGAAGTAATGTTTCTATATAAAGGTTATACATAGGTTATACATTTTTCAATAATAATTTAAAAATGTTTACAAATGGCTTATCCATTAATAGTTTAGCACTTACTAATATGCAATAAATGATTTTTAGCCGTAGTTACAAATGTTTTAATAAACGTTTACTAATGTCAATGTTTAACTATTCTTAAATGTTCTACCATGTTGGCATACATGTCTTAATAATTTACCAAGATACATGGATAGTTTATAAAGTATTAGTTCTTTATCCACTAATAGATTGTACATATTTTACAACTTAGCTACAAATTGTTTACAATTGTAGTTTCAAATTATTTATTAACAATTGCGCATGTATATAAATGGCTTATTCATGAGTAGTTTACTACTTACCCATAATTTACCAATAACTTATAAATGAGCTTTAAATATAGTTATAAATGTTTAGTTAAGCATTTTAGTAAACATTTACTAATATCAAGGTTTAAATGCTCTTAAATGCTCTATGTGGGTACTATAATTTTTTAAATTATTCATGAACGTATATGAATGGCTTATAAATTATTATTTCTTCATCCACAAATATTTTGTAAATACTTTATAGCTTTAGTTACAAATTATTTATGAACAAATAAACATGTATATAAATGGCTTATTCATGAGTAATTTACTACTTACTCATATTTTACTAATAACTTATAAATTAGCTATAAATACAGTTATAAATGTTTAGTTAAACATTTATGGATGTTAATAAACAGTCTATTCATGTTTATTAATCATCTACAAACTGCTTATAAATGTTTATAAATGCTTTATAACGGGTCGTTATTGTAAAGTGTTACCGCTGGCTCTAGTTGAATATACTGTATCTGCAGTGCAGAACTACTGTATATCATGTGCAACTATCTAATCGTGTTTTGACTTCTATCCAAAGTGACCTTTTTGGAGAAGTCATTCAAATGCAGCGCACACTGGTTGCTGGGGGTGTTAAGAATAAAAAAAAAATGCACTACCTCTTTCACACAATGCGTAGGCACAACAGACACACAAATGTGCACAAACACCTATGCACACACCAAGCATACAAAATACTACAATAAAGGGTTTTGCAATGTTTGCTCATTCCTGAACACTAATCAGCAATGAGTATTATGCTTGTCATGGTTTTCCAGAATGACCATCTGGTTTGAAGCTGTTGTGTGAATGTTGATGAGCACCACAGAAGGTAGAATGCACTTAGTAATAATGGGCAGAAACACATCTGTATTACCCAGCTCGGTGTGTAGATTAATTTGGGATGTGAGCTGTTTTTAGCAGACACAGCATTGGTAATGGCAATTGATCTTGATAGAGGTGGGTGGCCATGCAATTCAGCACATCATCACGAATCCTAAAAAAAGATGATAGATTGAGCCCTTAAAACAGATTCTGTGCCAGGTGTCAGACATATTTTGTCTACCTGGCAAAAGGAAATGTATGAATTGAATTCAGTCTGACCTGACCGGTAACAGGGATGAAATAATATCCCCACAAGGCTCTAGCACATTGGTTCCCAATTTTTTATACTGAAGTACCACGTCAGATATGTGGCTCTCCAACCACCACCATAACTGATTCAAATACCTGCACTTTTCTGTACATTCCTAGGTCAATAGAGCTCATGCTCTGCTCTGGACACGACTCAGCTTAATCACTAATCAGCACAACTGAGTAATGTGATTATTTGTGATTAATCTGTTCTCAAATCGTCTGGATAGCCAATTGCTTGGTCAGAAGAAATACCTGTAGTAACAGAGCATTGGGGATAAAACAATGCAGGCTTGTGTAAGATAACATGGAGCAGTGGGAAGCGATAGCGAACCAGTCATCAAAAAGGCGGAACTCCCATTTTGAAGAACACCCTTTTCCCTCTGAAAATAATCACCCCTTTTATGTCAAAAAGTTAAGGGAGAGTTCACCCTTTTTACAAAGAAATATGTTAATACATTTAGGTGGATATTAGGTCTGCAGCATGTGGTTTTAGATATTTTAGTTATAATTTAGCAGTGAGCCCATGTGTCTTTGAAGTCATTGACACTACTTCGTGTTGTCTCGGTAAGACAGCCCCTCTATCCACAAGGAGGTGCACCAAATCAATTTGGGAACTGTAGTACAGGAAGTATTGTTGATGGCATCAGACACTGGGCTCACTTCTAAAATCTATAATATCCAAAAAACACACGTTACACACAAAAAGATACTCAGGAAAGAGTTCTAAATGTCATAAACATATTTTTTGGTTAAAAGGGGTGAAATGTCCCTTTAAGATAACAACAAATTCTGACCATGTCCTTGTAATGCCATATACAGTATATATAGACTGCTTGTGTACAATTTGGGTGCATGAATCCTGTGCTATAAATACTGTAAGAAAGGCAAGGCTCATAATTGACAATCAATGGGCAGTGGTCAGGGACAGTTATAATGGCATATGTGCACATTTTCTGGTCCATAAATGGTGGTGCTAAAATGAAATAAAGCCCATTTAGGTGTAACAGCTCAATACAAACATCCCACACAAAGACATCTGCAACAAGGTCAATCTTCTCTTCATTTGCGGTGGGGCTCTGGCTTCCATATTCTCTTAATGACATCACATTACTCTCTGCCCTGGTAGGTTTAGAACGACGGTTGTTCACATTCACAAATATTAGTTGAACTTTACAACGTCGTAAGCACACACAGCATGCCGATCCGGTTTTACAGCTGTTGTTCCACTTTCTTCAATTGCAGGTTGACAGATGGCTTGTCAAATTTACTTTTGTCACATGGCAAATTAAGGATTGTTTCACAACTGAAGGTGAATTAATGCACATCTACATCAAACTTGGATAGATGCGCTACGGTATGCAAGGGCACTATACTATAAGAGCTATTCTACCGAATTGGTTCAAATACAGAGTTTAAAAATGAGTGAATATTTATTCTCATTTGGAAAACCTTTGACCATATTCTTGTTACACCAGATTGAAGGGAGACAAATTTAGCAATGGCACAGTCAATTATCATATTGTATCTTAATACCTATATCATAACTTCATTATAATGTTGTCATAACGACACTAATTGCTTTGGTAGTGACTGTTTCAGTAGTGACAACTTCATCTAGTTTTTAGCTCAACTCTGCAATGCTTTGCAAAATATGGCTGGCAAAAACAGCTTTACACTGATGCACATGGATACAAACATCACACTTGGCTAAAACACCAGACTGATTTTCAGTGTTGCTGAAATGTCAAATAGAAATTGCGAATCGAGATGAAATCACATCAGCTGTTTGATAGCCAGTCATCATCACTGAATCCTCCTGGGCTCCTTAACACTGGCAACTCTTTGCCACTAGTGAGGCAATGACCACCACACGTTCCTGTGTGGTGGTCATGAAAACCTCATCTCAATATGTACAATACAATTCACGCCCTTGTGAAGTGTGGGGCACATTCACATTGATTAGTCTATATGTATTATATAGATACTCCACTGTTCTTAGCATACATGTGATTCATCAGCAATTCATGTTTGAGGGACGATATAGCGCCCCTGCTATGTGCAGCTTTTGGTGTATGTGCTGACCCAGACTTTGTCCTAACACAAACTTTGTCCTAACACAAACACTAAACGCCATTGAACACTGAATTGAGGAATATCCCCAATGGTGAGGAATTCTGATTCTGCCCGGAATGAGATGTACAGTACGAAACACTATAAGACAGCACCTCACTTCACACACGTGTGATATTTCATGAATTTTATGTATTACTGTGTTTTGTTTACTGTTTGCCAAAGACCTGTGTTGTATATTGTGCCCAACAAATCAAATCATGACCAATGCCATTAAGACCAATCACTTTTTGGTCTGCTGTGCATGCCTCAAAAATAAAATAAAAGCATAATACAGAATAGCCATATCCAATTCCCACCTGACAATCACAGCAATCTGCTTGCTGCATGGCAGAAAGAGAGACAGATCTGAATATGGACGTTTGGATGGTAAATATCTGCCTGTATACACCCAGAACAATGTGCTGATCCCCCAGCTCATTCATTCTATCACACAGAGATGAGAGTAAGCAATATAGTGTTATTGTTTGTAGCAAAGAAACAAAAGACAGGGAAAAAATCCAAAGCCTCTGTCATCCTAGGCATTTTAAGAGAGATCTGTGGTTTGTTCTACAATATATATTACACCTGTTTGATATCTCAGGCATGAATACATCAAATATAATTTAATACATCAAGACATATGGATACCACAAGTCTTGGTTAGGTAGAGATAGAATGTTTGTAATTAATAAAAACAGCACGATGCAGAATATCCAGTGGTGAGCACAGATTGCAGATTTCAAATTATGGATCATACACTATTGTCCCTTTGTGAATGTACCTTAAATGACTCTGGTAAGATGCTACTGTACTGCATATTGTGTATTATTATGTGTGATCAACTACATAATTTGGGTACTGAATCAACACATCCAATAATTACGCTGTGGGGAAAAATGCTCTTGCTCTGAGGGAGGCTCATCAGGTTGGAATAAATTAAAAATCTGAGGACAAGTTAAGTTAATATATAATGTAATGAAACATAAAAGGAAAAACAAACAAAATATCTGTATTTCATCTTCTGTCATTTGTAGTGCAACATCACCACCACCACACCTAACCCTGTCAGCTGGCCATAAAAAGACAGAATAACAAGATCAGTGGGAAATCATCAAACATAAACCTCAAATATTTGCCAACTGTGCCCAGAGCAGTAAGCTCATTATGGTACGGGACTATTACAGGATTACTATCAGGCTAGTGTTAAGTGTAATGCAAATCGTGAGATTGATTCAGAGTGAACTGGATAAGCTAATGTCACTGTACATAAACAGAGTTCAAGGAGCACAGAGAAAAGTAAACATAGCCTGAAACACGACGGGTTTCATATATACGTTATACAACCACGTTCCTTGAGAGGATCCAACAAGACACAAATGGAACGATTAGCGGCACTTTTATTATTAGCAGTGCCAAGTTCACACTTTGAAAGTACCAGAATAAAAAATGATCGGTGATGTGGGGGGGAAGACGACAACAACAACAGAAGAAGAAAAAAAAGATAGGAAAACAATTATGACGCGCCATGACAGTTTTTGTTTGGCAAGGTGACACTGCAAAGAAAATTGAATTTGCCATCTGGCACATCAGAGGACGACAGCGATGCTCGCGATAGAGACGACCGAGAAGAAGAAAGAGAGATGAAGGAAGGGTTGGGAATGGGATAGGAACTGGATTTAGCTGCTGACTCTGTCAGCGAGCCGCTGTCAACCGGGGGGACAGTCTCTTTATGACCACGCTGCGTGAGGCCGCCGCAACGCTCCGATTCATCTGAATGAAAATGACAAGCCGCGGAAAAAACCTCACTCCCAAGCCTCATCCCTTCTCTTTTTACAGCGATAATAAACACGGAGCGGACCATGCCGAGCCGAGCGTTGTCTGCATCATCTGAAAGCCGCAATGAAACATCTTAAGCGATAACGTCTGGCCCCTGTTGAGGTCATGAGCCGAGCAGCTGCCTGGTATTTTTACTGATTCATATTCAGTCGTGTTATTACAACAGCGGGACGTATAACTGAGGTGATGCGCAGAAAAAAAGAGGAAATAAGAAAATGCGTGTGTATACAGTATAATATAAACGTCTGGTCATTTTTACATATTTTTGAGAATAATTTCTTTGAAAAGCTGCCAGTTGGAACTGCATGATGAGGGCTATAGTGCGAAATTTCATTTGCCACAGCAGTGTAGCCTACGAGGAGAAAGAGGCCGCTGAAATGTAGTGTTATTGTCAAAAACATATTATATTAAAGGAAAAGGAAATTGTCTGTTTGATGTTAGGACAAGGCAATATGAGGTTATTAAACAACTTGTTATGATATGGGTAGCTTATCACAGCTGGACAAATAGGTGAACTGGAAGGCTGGCATTAAAATATGATGGTCCTGTTTTGTTTTGGGTTTGGTCTGGTTTGGTTTACTGAGGTTATGGTTTGGCTAGGAGTAGGTTTTTGGCACAATTCACTGCGTTTATGGTTAGCAATACAACTGTTTCGGCATACTTGAAGGTACACGCAGGAGTCCACTCTGCCATTGAGGCGAGTGTTCTCCTGGTATAGCATGGGATGGGGTGGTCTGTTTAACCAGTCACATCTAACCAGAGGGACCCAGAGCTACCGTAGGTGACGTGCCTACACAACTGTTGTACATTAATCAGCGTGCGGCAGCCTAGGATTCATCAGTCATCATCACACACATTCAGTGTGGGAGACCGCCTCTGTCAACATGGCAGGGCTGGTGGCTGGCTCTTTGTTATTTGTTTCCTTGTGGCCATCTGCCACTTTAACACCGACGGCATGGCAAGCAGTCTGTGAGCGGATGGGAATAAGCACTACTTTTGACCCCAGACCTTGGCTGTCATCTGTCCAACAATCCAAGCGTCCCTGTTGGGGATCGAGCAGCACAGCTGAGCCTGTTACAAGCTGTTGTTTATGGAGTATCATCGGCTATACTGTAATTGACGATCAATATTTGTTGTTTTTTTTCTCTGATATGTGGAGTCAAATAGACCATGTGCAGTTTATCTGGTGATAAATAATATCAGCAGAGAGATCAATAAACTGATCTCAATGAACAGTTACTTCGAAATAATTGATTTTTTAGTTTTTGCACAACTCTAATCATTGCTGTGTTGTTTGTTGTTTAACGCTGGTGTCGTAATCAACACTTGGGAAAGCTGAGAAATGAAGCTTATGGCAGACTTTTCACCTATCTGCTCTGATACTGGTGTTCTCAACATTTTTTTCTCACACAACCTTTCAACAATATGGTTACAATCCATGCATCGTCTCGACAGCAGCTGCAGAGACAGGGATCAAAATTTCAATGTTACATGAAAATATTATATCTTGTGGGTTTGTTTCACCACAATGTTCAGGCTCTGGTTGAGGTTGGGAAGTAACAAGGATTTGAATTGACTTATTTATTAGATCCCCATTAGCAGCCTGTTCCTGGGGTCTCCGCACTACATCCAAGATATTTCCATATCATTACTTAAAGATAATTCACCATTCATGCAACACTACATAGACAATACAAAACAACACAACACACATAACATCTCATCTCTATTTGGTACATGGCTCCAAGTACACTTGAGTTTTCTAATTAATTACCATTCTGTATTTATATTACAATGGGATCAAAAAGCTCTTATCTTTACATCTCCTGCATGAACAAAAACAACTTTTTCATAAAATTAGTATAGCCTAGTTCCGTGTCACCATTGCTCTATAATATACAGTTTGTTTTGCATAAGAGTATCGGGAACCAACCTTCTGACAACTGCTTAGTCAAGTAATCACGCATATTTGAGAACATTGATAGTTTATTATAAATTAATACTGGGGTTTTAGTAGTGATTATATTTTTGACAAAACATAACAGTGAATAATCAAGCCTCTTTTTGGCAACTGCAGGCTGCCTAATAAACAGGCACAGAGACTTTGGAGATTGAATGGTCCCAGTGTCCCAGAGGTTGTACTAAGTGATGTACTTAAGTACAGATTCTGAGTATTTGTACTTGAGTATTATATTTCATTGATACTTTTACTCTTACTTGAGTACTGTACTTTTACTCAGTTACATTTCTAGGGAGACTGAGTAAAAGTACTGTCCTATCTGTCACATAATTTCGTGACCACGAAGAGCAAAGGTCCATTTCTTATTATATGTATCTTCTATGAAGGTTAAGGTACAAACTAACCCCTGCTGTACCTCACAAAAATGCAAGCAAATGAGAGCCACAAATCCATATGGCTTCTATCAATAACATGGGAAGGCATGATAAGGCGAAATTATCTAAAGTTCATTCTGTTGCATGTGTTGTCCAACTACACTTTCTGAAACCATTCTACCTTAACTCCAACCCGACTCAGTTAGATGGATTACAGAGCATTGTTGGAAAATGAATGAAACGGCACAAAAATAAATCAGAAGGTGCTTTCTAAGTGTTCTGAGCCGGTGAGCAGGTTATTAACTCAGCGGTCATAGTGCTCAATATACTGAAATAACATGCTTGACCATTAACCAATCAGTAGTATTCAACCAAGTAATTTAATTGCAAATGTTCCTTTTAATATGAGTCTCTCCACTGTAATGGGTTCAAAAATGGATGCATAATTGCAATACTTAAACCTATAGTCAACATCACTCTGAATTTTGCTGTACAAGTGTTCAGAATTCTGATCCCCGACATTTACTTTTTTACAATCAATCAATCAAGTTACGTTAGGTCACATGTCAAATAAATATATAAAGTGTATATTCTTAGGAGACTGTCATGTGGTCTACCTGCACAGCCTTAGATTGTAATCTACGTTTTGGGCACCCCTGTTCTAAAATATGAGAAATTGTTCAAATTTACATGGAACGACCATTCGGGCCGAGCATTCTGCATGATAGGACTGGCTGTTCTTTGCGATCAGACTTGGATCAGGGCTGAGCCTTCATGTTACCGTTGAAATGAGGTTGAAATACGTGTAACCTTATACACATGCAAGGGCATACAGTGTACAGTAGGTGGTTTAGTTACGTCTCCGAAAAAGAGTTACAAGGTGTTGTAAATTAATTAGATGTGGATTTTTACTATGTTATATATAAATCTTTTAAATAATACAGAAGCTGCTAATTAATTGATGCATCAATTCTTGTTTGCACTTAACCACAAGGATCGACATAGGGTGAGGAATGAGTACATCAGAGGTACAGCGCAGGTTATAGATGTTTATGTTATAAATGAGATGAAGCCAGAGTGGCCATACAGACAGCGATGGTTTTGACATGCACAGATGAGGGATGGCAAGATAGCGTAGTATAACGGTAGAAGGATGCCAAGTTTGAGATGTATGTAGGCTCACAGGAGATTTAAAATGTCTTGAAAGTGCATCGTGTTTCTTGGCTCAATGCAGGGATATACTAACCCTATGAAAAATGAAAGAAACGTAGCACTGCGGAGGAAGTTTAAAGTTTATTCCACAAAAGCTGACATGTTTTTGACCTCTCGCGGTCTCCACCAGGTCAAGAGCTGAACTGAGCTCAGTTCCCTGATGAAGGCCGTGAGAGGTCTCTTTTTCTTTCTTTGTGTTAAATTAAGTCTAACCGTAAGCCAGGATGAAACGCATCCCCACCGGCCATTCAGATGAATTATCCAGGGTGGGGGGGTGTCAAAAGCGGAGGTGTGGATTCAACCCCTGGTTCCTGCGGCTGCCAACGCCAAGTCCAACGCCACTGACACTACATGTGCTTTATAGTGAGTGCTTGCTTAGGATAATATGGAATCATTTGTGCCTTTTGTGAAGATCCAAGACCCCGATGGCTCCGCTTTGAACTCAATTATGATTCATATGGAAAAAGTGTAGACGCTGTGGGCTATGTTTCCTCTCTAGTTTCACACCTAGATAAAAAAAAACACAGCGCTTCACCTGTTGTTCTGTTGCCTCTTAGTCTTTATGAATGAGTAAACGTTGTAAGTCTGGGTTATAAAACAATTTACGGCGGGGAGGTATAAGCGCAACGTGATTATTCACCGCGGCGCAAAACACCTGAGAGAAAAATGTTCTCATTTGCGGGGCGTGACACAGGAATTACAAATGGCGGTGCCCGCCGCCGCTCTCACAATAGCCCTTATGATCACATGCAAATTAAAAACAAACCTATTTAGATTTTTGCTGGCGGGGCTCCTTCCGATGGAATCCGCAGCGTCCCATTTCGCCCCTCTGGCTCGATGGGGGGTAGGCGGGGGTGCGGGGTGGGGAAATAGAGTCTAGTTCGTTTTTATTACACATAGTTATTAGAATATTCATATCAAACTCGCCGGCCATTGATATTCATTTGCTGCAGACTCTCCTGTTATACAAAGCCTGGGAATGTCACAGTGAAATTTAAAAACAGCCTGGAAGCTGTGTTCATTATTTTCTTATTGAAACATCGTGGCTCATTGGTTTTAGGTGATTCTGACTCCTTGGGGCTGCACGGAGGTCCACTGATGTTTGTTCAACCTCATCTCCTTGTATGTTTAATTAAAGTTATTAGAAGTTCATTAGTGGCAGCTTGTGTTTTTCAACATTCCTCTCGTAACAAGCACAATGGGATATTTCTGCTCTGGAATGAATACACAAGTTGGACCGCAGTAGCACTTGAAAGGTAAATGGGTGCGGTGCGTAGAACTCCACCTAATTATTCCTCTAAAAAATGAATGCGTATGCACATGCAGTCACACAAGCACACGCACAACACACATTTCATTCCACCACAGGGCAAATGCACCGTGTAAGAGATTTCACTGTCAGAAAATGTTAAGATGACATCTTATGTCACTGGTTTTCAGCATATAATATTGCCACACTGTGGTTATAAAAACGTAACTAATCTACTCTACACAATACACAATCAATCGACAACAAATTACATATTACTGTAATAGTATTACCTATCCCCAGCAAAATGGGTGTACTCTGCCAAAATGGGTAAATTACACCAAATGTGTGTAATATGTTACTCCGACAAAACACGCCTCATCACTTATCACAAATGAGCTTGTTCCATGTGAAAATAGAACAGATCTACAAGCTAACAACAGAGATGCACAGTAGTTTGTAGATCCTAGTCCACCGCAGCATTCTGCACACATGACATATACACTACAAGTTGTGTCTAAACAGATTGTGTTGTACATCTCTGGTTGTGGTTGTGAAGGGATGGACTTGGGAAAGTAATAAACTAATATGTAACATATTACTTTTTGATTCAAGTAATAAGTAATATGACATTACTTTTTCTAAAGGGGTCATAAGTAAAGTAAAGGCATTATTCTCCTCAGTAAAATTGCTGAACCGGCTTCCAACAAACAAACTGGCTGCATTTATACTGTACGTGCTCTCAATAACTTAATGCATGTGATGAAATAAAGGGCATTAATAACTTTCACACAACTGTAGTGGGAGAGATGTTCTATAAAATGAAAACGTGTGTGTGCTTTGTGAGAGCAGAAAAACACTGAGAGACCCCTACCTCTAAACATAACATTAAAATCTACAGTATGCCTACCCTACCCCTAAACATAACCTCAGTTAAATCTACAGTATGCCTACCCTAACCTTACCCCTCAGCTGTTATTCAAACCTTTGTGACGTTATGCCAAGCGGTCGCGGCTGATATACAAAACGACCATGATATACAAAAGTGTTATGCGAGATGTTCAACTGTTATACAAAACAGTCGTGACTGTTATGCAAAGCCGTCACGAATGGATTTCAACCCCCCTGGGGTTACGTGTTCTCAATAACTTAATCTATCTGACGAAACACAAGGACATTAATAACTTTCACACAACTGTAGTGGGAAGTGAGATATGCTCTGTAAAATAAAAACGTGTGTGTGCATGTGTGCGTGCTTTGAGTCAATTCATTACGTCAAATGGGAGCGTAAACATAAGAAACAAAGAAAAGAAAAACACCCGCCAAAAAAAAAATGGCCACCTTACCTCATCGTAGACGCTGTCATTACGCTCAAAGTCACCCGCCTTCCTGGGGAGGACGTGGACGTGGACATGCTGTAAACAGAGCAGAGGGAGAAAACAACAGTGTTGCTGTGTTACGTCCTCATCCAGTGGGACAGGTAACACTGCGCCTGGGACTACCTCTGACAGACTGACGCGACAAAGGCACTTTTTCCCGTGGAGAAAACCTTCATTAAGTCGCAATACGGCGCGGAACCCTGAGCGGGAATCAACCCGCGCCAACAAACGCAAATCACAGGAGGGCCATGGTGACATTCCACCAAGCAAGCCACCTGGCTGCCAAAGAGACTCCTTATTTTTATGCTTTTAAATGTTTAATTGGCTTTTTTTCCTCCTTAAACCCTCCTGCACATGCCCTCCCCCCTCAAACAAAAACTCCCAGTCACGCACACACACACACACAGACACACACACACACGCACGCACGCACGCACGCACGCACACACATACACGCGCGCGCACGCGCACGCGCGCACGCACGCGCACACACACACACACACACACACACGTACTTGTCACAAACTTGGCCATCTGCATGGTTAATGTGAGTTCTTTCTCTGCTTGAGTGAACAACGTAATGTCCCTGAACAACTACGTTATGCACAGACAATAGCAGGAAGAGCATCAGAACTGAAAAGAAAACAACATTTAAAGGTTTAACCTCTTCTCTGGCAAAGTTTTGTATTTGTTTTTTGTTTTTTTTACTTGAACAACCTGTCAAAGTAATGCCAGGAGTGTGAAAATGAATGGCCTAAATGCGCCACTTTGCACAAAAACAAACATTAGATCCGTCTCGAGCAAATGGGAAAAAGTTTGACTGTTTATGTTTTTAAACAGTCGTTGAACTAAAAGCCACCCGTTAAACCCTGAAGATGTGTAGGCGATGTATGGCTATCGTTCTCAGACTCATGAGTGTATAACAGACTGAAGGAAGTGGGACGTGATTATGCAGCATTGCTTCTGAAGTGTCAGGACCAGACATCTTGGATTTACACACGCACACACCACCAAATAGCAGTCATTATGACAAGCCATTGGATTCTTTAAGAGCTCTTTTGAATACCTTATCCCTGCATGCATTCAAAAGTATGGCATACAAAGTTTACAATTTAGATTCAATTTACCATTTTTACCATTTGCCATTAACCTTGGTACATGAATAAGTAACAGTGAGGTCATCACAGACCAGCAGATAAGATGCTCTAGTGGAGCGGGTTAGCAAAACCATTCTGCACTTTTTGAGAAAAGCGTGAAAATTGGTACACGCATAGCCAAAGACATTTAAAAAATATTTGGATGTGGAGGTATCTTGAATTCCAAGATGGCGGCCCCAAAATCCAAGATGTCTGCCCAGAAATGTGGTTTTTCCTTCATAACTTGAAATGCATTGATTTTACGCCCCATAAATGTATTGAACGTTAATACAAAGTTGGCCATTACGGACGATTTGGTACCAAGTACGTGTCTGTATCTCCTACGGTTCTTGAGATACAGCATATAGGTACTTTCACAGATTGAGGAGAGCAAGACATTTGTAACATTGATTCTTAAGTCAATCAAATGGTCATACAGACATGAAAATTGGTACACACACTCTGCAAACCCCACTATTCCTAAAAGTACTGCATGCCCTGCAAAATTCCAAGATGGCAGCCCCCAAAATCCAAGATGTCTGTCCAAAAATGTGGTTTTTCCTTCATAACTCGAAATACGAAGATCTTAAGCCCCATAGATGTATTGAACGTTAATATAAAGTTGGGCATTACGGACATTTTGATACCAAGTACATGTCTCTATGTACTACGGTTCTTGAGTTACAACACATCCATATTCATGAGGCACCAAAAGTGTAACATTTTGGCACATTTCACTATTTAACTCAAAGATCCCTTAATCACTTTCAGGAATCATTTTCAGGAAATGGACCTACATGTATCTGCTATCATAAACCACTTTAAGTTTCCCAATTGATGAAACGGGTAGGGAGTTATTAAACCGATCGTAAAGGGCTGTTTCAGTGCTACATTTGCTGCGTATAGTTAGCGAACATAAGCCACCCAGAAATGTCTGTCTGTGCATCTGCCCTTCACAATAACGGTATATGTGAAGCGGACGCAAGTGTAGCATGTGTCTAGTATAATGGTATAATATGCTAATAGGCGTAATAGTATGATATATGCAATAGTGTAATAGGGTTAATAGTGTAATATATGCAATAGAGGTATACTGTAATATGGTAATACATGTAATAGTGTCATAGTGTAACATGTGTAATAGTGTAATAGGGTAATGTGTGTAATAGTGTCATAGAGTAAGATGTGTAATAGGGTAATATTGTAATAGTGTCATAGTGTAACATGTGTAATAGGGTAACATGTGTAATAGTGTCATAATGCAACATGTGTAATAGTTTCATGGTGTAACATGTGTAATAGTATAATAGGGTAATATGTGTACTAGTGTCATAGCGTAATATTTGTAATAGTGTCATAGGGTAACATGTGTAATGGTGTCATAGTGTAACATGTGTAATAGTGTCATAGTGTAACATGTGTAATAGTGTCATAGTGCAACATGTGTAATAGTGTAATAGGGTGTAATAGGATAATATGTGTAATAGTGTCATAGTGTAACATGTGTAATAGGGTAATAGGGTAATATGTGAAATAGTGTCATAGTGTAACATGTGTAATAGGGTAATGGGTTAATATGTGTAATAGTATAATATATGTGCAATAGTGTAATAGGGCAATTACACTATACAGCCATTTTGTATACCACACTCTTACCTTAATGCACATATATTACACTATTACACATATTAACCCATTACCCTATTACACATGTTACACTATGACAATATTACACATATTGCCCTATTACACATGTTGCACTATGACACTATTACACATATTACCCTATTACGCTCTTACACATGTTACACTATGGTACTATTACATATATTACCCTATTACACTATTACACATGTTACATTAAGACACTATTACACATATTACCCTATTACACTATTACACATGTTACACCATGACACTATTACACATAGTGCCCTATTACACTATTACACGTGTTACACTATGACACTATTTCACATATTACCCTATGACACTATTACACATATTATCCTATTACACTATTACACATATTACACTATGACACTATTACACATATTAGCCTATTAGACTATTACACATATTATCCTATTACACTATTACACATGTTACACTATGACACTATTACATATATTACCCTATTACACTATTACACATGTTACACTATGACACTATTACCCTATTACACTATTACACATGTTACACTATGACACTATTACACATATTGCCCTATTACACTATTACACATGTTACACTATGACACTATTACCCTATTACACTATTACACATGTTACACTATGACACTATTACACATATTGCCCTATTACACTATTACACATATTACCCTAATGCACTATTACACGTGTTACACTATGACACTATTACATATGTGACTAAACCCCACCCACGTTGAGTCATCTCGGGGAAATGAAGTTGTCAGTAGAGGGGTCTAAACTTGATTTTCTCTTATTTTTTATTTTCTGTGAAAAATGACCTGAAGCAACTTTATTAGTTGTTTCATACTAAAGCATACATGAGGTGAATGTTAGACCTTAAAACGCAGTGTAAACATGTTATAATTGAATTAATGTGAACTGTAATGACAGTTCTGACCATTATTACCTCATTCCTCCGGGCCGCGATCGGGCCGTTAGCTTAATTAGCTTAAAATGCTAACGGTTGTAATCTGATAAGTGCCTCTAGTTCTGTAAATATGCAATGCCCGCCGTCATCAACAGAACGCGGACTTCGCGTGATTTTGAGCTCACATTACAGCCAGGTGGCATTCCACATAACCTATTAGTAGCGACGTTCTGTTAGTAAATCCATGTATAAAATATCAAAACATTGGATTCTTCTTCGTGGCGTTTTTTTAGAGCCGGAACTACGTCACTATTCTCAGAGGAAACAGACAAAGGGTTGCCATGTTGGCTTGTTGGCTTGTTTTCCGTCCATGTTAACCAACATTTTATTGGATATTATCCTCATCTGTTTCTGGTGACTACTATGTGTGATTGTATAATAATGGCAAAAAATCACCCTAGATACATAGTATTTATAATGATAATGCATCACAATTATTGTTGTTG
Organism: Benthosema pterotum; assembly: GCA_039105355.1. NCBI lineage: Eukaryota > Metazoa > Chordata > Actinopteri > Myctophiformes > Myctophidae > Benthosema > Benthosema pterotum. The sequence continues at coordinate 22,125,552 of CM076971.1, read as the reverse complement.
TTCCATTCATGCATACAAACAATGGACTGTGGGGATGGTTATCTAAAAAAAAACGTGGAGTAAGTACCTGCAAATTGGCCAATGTACTCAATGTCCATAACAATTAAACTGTAGTAGGCTACTGTTGGCATTCCTGCACAGCATACTATTAATTATAGACATACAGTACATGTGCCTAGCAGGGTTATTATAGTTATGGCTTTTTCATTCTACTTTAGTTTTAATTGTTTTTTTTCCTACTAGTTTTTACTTTAAGAAAAAAGTTATCGTTTTTTCGTTAGTTTTCTTTACTTAACTTAGGCCCATCGCTCCCAATGGAGCATAGGCCATCCACGACTCTTCTCCATCCAACACGGTCCTGGGCTGTCCTTTCTGCTTCCTGCCAGCTGATTCCCTGTCGCTTTAGCTCCGCCTCAGTGTCCCGCCTCCAGGTGTTTTTGGGTCGCCCTCTCTTCCGCTTCCCCTGAGGATTCCAGGTCAGGGCCTGGCGTGTGGTACTGGAAACTGGTTTTCTCAGTGTGTGTCCTATCCATCCCCACTTCCGTCTCAGGATCTGCTTCTCGACCGGTTCCTGCCTTCCTCTCTGCCAAAGTTCTTCGTTCTTTATTTTGTCTGGCCACCTGATCCTAAAGATTCGTCTTAGACAGCTGTTTATAAAAGTCTGTATCTTCTGCAAGGTTCTCTTCGTCATTCTCCAGGTCTCTGAACCGTAGAGAAGGACAGATTTTACATTAGAATTGAAGAGTCGCACTTTAGTCGATGTGGCTATGTCCTTGGAGGACCAGATGTTTTTCAATATAATGAAGGCTGTCCTGGCTTTGCCCACTCGGGCAATGACATCACTGTCTGTTCCACCCTCTTTATCTATGATGCTGCCTAAGTAAGTGAAGGAGTTGACTTCCTCGATTGGTTCGCCTCCGACTGTAACTGAATTATTGATAGAGCTGTTGATCGTCATCAGGTTGGTCTTCTTCCTATTTATCCTCAAACCCACCCTAAGGGAAGTAGATGCCAGCTTGGTTGTCTTGCCCTGCATTTGGTTGTGGGTGTGTGATAGTAGAGCTAGGTCGTCAGCGAAGTCTAGATCATCTAGCTGTGTCCACATCGTCCACTGTATACCATTTTTCATCCCTATTGTAGTGGTCTTCAGAATCCAGTCTATGGCTATAAGGAACAAAAATGGCGATAGCAGGCATCCCTGGCGCACCCCAGTCTTGACCTCAAAGCTTTCCGACAGTTGTCCTGCATGTAAAACTGTGCATGATGTTCCTTGATAGGTGGTTTGAATCAGGGTGATGATCTTCTCTGGGACACCGTAATGCCTCAGTAGTTTCCACAGAGTTGCTCTATCCAAGCTATCAAAAGCCTTTTCGTAATCTATGAAGTTTATAAATATTGGAGAGTTCCATTCAATGGATTGCTCCACTATGATTCGGAGGGTGGCAATTTGGTCTGTACATGACCTGTTACTTCGGAAACCTGCCTGCTGGTCTCGGAGAAGGGGGTCAACTGCTGCACTTATTCTGTCTAGTAGGATTCTGTTGAGCACCTTTCCTGGTGCAGAAAGAAGCATTATTCCTCTGTAGTTGTTACAGTTTGTGAGATCTCCCTTTTTTGGTAATTTGATTATGATACCCTTCTTCCATTCCTCGGGGATCTTCTCTTCCTCCCAGATCTTGGCGAAGAGATTGAAAAGCATGTTCACCGAAGTCTTTAGGTCGGCCTTGATGGCTTCTGCTGGTATTTCATCTGGACCTGCAGCTTTTCCCGCTTTCATCAAGATGATGGCTCTTCTGATCTCTGCTTTACTAGGTTTCTCACAATTTATTGGCAGAGCTTCTTCTGCTGGAGTAATGTCTGGAGGGTCTGTTGGGGCTGGCTGGTTCAGAAGATCTTTAAAATGATCCGCCCATCTCCTACGCTGTTCTTCTGTTGTTGTAAGGGGGTTTCCCTGCTTGTCTTTTACTGGTTTGTCATTTTGTTGGAACTTGCCTGCTAACTTCTTGGTGATCAGGTAGAGGTCTCTCATGTTTCCTTGCCCTGCTGCTGTTTCTGCTTGTTTGGCTAGATTGTCAATGTGGTCTCTCTTGTCTTTTTTGATGCTTTTCTTCACCTCTTTGTTCGCTTGGGAGTATTCTTTCTGAGCTTTTGCTTTTGCTGATCTAGTTTTGCTAGTGTTCTGTTTCTCTTTCCTCTCCTTCCTTTCTTTCAGTTTCTGGATTGTTTCCACTGAGACCCAATCTTTGTGCTTTGTCTTCTTCTTCCCTAATATATCTTTGCAGGTGTCCTGCCACAACGTCTTTGTGTGCTGCCATTGAGTCTCTACATCTATACCTGTGGCTTCTCTCTGTTCCAGTAGTTGCTGTAGTTGCTGGAACCGGTTGGTGAGACTGATCTGGAATCTTTTCTGTATTTCTTTGTTCTTGAGGAGTCCTACATCATATCGTGTTCTTGAATTGCTGGTTGTGGTGTACTTCTTCAGGCGTAGTTTTAGTATTGACAGCACAAGGTGGTGGTCTGAAGCCACATCCGCCCCTCTCTTGGCTCGTACATCTTGCACTGACCTCCTGAACTTCCTATTGATGCATATGTGGTCTATTTGGTTTTCTGTGACTTGATCTGGAGAACGCCATGTGGCCTTATGGATACGTTTATGTGGGAAGATGCTGCCTCCTATAACTAGTTGGTTGAGGGAGCAGAGGTCAGCTATCACCGTTGAGCCGTTTTCATTCATCTGCCCTAGGCCATGTGTGCCCATGATGTCCTCGTACCCTATGTTGTTGGCTCCTATCTTGGCGTTAAAGTCACCCATGAGAATGGTGATGTCTTTTTCTCTCTGTCTATCAAGTACAGACTGGAGTTGTTCATAGAAGTTGTCTTTCTTCTCCTCTTCAGCATCGTTTGTTGGGGCGTAGCACTGAATAATAAATAGTCTGATGTTCTCCTTCTTGGTGATGAACTTAGCGGTGATGATTCTTGAGTTCACCGGTTCCCACCCAATGAGAGCGCGCTGTGCCTCTGGTGCGAGCATTAGGGCTACCCCTTCTGTGTGAGGGGCACCTTCTTCTGTATGCCCAGAGTAGAGCACCATCTCCCCAGATGTTAACCTCAGCTGTCCACTCTGCAGCCACCTTGTCTCACACAGGCCCAGGAGGGAGAGGTTGTAGTTCCTCATCTCCTGTGCTACCTGGATCGTCTTCCCTGTTTCGTACATGGTCCTGATGTTCCATGTAGCAATTCTAGTGGATTTCCTGGGGGTTAGGAGGGGGGTCGGCCTTCCAGCTTCCTTTTGGCTTTCACTGCAAGGCGTCATATGCCTCCTGTGTTGGGGCCCTTCCTCTTCCAGGTCGAGTTGGTTTTGATTAGTCGTAGATGCTTCTGTAACTAACTTTTTTCTAGGTAGGGGTGTTGGCCCTACGCAAACCCATTTGACCTCTTGGGTGAGGTGGTCCAATTTGTCTCGCCTCTACCCTTTGACCTGTCCAGCATGGGTGTCCCTGCCAGGTGCCCCCGCACCTGCTGGCATAGCTCTCTGGGTCATTGAGGTACTCAAGCCATCACCCCACGACAAGGGATGGACCATGTGATGGATCGTTAGTTTTAGTTAACTATAAAAACCCGGATGCCTAGTAGTATTTTTCAACTATACAATATTATTGGACTTTTTGGCGTTATTGGCTTACTTCTCTCCAAATACTTGGCAACAACAGAGAACAGACGGAGAGAGAAGAGAGTCAAGTTGGAGTTGGAAATACGTTCTATACAACGAGGGCGGCGCAAATAAGACAAACAACTAAAGTCTCTGGATGTTTATCTTTTATTATTACTACAAAACGATCTAAAATAAAGAGATCTAGGTGGACCGTTGCTGAGTTCAATGCATTTCTGCATAGACCTACTTTCGGTCCAGGACTTGTCTTTATTTGTTGACCCATTCTCAATACAAGTTTATACAACATACCCGCGGTAAATAATAAAAATAAGAGTCGCGTTATTTGTAGACTTAATAAGAACCAAAGTGCAGTACATTATGAACATTAACCACGTTATGTTGTTTAATAGATTACGTTTTAAACATTTTGGAACAAGAGAAGCTGTTGTTGTTGTGAACATCTGGGATAGGCTCTGGCCATTGTCACCTTCTTGAAAGTGGGACATTAACACATTGTGAACCACTAGATCAATACAACAAAAGCAAATACTTAATTTAATATGCATTAACCACTGTATGAATGGACACTAGTTAAAGGGGAATTCTACCCATTTTCTGTTACTGTCAATATACCTTTTTTCCTAGAAATGGAGGTCTGGGGGGAAAAAAAACATTAGCATGGTGAAACACAACTTCACGACAATAGAGTTGTGTTTCACCATGTACACTTGTATAATGGTTACTATGTATAAGTATCCTTTTAAAGTAAAAATAGCCGTATAAAGGCGAAATGTATTACTATATTCATTTTAGCTACTATTATTAGGCTACTATTCAAACACCTTGACTCAACAATGCCCCCCCAGTATTGAGGAGGTGTTCTCATGCCCAAACTGTTCAACTGTTCAGTTAAGAAGAGGAAACAGCGCCCCCCTCAATGCCCAGACCAAGAACTACATCTTTAAAAGCCAAATTCTCAAATTCCTGTTTCTCTGCAAGACATTACTCTATAAACCATATCTCAAAAACTGGTGGGTCAAATTGCACAACCAATATGTCAAATTGTAGCTATGACTCTCTGCTTTCACATGACATGATAAAACAAAAATGAGAATTTCCTCAAAGACTCAACCTGGGTGGTGCTGGGACACATATATTTCCCTATTACAGTATACCATTGCTATACTATTGCATATATTACACTATTAGCCCTATTACACTATTGCATATATTACACTATTACGCCTATTAGCATATTATACCATTATACTAGGACACATGCTGCACTTGGTGCGTCCGCTTCAGATATACACTTATTGTGAAGGGCAGATGCACAGACAGACATTTCTGGGTGGCTTATGTTCGCTAACTATACGCAGCAAATTTAGCACTGAAACAGCCCTTTACGATCGGTTTAATAACTCCTGACCCGTTTCATCAATTGAGAAACTTGAAGTGGTTTATGATAGCAGATACATGTAGGTCCATTTCCTGAAAATGATTCCTGAAAGTGATTAAGGGATCTTTGAGTTAAATAGTGAAATGTGCCAAAATGTTACACTTTTGGTGCCTCATGAATACGGATATGTTGTAACTCAAGAACCGTAGTACATAGAGACATGTACTTGGTATCAAAATGTCCGTAATGCCCAACTTTATATTAACGTTCAATACATCTATGGGGCTTAAGATCTTCGTATTTCGAGTTATGAAGGAAAAACCACATTTTTGGACAGACATCTTGGATTTTGGGGGCTGCCATCTTGGAATTTTGCAGGGCATGCAGTACTTTTAGAAATAGTGGGGTTTGCAGAGTGTGTGTACCAATTTTCATGTCTGTATGACCATTTGATTGACTTAAGAATCAATGTTACAAATGTCTTGCTCTCCTCAATCTGTGAAAGTACCTATATGCTGTATCTCAAGAACCGTAGGAGATACAGACACGTACTTGGTACCAAATCGTCCATAATGGCCAACTTTGTATTAACGTTCAATACATTTATGGGGCGTAAAATCAATGCATTTCAAGTTATGAAGGAAAAACCACATTTCTGGGCAGACATCTTGGATTTTGGGGCCGCCATCTTGGAATTCAAGATACCTCCACATCCAAATATTTTTTAAATGTCTTTGGCTATGCGTGTACCAATTTTCACGCTTTTCTCAAAAAGTGCAGAATCTGCCCTAATAAGAGAGCTAAGCCGATCCAATACTCCTCAAAGTTCAAGTTTGCACCCTTACATGCTTTTAAAATGAATCTTCTTGCCTTGGAGAAAATGGTTGCATTCTCCGTTTATGTGCCCATGCTTGCTTGTTGTATGTTCTGAAATCGTTTTCTGCGTTGTGTGTTTTAACCTTGATGTGTTGTAACAGCACAAGAAACTTTGTTGTTTTTAAATGTGCTTCATGAATAAAATTGACTTGACTTGACTGACACTACCAATGTGCTTAAGTGCCGGTCGTCCAATAGCACAGAGCACAAGGTCAAACATCCCTCGTAAAACAACCGTGGGCAGCCTGAGGTCATCACAACGCAGCATGCAGCATACATTGCATGTGGAATGTGGATAGTACAGACACAGTTAAAATTTTATTCAGGCCAGAATAAAGCCAGGGTCAGAGGTTCAGAGAGCAGTGCCACCGTTACGTTATGCAAACCGTTCATCATTAGAGGCTATGTGGTCATACACATCCAAGAAAATACTGTACAAAGGGTGCTAGGAGAAAAAGTGATAAATTAGTCTGCACATGTATTATTATTATTTTTTACATTTCGGCCTATATGGGAGAGAGAGTGAGTGGAAAAAGTGGCAGTGGCAGCTGCCGGGGAATAGCCAGTGCCATTTGGTTTCATTTTTACGCTCCAGGAGCTTTTTACTAAGTTTGGTGCTATGGGGGTCGGGAAAAAAGCTAAATATAACGACAAATGTGCCAAGTTGCCAACACTGCGCCAGCGCCGGTGATTGCATACAGTAGGCTTCTTCTGCTATATGGCCTTCATCAGCTAAAGACCGCCATACAATTCAATATTACATTATTCCTCCTTGACTGTTCCAATAATAATAATAATAAGGGTAATAATAATAATAATAATAATAATAATAATAATAATAATAATACAAAAAAAAAACAAATACATACATTGTAACTGTTATTTTATATTGACTGAATTTCATGTTCGTAGGGCGCATTAACTTTGCTATATTTTGTTAAGAATCAATCATTAGAGGACAAAGCTGGCTGTATGCTGTTAACGTTATATAATGCTATAAAGTGTTTCTCAACTAAAGTTTTAACACAGCTCTAATTGCATATTCATGAATTTATCGACAGAGCCTGTTAACACGTGTTGAGAACATCGAGTGTCACCTACAGTATGCTGACAATCTTGTGCATGTGTGTGTACGTGCATGCATGCATGTGTGTGTCTGCGCGTGTACATGTGTGTGTGTGATCAGTGTTCATATACAATTACTATAATAAAAACTACTGGTATGAGAAGGTAAGCTATGACAAATAAAAGTACGATTAAAGCATGTTTAATTTCATCAACAAATACAAACTAGACAACAAACTAAGGAGGGACTATAGAGCTGAGCAGTCCCGGTCCAGAAATGTTCTTCCCATTCATTTTCCTCATAGACTTTTCGAAAATTAGCTATATAAAGACGATTATGCCGTGGACATAGTCGGGTCATGACAAATCGTAACAACACACACAGTGTTTTGGCACAATCAAATAATTTCGGAGGAGTTGTATCCTGCGGAAAATAGATCATTTTCGAAAAGTCTAAAGGAAGATGAATGGGGAATCCATTTCTGGAGCCAGGGCGACATCACGAGAGGGGCAGGACTGCTCAGCTCTATTGGGGAGACCAAGTAGATCTAAAAGCTCACACACGCACAGTATCGCACATGCGTATGTGTGCTTGTAGATCAGCTAATTTCAGCACACAGCTGAAAATAGATCAGGCATTGTGACAGCCAGCACAACCCACCAGAATACATTTTAGCCGACTAAAACACTAAATCAATTGCAGCTTGACATTTAGTGTTTTGTTGTGTACGTGTGTGTGTGTGTGTGTGTGTGTGTGTGTGTGTGTGTGTGTGTGTGTGTGTGTGTGTGTGTGTGTGTGTGTGTGTGTGTGTGTGTGTGCGTGTGTGCGTGTGCGACAGTGCGTGCATCTGCTTGTGAGAGAGAAAGAGAAAGATCAAGGACATAAACCTAATTGTGAGGCCTTTATTCATTCTTCATTACTACAGAGTGATAAACAGTACAGGCTACTCGCAGAGTAAGTGTTTATAAATGCTACAAACAAGATAACGCGTTTGGAGGCATATCTGACTTTGTAGCCAGGCAATTTTGTATTTAATGAGGTCATTTGCATAATTTCTGCATTATTAAATTTGCCTACCTTGAGGAAAACTTTGAAGTGGATGGTGGTGGTGGGGGGAGGGGGCTATTCATTATAACAGAGGATCCCTAAATGGCTGCTGAGTGAGTGAGACAGCTATTGCTCGCTCACTCACGTGTGTGTGTGTGTGTGTGTGTGTGTGTGTGTGTGTGTGTGTGTGTGTGTGTGTGTGTGTGTGTGTGTGTGTGTGTGTGTGTGTGTGTGTGTGTGTGTGTCCATGCGTGCACGTGCGTAAAGCAAAAGGTGCACATGTGGGAGATGTCAGAAAGACTGACGCTAACACAAAAACTAGATAAATGAAATCCTCATGAGACATGCGTCGTTTGTCTGACTCTGGGAGTGGGCATTGACGAATGGCTGCTCTGCAGAACCCACACCGTCCCACCCAAAGCACTAGTTCACAAACTTTTTTTTCTTTCAAGATCCCCCACCCTATAAAATAAAAAAAAAACAAGTAAATTAGACTATTTGGATCATCTTACCTACCGTTAAGCGTGCTGACCATATAAGGAGTGTATCCCTGTCCCCAGTGAGAGTAGTCTAGTAAGAGAGTGGTGACACTCCCGTTGATATTGAAAGACATGGCTAATGGCTGTAAAGCACACATGACGCCCTAAGGAAGGATTCAAGTTCCAAACAAACCCCTCTCGCCAACGAGCTTCATTGACAGCAGATACTTGGTGAAATTTCGGCATTTTAGGACATTTTAACGCATTAACAGACTTCGCATCGCTTCGTTGTATAATGCTTTGTTACATAACTCACTTTATTTAATGTATATTGTAAGAAAATAGGCTGTGCTGTGATGCAGTGATTAGCTATGTATGTTTGGGCACATGCTTTTGGCCTGTAGAGCATGCGCATGTGCACATCTTATTATCGGGGGGCAAAATGTTGTAGTTGTTTTTCACCCAAATCACTAAATGCTAAATAAAATGACAGAAATCAAAATGTAAAGCGACCCATACGACCCACAAATCAATAGGTCCTGACCTGCTGTTTGAGAACCAGTGACCTAGAGGTGCATCTGTTTTGTTCCATCAGTGTGTCATATTACTCGCGCGCGCACACACACACACACACACACACACACACACACACACACACACACACACACACACACACACACACACACACACACACACACACACACACACACACACACACACACACACAAACACACACACACTGCAGGTCATGGTTCAATGTCAGCTTTCTAATATGCTGCCCTTCCATCAGGCTCCGGATGGACACCCCAGGCTTTATTTTCCGTCAATAATTGGTCACTGTTCAGCGCTGCCCCGAAATTATGCATAGTCACACAGAACGTCCGTTATGGAAAGCCGGGCGTCTCTCCTCCTGTCATCTCCGGTGATACATAGAGGCGTCATGAGAAGTTGGCATATTTGCTTAATGTGCACAGAGGATACCTGTGTGACACTGTGGAACGACGTGCACGGCACCGTTTCCCTCTACCGCAAATAATCAAAACAGATGTCCATTAATTAGCCACGATGACTGTCGGAGACAAATGACAAAATGGCTGCCATAGCCGTTTACAGCTTATGTAAAATGTAGTGAGAGAGACAGACAAATAATAGTTTGCCGTAAACAGCTGTGTTCCCCATTAAAAGAGAAGGGGTACAGAAGTGTTAGTGGCTTCAAGCGGGGATCTCTAATTAGCTAACCGAGGAAAGAAAAGGGAAAAGGGAGGAGAGTTCCCACAATGCCTTGCTTTGGCAAGCGCAGCGCCTGCAGAAAGCACACAGCGATTCTTGTTTTTTTTTCCCTCCCCAACAATCCACACGGAAATCTATACGGCGTCTTGTTTTGATGGGTTCAGTTTCCATTGTTTTCCTTCACTTTCCTATTGAACTCTGTGGGGAAATTAGTCAGCTGCTAAAGGGGGTTCACGTCTATCGTTAAGCTGCTCCGCATCGCAACGGCAAATATGATGGCTTCGGGCGGGATTCATAACTCATGCGCTTGTTTATTTACAGATGCGCTGAGATGCAGCGGAATTGCACTGAAAAGAAAAAAGGCTATAAAAAATGTATGCATTTTTTCCCCTACATGCATATCCATTGAGCACTGCTGCAATAGCTCCGCCGCCACCACAAAAAACGTGAAGGGAATGAATTGTGCATGGATTTGTTTGAGTGAGTTAGAATGTCGACATCAATTCATACTGCATGCCCGTTGACCAGGTATCCCAGGGGTGTAATGTTGTAGCTCCCCTCCATTTCGTTTCCCTCTACACCAAATCAATAGCAAGGGTATCGACAATGAGCTTGCATGCACGCACAATTCAAGATATTCTACAGAAGAACATAATATACTGTACATAATAAACTAGTTGGTACAGTTGCTGACATTGAGTTTTAAATATCCTTCAATTTGTTGACATCCACTTTTAAATAGCAGGCATCCATTAAGCTGCCTGTAGGCCTGGAGCTTGCTCTGGGCTCTAGTTCACCCACAGTGTGATTGGCCCAGCTATATCCACACCAGAGGATTCCACCCTTCACTGACAAGAATTTTCCCTCCAAGGAGCCAATTCCACTGCACAGGCGGCGGAGGCAGTTTGTGGGTCGGATGCTTCAAAATGAAGATCTGTGATGGGCCAAGAATTACATGAATATGACCCTGGAGTTGAGTAAAACTAGCCTGATTATCAGACTCCAGTTCAGCTTCTGACATTGTCCACTGTCTAAGCAATTTAGCAATTTCAAGAGGGAGGGGATTTGAATTTCCCTCAACCACTGCCTGCATCTGACGTTAAACCAGACCTTGTTATCATTCATGTGGCTAATGGGTTAGCCTGTTTGCTAACCCATTGCTGCAGCCAATGAGCATTACTGATGTGTGACCAGAAGCAGTAAAATATGTTGGATGATGATGCTTATACAACCCGACAGTTCTTTAAAGAAACTATTTAGCACGGTTTAATAGACAGATTGATACGGCCATGATTCACCACAGTTGCGGCGCCATGTTTGTTGTTTGACACTGTAACTGTTACACTGTTGAGTTAGAGTTTTATAACTAGGGAGAGTAGCGGCACGCTTTGATCTTACGTCTCACGCTGTCTGGAGCTCTGCAAGTTCCAAACATAGGCCTACATAGTTAACCACTGCATAACAACACAGCCTATTTTCTTACAATATACATTAACTAAAGCGAGTTATATAACAAATAATTAGCCTATTCACTAGAGTGACGAGAGGTCTGTTAATGTGTTAAAATATCCTAAAATGCCGTATTTCGCCAATTTAACTGCGAATGTGCAATCTGCTGTCAATGGAGTTGGATGGCCAATGTGGTTTGTTTGGAACAAGAATCCATCCTTACTAGGCAAGGCAGTCACGTGTGCTTTTCAGCCAATAGGCGTTCAGCCATAGCTTTGGGAGTCGATGCGAGTGTCAGTACTCTCCCTTATAGCACTCTATGTCGAGTGACTAGGCTGGTGGCCAATCAGCTGCGTTGTTCGGATTTGAACCCCCGACTCCGACTCTCGTTGGATAATGCATCTTGGTACCAAAGTAAATACTAGGTTGACAAGTAAGCCAGACCAAGAGACTGTGCACTCAGAGAGTGGGCTGCATCGATGGATTTCGACCAGGCTAGAGTAAAACTATCATCTATAGTTGCAGCTGTCCAGAAGAAAACACCCCATTTTTCATCAATGCTGTTGAACAAACTTTACGTCTGTGGGATGGTTATTGAACCAATGAAAAGTAGCATGAAAAGGTGAAAACCTCAGCCTTTTTATTTCATTAATTTCCTGAAAAATGAACATTTTGGTGTTACGGTGGGGTTTCTGCCAGACAGCAGAGATATGCATTTAGGGAAACTAGTGGCACTGTCATCCATAATCCTGATTAATTTTCTCTTGCGCTTTCGCTTCCCTGCAAAGCGGAGGTGACAACAAATCACGAGCAAATCTTGCCTAATTCCTATATAATCGTGATTCATGTTTCAGGTCTGTAAGTCCAACATCGAATGCGTTAAGCAGAGCGACAGTGTTGGAATATCTGAAGGCTCCAGCCTCGATCATCGGCTCCTCCTCCCGGCTATGTGTTGGATTTATCCTTGAGAACTAGTTTAGTTTTAATAAGGGGTTGGACTTTTCCTTCTTCTTTTATTCAGTAGTCTAAAATAACTGTCACAGGGATATCCATTTTTTTCTTTTTGCCCCGTGGGGTTTTTCCTCTGTTGCCACCTTTAGATGGTAGGCAAAATGGATGGGGTTCCATGACAAATACTATAACCAGCACAGCACTCACAGCTTCCATGTAGTGAGGGCAACAATGAACACATTTAAACTAAAAGCCATCATCAGCATGATGAAAACAAACAGAATGCCAGCAGTCGTGGATCAATATTCTTCCATGTACTGGCATAATGGCACTTGTCAATAATGACACTCATACTCTTTGAAACCCTGACCATTTGAGAGAAGGGTCCGCGTCAATATGTCAAAGGGATGGTAAAGTAAGTTGGTAAGTACATTTTATTCATAGAGAGCTGAGCAGTCCTGCCCCTTTCACGACGTCGCCTGTGTTCCAGAAATCCTCATTCGTATTCCTCATTTCGAAAATTGTTAATAGAAAGAAAATATGATTACGCCGCCGACAAAGCCAACTTGTCACAAATCATGACAACAAACACAATATTATCATACAATATCTACTGTAAATAGCAAGTAAAAACACGGCAGGAGACAACACTTTTTGTTTCGTTCTTCTTCTTAGAAAAGATTTGATTGTCCCAAAACGTTGTGTGTGTTGCCATGATTTGTCACGACCCGAGTTGGCTTTGTCCACAGCGTAATCGCCTTTATATGAACCATTTTTGAAAGGTCTATGAGACTGCTCAGCTCTATAGTACCCTTCACATAGAGATCTCACAAAGTGCATTATATGCAATGACCAATTCACAGGGTATATAAAGCACGAACAAATGCCTCAATTCAGTGCAAGACAGTATTGTACATCGGAAATATAATCATGAACCATCAACAGACACTAGTTCAAATAGAACAGTTTTAGGGCTTTCTTAAGAATGTCCGCAGAGGGTGCAAATCTCAAATCAAGTGGAAGTGCATTCCAAAGATGAGCAGCTACAGCCTGAAAGGATCTGTCGCCTTTGGCTTTCAGTGTAGTGGAGGGTGGGTCTAACAGACCCTTTTCGACAGACCTAAGAGCCCTTCTTCTGACCACATAACGTGCTCCAAAGGGCTGTTTCTTCCAATGGTTCGCTGTGCGATGACCCCTGGCTCAGTGGAGCTGATGTTTCGACCCTCGGAGTTTGGGATCGCATCACTAATGCGTGCGTGTGATGTGCTTGCTTGTGTGTGCTTTACAGACATTACACACAGCGGCTGCGCTGACCTTTCCCTGGCATTTGTGTGGCACGAGAAGCACGAGAAAGTGGTAGAGATCTTGATTTTGTTTGAGGAGCTGTTAATACAATAATAGAAGGAATTATCACGGTATGGATCATCATCAAAAATAATGTGCGAGTCAGTGAAAGGGTGCCTCCGTGGCATAGTGCCTCGAGCAGTTATTTTCCTAAACCAGTGCTGGGGCCAATGAGAAAATGTGTGTATGATGCACATTACTATTTACAGAATGTAGGCTACAACAATGATCGCCCTACTGGTATACAGTATGAGAACCATAATTGGAGTGAATTAATACCGAACTAACTTTAATGGTCTGGTGGAGACACAGCTGCAGCATGGTAGTTCAACCCAGTGATGGTGGAAAAGCTATGCCAAAAATCAAATAAATAAACAAACAATATTGCTGACACTGACACAATAGCCTATTACTAGGGCTGTTGAATGATTAAAAATGTAATCAGATTAATCACAGCTTCAAAATTAATTTAATAGTGATTAATCACCACTTGAGTGTAGCGGGGGCAAGTAAGGCGACCGGTGCGTGGTGTTCAGTTCGTGTTTGTTTGGTGGTGGTTGCTTCCTCCTTGCTCCCCTTACCATTTTCAGTAGTGTTTCAAATACTTAATATTGAAGCACTGAAATATCTTGGGTTGTTTTGCATGCCATCATTTTTGGTGGGGCAGACTGGGCATTTAGGCATGCCTATGCCTAGATCCGCCCCTGAATCCCTCTACTATAACAAGACCTCTCTACCTTTATTTATTTATTTATTTATTTTTCTCAGAAATAAAAGAAAATGCTCAGTGGGTTGAGTCAGTGTGCACACTGCACATGTGCTAATTGCGTTAAAAGTTTTAATCAGATTAATCAATAAAAAATAATGTTCAACAGCCTTACTTATTATTTACAATCAATAGTAGTCTGTTGTTGAGAGACAACAAGATCCACCGCTAACGACCAGGAGCAATCTGGTTGCGACCAGATTTTTACTCATTACGACTGTACTGGTTGTGACTACGGTGTACACCTCAGGTTAAATTGTCTGCTTGTTTTTGTGTTTTTATATCCTTTGTTGTAATTATCATGTGTTATTTTAATTTCACTTTAAAGCTTCTGTGGCTCCAATTAATGTCTTGTCAATTGATTATAGCCATGTTGGTCCGTTCTGGCCAAGGGGTCACTAGCGGGACTATTACATTGGAGTTAATCTGAGTCCAAGTTGCACGAATCAAGACTTCATCATCTCTACAGGGCAGCTGCTATGAGTTAATGTTGTTTGTGAATATCAACTAACACTGGGCTAATAATTTCATTGCAAGTCACATAATACTTCAATGAGGGAAACCACCACTTCATGATGGTGATATATGACAATTGTCTAAAATCCAATCTCCATGGATTTATCTATTTAACATAATCTAGATTATTGCGTACATTATCCCATCTTCATATAACAATGCAGCCTGTATACCAAACCAAGCTAGCTTTCAGGCTAAACTAGCACAATCCAAACAGTCCCCTCTGATGATGAATCACTATAATCATGCCAGATTTTCCATAAGACAAAAATAAACTCCAATTCCATCATTCTAATACATGGATTTGTCTTCCAGTCGCCGTGAGACTCCAGGCAGTGAGTTTATAAGAGTGCATTTGCCTCCATAGACTTGCCTCTCTCTTATTCAATCAAAGGACCATTTTTATTGCCAGTGCGCCCGCGCACCTGATTGCAATAACACAGTTGATAGATGGGCTTTGCCTCACACTGTAGCAGGTGTGCTACACGGGCCGGATAATCTGTTTTCATAAAAAGACCAGACAGGTCCCTCAAATCAAGAGTTGCCACGCATTCGGAATTACTTGATAAAATATGTAGATTATTTCGTCGCGTTAAAGAACAGTGGGGAATAATGTCTTCTCTATTACTGCCTTTTGATGCAGTGGCTCCATAGTGTGCACTCCAGGCTGCTAGTAGCAGAGATGTGGAGGAGCACTTTCACAATGGGTTCTGGGAGAATTATTCAGACTGTGGCTGATAATGCTAAAATATGAGCAACCTGCCACTGGGAATCTAATTGAAGTCAAGCGGGAAACGTATTGCAGGCTGACCTTGTTTGTATTGGCAGATGAAAGTTATTTAATCTCACAACAATCTTTAAATGAGAAACATGTTGTGAAAATGGGGGATGTATAAATATATACACAGTATATATATATATATATATATATATATATATATATATATATACACAGTATAAACACACACACACACACACACACACACACACACACACACACACACACACACACACACACACACACACACACACACACACACACACACACACACAGTATACTGTACAAATGTCTGTTTGTGCAGCAGCTTTGTTTTTTGTTTGTGTGGAATATATTACAAGAATCCATAATATCGTAAAAGTGCAAAAGTGTCTCCCTTTTATCATTTGGAATTAATGTTGTGGAATTAATTAATTGACAACAACAACAACAACTGGTGAGCAAATGTGGATATCAGGAGGTGTTTGGGAGAGTAATTTGAACATGCTTTTAGGCTCAATACCTTTGTTTTGTTGATATGCCATATACTGTTCTGTGCGTGTTTTCTGTTGGTAGAAATGAATGAGTCTAGAAATGGCGCAAAAAAGAAAATATGAAGGAAAAAAAAAACGTTCTAAACAAAACAAAGCCCTTAATTCCCAACAACCTGATAATTAGGGTTCTGGGAGAGGCTTTTCACGGCTGCTGAACTGAACTGTTGTTTACCTAGGAAGGTAACCCTGCTGCCATGACCGCCATGTACAGTTGTACACCATGCAGGCTACGATTAGGCTCACACCCATTCTGACCATTTCACAGGACTGCCTGCAGCATCTGCCTTTAATACCTGGAATAAATTACTGCTGAGAAATTGTTGACACCACACCGCCGGCATTTCGAGAATAGGAATAGAGAATTCAAATGTGTGACCGATTCTAACTGAGGTTGAATCATTGGGGAAAGACTCTTCACATACTAAAGCAGGTCTGAAAATAAATATCAGAGATGAATTTGACATGCAAATATGAAATAAATGCTTAAACATGTAGCTAGGTGTAATGTTAGAGACCACAGAAGTGAACCATTTAAGCCTGTTTTCTCAACTCGTTGTTTTCTGCAAGACATTACTCTACAAGCCATATCTCAAGACTGGTGGATCAAACTGAACAACCAATATATCAAATTGTAGCTATTATATTCCGCTTTCATATGACATGATAAAACAAAAATGAAAAAAAACTCCAATGACTCAACTTCGGTCGTTCTGGGTCATGTGTTTGGATGAGAAAGAAAGAAAGAAAGAAAGAAAGAAAGAAAGAAAGAAAGAAAGAAAGAAAGAAAGAAAGAAAGAAAGAAAGAAAGAAAGAAAGAAAGAAAGAAAGAAAGAAAGAAAGAACAGCACTAGCCCTGATTTTAGGGTTTGAACTCTGTCTGGATTTTTTAAGCAAACCTTTGAGCCATTCTTTTATAACTATTTTTTAATAACCTTCGAGCTCTGAACCTTTGAGTGCTTTGAACCATGCTGCAATTCATAAATAGATCATATGGGGGGTGATATTGGATAGACGCCGTTATCATTAAGAATTTAAGCACCATTATTAATGACAACTAGAACTTATACAAGCCTATACAAATCCAAAAAGGAATTAGTAATAGGACGATATATTATAGGTGTGTGCATTTCAGCAGGATTTACAGCAAGGGATTGCCTGAAAATAATAAACAGACAAAATAACTCAGCCAAATAAATGCAAACACTTGCAGTAATGTACCATATCATGATGGTTTAGGACTTGGTTGGGGTTATTTTATTGAAACAAAATGAATAAGCCCCTTGCAAGTAACAGTGAAAATGACCATGTGCACTGCAGTAATTCACTGTTACCCTTTTTGGCCTATACGCTGTTTTCTATCTCTTCTTCTATTTTCTATGTATCTCTTTCTCTCCTAAACTGTCCCTGTTACGGCCTCCCTAATGGCTGCTGTGGCACGTCTGTTTACGGTCATACGGGGAAGGTTTTGTGATGCGATTGATTCATTTATGTATATTTTTGCGGGGGTCTAGACACAATATGGTACTTACTCTAGTTGATGATCTCCACTATCTGTGCAGATTATTGTATCTTAGATGTGATGTGACAATTCGAATTGTCCAATAAAACCAGAAAATCAGGCAATATCAGAATTATAAATATTTCCATAAAATGTCAGAGACGTGCAGAACTCTGCTGTTCCCACAGAAGTTTAAATGCAGTTAAGCACAGAATATTACTCAATGAGCTTCTTTCTTGGTATTTAAAACCATGAGAGATTGTCTGTCATTTGCCATCTTTTAAATATAATCTAACAAAATGGTTACTCGACAACCAAATCACTGTAAACACCATGTTTAATAAGTAAGTTCACTTTAAACACCGTATGTGATATTACTTGAAATTTACTGAATTCCTATGCACTAGTATTTTAATAAGATACTTGCAACGGGATTATTGTAAACGCTGCTTCGCTACTCATGTAGATGCACTTTAGAAATTGTTTTTAGTTACCTTGTCTTTTAGATGCAATTTTTACTTTTCTGTTATTGCTGTCTTTTCATGTTTTGTTTTGTTTTAACATGTCTCTTGTTCGATGTTGGGGACTGCAGACTGAAATTAGTAACTCTGATAAATTCGGCATATATACATTGTAATGTTCATTAACATGCTCTGTCTCGTCTAAATAAACTAAGAAAGTAAAGTAAAGTAAAACGGTCCATTGGTACATAACATTGTATCTCTTTATAGGTGTATTTGTATTTGAACATCCAGAGCCCAGACAAGGACTACTGACTATGACTATTTGTTTTAATATTGATCATTTGACATCTTTTAAATTGTTTTTTAATTGTGTTTCCTGTAAAAATACATTTCAGTGGTAATTAACCAGTGAACCTTTCTTCCATTGCATAAACAGTAGTCTAAAGGTTAACAATCTTTATAATTCCTTTTTTGCCTTCATAAATAAAAGAGAGAAATATGCAAGTTTTGATGTTTTAATGTTTCAAACACAGACTAAAACCTTAGAAAAATGTAGGATCACGGCAATAAGAATCTGCGTTCATGATCTGAGGCTTTTTGTTGAGACAGATCACTCCATTCTATTTATAGGGGGCAAGTATCCATATTTGTCTCATATGCAGGGTTCCTTTTAAGTCAAAAGTTAGAGGTGTGGCAAAGCTGTTTTGACTTAAGACTTTAGACTTGATACTTAAGAAACTCAAAATACTCAAAAAAGTATGCCACTCAAAAAGTATGTTTGTAGACAATAAGAGTGTCCAAGTGTGTTCTCTTACTAATTCCCAACAGAAATGCTTGATCACCTGACCCTTGATGAAAATGATAAGTAGGACTACTCAATTAAGACTTAAGACCTAATAATTAAGAACAAAAAGGGCCCTAACAGAAAGACAAAAACATAGTCTGAGCCCGACTTCCACTGTGGGGGAGACAATCAAGCACAGCAGGGATGATGCTACGTTCACAGCCATGCTCAAGAACATACTGAACACACTGCATTTCCAAGTGGTGGTTCCAGTCCTGCCGGATGATCTATTAAACTGCCAGATTCGACTAAATCTCCACGGGCATAACACAAAACCCTGAACATCTCTGACTGATGAAGTTACACCACTGGTACCCCCACTAGCCACGTGTAGCTGCTTTCTGTTTGCGCCGTTACAAACTAAAAGCCCGCCGGGATTTCATACGCAGTCCAGCCACGATACTACACATATGTTTGACCTAGTCTTGTTTAACTGTGTGTGAGACCACGTACCGCCCCGATAGTGGCCTGAACATCGGCTGCAAATAGCAGTTATGGTTTTCAAAAGCTAACCTTTTGTGTTAGACCAACAGCAAATGAATTATGACAGGCGGACCTCTGTTTTAAGGTCTACCCCCACCTGAGCACACGCAGCCTCCCAACTTGCGTGTGGCTGTTTGACATTTACTGAGTTCAAGTGTAATTAACTTTACCCGCTGAAAGTTCCCTATTTAGATAAGAGATCCCAAGTGTATGATTCAGTGAGCGTGCGTGTGTGCGTGTGAATGAATTATATGGGTTATAGTCTTCATTGACTCACCACTGTTGTAGCAGATTTAAGAGCTTCCCATTTGTTGGTTAAAGTATGGTATAACCTTTTTTAAATTGGTGGAAAAAAAAGATATTCACTCACAAAAGCATGTTTGTACACAATAATAGTGTCCAAATTACCATCCCAAACCGCTCATGACTACTGAATAAAGTTTTGTTGGAAGGCACTTGTTCACTTACTACTTCCCTACAGAAATGTGAGATACCCTTGACCCTTGATAAAAATGGTAAGTAGGCCTATTCAATTACTTCAGATAGAGGCCATATTCATTTCAACCTTTTAGCCACATGAACCCTAATATATTGTATGTAGGTCAATGGCCTACATATACTGGCTAACCTTCATAGTAGCATTTAATATCATAGTATTTGTTGATCATATTTCATCAGCACAGCCCTTTTGTTCTTCTTTGAGAAACATGGTGGCTCAATAAGTCCATTATAAAGATTAAAGTGGATAACCTGCTCACCGTGTCCAGCATAATGGATTAGTTAAGCGTTTAATCTTTACACTCTCCTTTCCTAAGAAAAAAAGGCATCAAGATTACTTTTGTGAGGTCTTGTTCAGCTAAATTGTCGAGTCTATCCAGCTCTCCAAATTCTCTGCAATCTGCTCAGGTTAAAATGGCCATTTCAACATTCTTCTTCACATCACGCCGTCCATATGATAGCCTGGCCTAACCTGAAATGATTTTGGCCTGGGGGGAGGGGGGTGCCGTCAGAGCTTTGACAGCACTCGAGATGATCTGATTTGATCTCACCAATGTGTCGTCATCCCCGGCCCCTCCCCCACCCCTCCACTGCTGTGCTACGTCACATCATTTGGAGCGACGCCCACCCCGAAAGGTTGACTCCCACTATAGGCCACTGTGGCTAACAAATTAGTCCAGGCTTTCCATTCTTATGCACAACGTGGACGAAAATGAAAGCCTGGGTGTCAAGGCTATTCGTATAATGACAGCCATTCTGTATGCATCTGTATGCACTTTCACACCTGTGCACCAATGTGAACTTAATATTTTGGATAATTGATGGCAATCTATAGTGGTGATGGTAATAATTAGCTGGACAGGGAAATAGACCACAGCGCAGTGAAGTGCACAGTGAAACTAAGGGTCGTGTGTGTGTGTGCGTGTGTGTGTGTGTGTGTGTGTGTTTGTGTCCTCCTGTACTCTACAATATTAAATTCTAAGCTAATATACCGCATGGGTAGAGATTTTCATATTTAGGAAAGGATTCTTTTCATTTCACTTTCATTCTGCAGTGTATGGCAACATACATAACGATGATACACAATGTCGACTTCAAACCCAAAACAGAACACAAGGACGTCTTATAGACGGCTATAGTTAGCAAAGAAAGTTAGGAAAGTCGACTTAAAGAGTTACACTGGAAGGACAACGATGTGAGACGATGTGAGACCTTCCCCACTGACCTCCCTTCTCAACACCAACCGGCCCTTGAATCTCTCCGTTGACGTCACCTAACATTCTCCACCCCTCCGAAAAGATTATAGACAAAGCCTTTTTTTAAAAAAAACGACGTCTAAATAATTCAGCCGTGCCAAGAGTTTAGCGAGGCCACAAATGAAATACAATGATTATTTAATAGTGTATAACTGTCGCCGAGGCCTCATGACATATTTAAAGGCGGTTGAATTATTAAGTTCTCACCTTCACGGTTTGTCCGGCTTCGGGGCCATCCTGGTGGGAACAGAAAAAGAGATCATTAGCGAAGAGTACGGGAATCCAGAAATATTTCAATTAATAATTCACACCGATTTTTTCAGATTAACTCTCCCACCCCCACCCCTCGTACTCGCCACACCCACGCACACACACGTGCACATGCACACACACGCACACACACACAGATGCACATATATTCGTCTTTGTTTCATTGTGTCTTTTATCACAAGAGTCATTTCTTAATCACAGTTTTATTCGCTCCCTGTCAGGGTAAGGGAATGGCAGGTTTAAAACAATAACGCCCATGCTCGCTGACAGTAAGTATAAAGAACTTTCAAACACCTTATCATGTGTTCCGCACATGTCACATTAGGTGCGATTCAGTTTGATTAGATTGTTACACTATGTTCTTCAGTGACAGAAGCTGATGATAACTATGATATGCATCACACAGTGTTGGAAAAAATAATAATTACAATAATAACTGTCACAATGCAGTCACGAAGACCTCATTATAACTTCCACCAAGTTTGAGGGACTGGCTCTTCTCACTCTTATAGATGACGTAGATTATCAAGTAAATGGGAAAAAAAAGGAAAGCAGAGGCTATTTTCTACAATTCCCAAGTGTGGTTGCAAATTATGTGATTTTATTTAATTGGGGACACAGCAGAGATCCGTCCATCCTGTGTTGAGTTTTAAAGGTTACATCCCCACAAAGAGGTCCAGATGTTGTCCAAAAACCCATTGTTGCCAATTCCCTCTACCGTACGTTCTCATTGGGACGTTGAGTATAAGTGCTATTTGCTTATATCCATCGGAATAAGTGGTAAAATGTGCCAATTGGGATATTATTTACATTATGAAGAGATGATACCAAAATAGGATTTTTGGAGAGATGGCAATAAGTGAATTTGCACAACCCCATTTAATTCAATTAAATTGAGGCGATTGAGGGATTATGGTAGGGGCAACAGTCAATAGTGCGCTTTAGCACAAAATAACACCTGGGCCTCTATGGTGGGGGAGGTAACTAAAAGAACTAGCTCAGGTCACGTCACCTTGTGAGGGCAACAGTCACCCTCACAGGGTGACCGTTACGTCACCCTGTGAGCGTGACGTAACGGCCACCGGCCACTGGTGAGTGGTGACTCACCAGTATGGTGAGTTATGTTTTACCCCTGCAGGCAACAGTTACGTCACCTGCAGGGTGACGTAACTGTTACTGTTACAGCGGACGGACAGACATAGGGACAGACTAGGGGTGAAACATAGTCAGCACTTCACGGTGGAGACAGTAAGGTAGGAAATAAGGTAGGAAAGCCAAAAACCTTCTAGTCCAAATTTTTCCTTGAAAAGACCCCCATTTTCAATTTCTTTTTTCTTCCCCAAGACCATACAAATGAAACAAAAGAAACCTAACGGACAATTTGGTTCCATTTGTAGTCTCAGGAAACAAGCACCTAAAAGAAAAATCCTTAACATAGTGATTTTTTTTTCAGACCTCCATTTCTAGGAAAGGCAGAATGGGGGAACTTTTTTCATCACACAACATTAAAATGTTGAAAATGGGTGGAATTCCCCTTTGATGCTGTAGCCATGAGCTGTCACAACTAATCTCACATCATCACGTCTCGGCCTCGCCTCCTTACAATTCAAACAAAATGATATCTAGGTAAAGATTGCTCCCTGTTTTTTCTTTTTCTTTTTCCTCTACCTGTGAAACGATTTTCTCTGATGATGAGGCTGCAGTCTCTAGCAAGGTGCTACTTTGATATTAGCATATATATCACTGGTTGTGCGCAGGAGGCCAATCAAGGTGATGAGAGCCTGTCTGGTTGTCAGAGTCAGGTTGTGCAGACGACACAGGCCTGTAGTTAGCATGCCTTAGGCCAGGAGAGATGGGGCTCCATTTTCGGCACCGTTAAACCTGTTTATCCCTAAACTTGTTTGCCTTAAAGAAGTAAAAAAAAAAAAAAAAAAAAAAAAAAAAAAAAAATCAATAATTAAAATGGGCAGTCTGCAAGCTCACAACGTGTCCATAGATTGGCACGTTGAACTATTCCAAAGGTTTTTCAACATAGAAGAAATGAGCCCATAATACCATACTGTTTGTGGTTTAGTTGTTTTGCTAAAGGTAGTCGTGCTTCTGTAACATTCATAAAATAATGTTTTATAATGTTTAATGTTTAACACACAAATCATTTTCCTCGTAGGCTTTAAAAAAAAAGATTTATATAAAGACGACTCCAGGCGCAAAGCCAACTTGGGTCGTGACAAATTATGACAACAAACACAATGTTTTGGGACAATCAAATAATTTCTAAGAAGAAAAACGAAACAAAAGGAGTTGTGTCCTACCGTTTTCTTTCTTCTTGCTAATAAGATATTGTATGGTAATATTGTGTTTGTTGACATGATTTGCCACAACCCGAGATCACTTTGTCTGCGCCATAATCATCTTCATATAATATTTTTGAAACGTCTATGAGGAAAGGGGAAAACATTTCTGGACCACAGGCAACATCATGAAAGGGGTGGGACTGCTCAGCCTTATGCAGTACCCATATTTGAGCTTCCCCAGAAGAGTCGGTTGGGAGTTGAGTCAAAACACAGAAGCTGTGATGCTTACGTGTGTTTCTGTTTTGGGCTCTTTTGCGCCTATAGGTAAACTCCTGTGACTTAGTCTAATCTATCCAGAACTACTCCACAGAGAAATCTCAAGTGCAAGAGGTCACTTGCCACTTTAGCTGACTGGTCAGCTAAAGTGTATAAACCCACAGCTTGCACTGAGCCTATGGGGATACAATATACCTGGCCCAAAGCTCCATGCCATCCCGACTCTACTATTCCTTATGTGGAATAATAATAATACCCCTCATGACTGCAGGGTCTGAACATTCACCTCGTCAGACTCCACTTCACCCCCTCCGCTCCTCCTTGCATTGCATCTCGTCACAGTGCGCCCCAATGAAGTGCCTTCCACGCCTTTTCACATGGGAGCCACGCCGCTATTAGAGCTGGTCTTGTTCAGTAAACACATGGCTCAGAGTGGATTATCCTGCTTACACCGTGGCCACTTACTAAACTTGTTACACACGTGAGGAGCGTAACCCACGCGCAGGGGGAGCGCGAGCGGCTTCACTCTCAAAGAGGGTTTGTTTCAGGAACAAGTCGAAGGAGCAGCTGCGCACCACGCCGATTCTTTCAACTTTATAACTTGCCCGACACTCCGTCTGGAATATAATTTTATTTCACTTCATTATTCAGTATGAAAGTCCACCCCACCACATACGTTATGGGTTGGGCCATTGTCAAAGCGGCAGTCTTCAGTGAGTGGTTCATACCAACCAATCAGATTATTGGGGGTATAGTGGCGGCTGCCATGTTTGTTGTTTGACACTGTTGAGTGGCAGGTGCTACAGGCGCTGTAGTTGGCTTTTCCACTAATACTGACGGCCACATAGACCACGTCACCAGGCCTGAATCCCCAGGGAAAATAATTGAAGGTGGTGATTCAGGGCTGGAGTCAGGCAACATTATAACATCATAGCATAATGTATTTTTTTCATCTAGTGTCAATTATCTACCATAATCCTGAGCAACCTGATGAGGGCAGCGAACTGACCTCATGCTTCCTTGTAAACATGACAGGGAGGAGTTCCCTAATTGGACGTAACACGTTGTTGGAACAGAAAGTTTCGAACCCATCAGAGCATTGCGTCCCTCCAGACTATGGGGTGGTTAAAGACCATCAATGAGTAGGCCTAGCATATCGTTTGGAAACAAAAGTGACAGCATGGTGTGTAGCAAATTTAGCTGCAAAATGACACTAAAACTAACTTGGGACTTAGTTTGTAATAAACCAAATGCAACCAAATCTTGGTTTGAAGGACGGACAGTAGAAATGGAAACGGTGATTTTCATCTGCTTTTATAGCGGTGAGGAGAGAGACGCCATCACACATCACATTTTTGTCTTTAGAACTTTTCAGGTTTTCATGGACTTTTTGACATCCATATTATGACCAAAAATACGGGAACAAAGTGACTGGCCACTGTGGGAGTGTGATTTGTACCTGTATGGCGATGGTGAGCGAGGTAGCGTTGAAGTACTTCTCCACCTGATTGGCCACCCTCTGAGTGGTGCTGAACAGGTCTGCCACCTCGTTGGGGTGGAGGTCTCTGAAACGCTCCACCTGCCTCAGCGGACACACCAGCACATCTGAGACGTTCTGATTAAGGACATATTTCAGGTAATTGTACAGTAGAAATCACACACAGGAGAAATCATTTAGTTTCACTTCATTATTCAGACTGAAAGCCCTCCCCGTGGTGTTTTGCAATGGGTGTTGCCAAAGAGGCAGTCTTTGCCCTTTAGTGGGGCAGTTGTGGCTCAGGAGGAAGAGCAGAACGTCCAATGACCTGTGTGTCCATTCTCTAGTTGTGTACACTTGGACTAATTCACATGAAGAATATTTTAACTCTTGAGAGTGTAAACATGAAACCAACTCATTCTTTAGCCTGGGGACCACCTGGAATCCTCTCAGGGACCACTGGTGGTCCCCGGACCACCTGCTGTAATAACAGGAATAATAGAAAAGCAGCTGATGTCGTTCTCAATCAAGTGTATAGTGCTAACCTGGTTACTAACCAAACCAAAACAATGAACGAGCACTACAAGCAGGTAAACACACACGGTGAAATATTTCAGATGATCATATGTTTGTAAAATCTGTAATCTACAATGAGATCAACATCAACATCACACAAACACAGCTGTCCTGTGTATTTTCTGTTTGAGTGCCACTATCATAGACAGAGAAAGGCAGGGGATATTGGGAGATAATCTGATTGAACATCAAGAGGGGTATATATGAGACACTTGTTGAGGAAATGGGTTATGACTATACAGAGTAAAGGCTCTGACTCAGCATCCTATAGCTAACACGCACGCACGCACGCACGCACGCACGCACGCACGCACGCACGCGCGCGCGCGCGCACGCACGCACGCACGCACGCACGCACACACACACACACACACACACACACACACACACACACACACACACACACACACACACACACACACACACACACACACACACACACACACAGAGCCAATACGGTAGTTTGGTAGATCACTTCTTTGAGGCTTCTTTCTGTAGACCTGGTTTCTTCTTTCTCTCAAAGACAACACTCATCTGAAGCACCTGTTACCACTGGCTACTGCATCATCTACTGTACCATTTATCATTTGGAAGTTAGCCCAAGTGCTGTAGACATATAGGATACACTGCAGCACATGAATGGACTGTTTATAACATTTTCGTGAAAAGTCAATTACTCATATTATGTGAATTTACGTATATCCAATAATTAGACTCTAGTTATTTTTTTATCTGGATCATCTGACAGTGTAGTATCATCTGAATACTTTTGATGTATTTATTAAAATAAGCTATTCAGCTATTTCCAGATTGGGGATATTTTTGTTTGTCTTAATATTACTACATCGCTTGCAAAAATGTGTTTTAAGAAGGGGTCTGCAACCAAATACATATTATTTCAAACCAAATACATATTATAAAGGGCCTCCACCATGAACCAGTTTATTTTTACATCAAAAGTTATATAAGTTATATATTTAGACAGCTGTGGTTTTCTGTGTGTCTAAATGGTGGAGTGACTCTGAATGGTGGCCACTCTCAGATTCTCCTCTTTAGTGAGGTCACTAAAATTACCAATTTTAATAGTTCTTCCCCTTCAACTTTGTTTCCACCCTTTAAGTCATTGTTATGTATGATGGCATCCACACCCCTTCTCAAAGAACCCCAATGAAACCGAGGTCTTTTTGGACATTTCTGGTACTGGACCCAAATAGAGAAAATGTGAAAAATAATTATCTGAGTGACTGTTTAATCTGTAGGGAAAAAAAACAACATTTATATGATACATTTGATTTTAAATTCATGGTGGTACCCCTTTAAGAACCACTGCACCACAAGGCAAAGTCTCACAATTTTGATGGATTTTGTGCTCCGTCAAAGAAGCAGCCATTCCTGGGGATGCACAGTACTGGAGCCAAACCTTAACACAGAATAAGCCTAGGGATGATGCTGTGTTCACGGAACCTTAAAATACGCTGGGAAATAAGCTTGATGTCCATGTCGAGTGAGTGATTTCCCTACCATCATGACAACAGAATCCCTATGGTGACACCCCCCCCGGAAAAAGTCGAACCAACGGAGCGTACAGCCGTACAACACGCGACTTGATGTTCTCTCTGACACCACTGACATACATGATGCGACTTTAACCCCTTAGGTGCCATTTTGCCAGCCTGTAGTGCCCCCATTTGGTCCAGAGTGCCATTCATATGCATTAATCAAAACCAAAAAAATCACCACCCGCACCCATACCATTTTTGACACAACAGACACGCAGCATGCATAAAGCTAAAGGTCTGACTCAGAGAGTTTTCTGTTTTCAATGATGAAATGCTGTTGGTTTAGTGGTGCCACAACTGTAGTTAGTTAGTAGCAGTAGTAGTGTTTGAAATAATTTTAAATGTAGGCACTTTCATTTGATATATTGGTTGTTTTGCATGCCATCATGTTTGGTGGGGCAGTCTGGGCATTTAGGGGGGCATTGCCCCCCATGCCCATGCCTAGATCCGCCCCTGTGTGCAAAACTGTATTGCGTCTCACAATGCACTGAAATGAACCACAAGAGTTCATTTTTGATTAATTTGTAAATGTGTCCCTTCAGGATTTAAACATGTGTAGTGTACCATGCAAAATAATGGATCTGAGAAGGAGAAATGTCTACACGTATCCAGGCCTCTTGCACCTTTGTTCACCAATTACAATTATATGGTATCAAAATCAACTTGGAATAAATAACTAGATTGGGTACAAAGGGGGAAGGCCAGAGGAATGTGTAATCATTTCAGATGAAAAGAGAAAGTCAATCAGAAACTCAACTTGAATTATGTATGTGTCAGAAAACTCAGAAAAGAAAATTGGAAAGGCATAATAAATAGTGTCTTCCAACAGAAGACTAGAAAATTGATATGGTCCTCAAAATGTATCGTCGTGCTTGATAACTACCGTTTAGGTCAAACTTTTCTGTGATTGATTGATTGATTGATTGATTGATTGATTGATTGATTGATTGATTGATTGATTGATTGATTGATTGATTGATTGATTGATTGATTGATTGATTGCAGCGCATGTGCGCCGCACCACCATGCAATAGCCTACCTCATGAATGACGGAGAAATGAAATCTGCAGCTTGTCATTTTCTTTAAATAAGCAGTCCATCATGGCAAATTGTATATAATATAAGTAACTAAAGCCCACTCTAACCACAAAGTGATTAAAAGTTGTAATATACTGCCATGAAATGTCAAAAGTTGTTTACGTTGTACAACGTTGCTGATAGGTTACTGAGTCTCACGTGTTGGTTCGCATTCGTCTTTAGGCATTGAGCTCTGCACTGAAGGGCAATGCATTGCGGTCCTATTGACTTCAATGCAAGCGGTAGGAGCGATCCCGGTCGCAAAATGTGCGTGACCAAACCACTTGAGGGCAGCACACAACACAGTTTTACATAGAGTTGAACACAACTCCACCACAGACATGAATGAAGAGACACAGAGCCAGGTAAAGGGAGGAATATACAGTAGTTGAATTAATTTTGATAATGGAATAACAAGACAAAGATATTATAAGATAACTATAAAGCAATGCAGAAAACACCAATTGAAAGCAAAACACTGCAGGGTTTTTTTTTAACTAAAGAGCTGCAGAACCAGATAAATGTAATCATCACACAAAAATCCAAGGACAGAGGAAGAGAGTATCCTACACCAGTAGCCTACCCAGGAGGCCCAGGACCTTTTCAAAGAGCTGGTAAAGATTGGCTGACAGCATCCATTCACACCAACTCATTGTTTTGCTTCCATTGAATGTGATGATATTATTATATTATCATCATTATTATCATCATTATTATTATTATGATTTTTTTTAATAGCGCCCCCCCCCCTAAAGAAAAAGTCACCAGCCGCCACTGATTGATTGATTGATTGATTGATTGATTGATTGATTGATTGATTGATTGATTGATTGATTGATTGATTGATTGATTGATTGATTGATTGATTGATTGAATGAATGAACATATGTAAAAATCTAGAACCCTTTGATTAGACACATACTTCTGCAATTAATTCCTGGATACATATATTCAGGTAGTATCAAACTGCTTCAAATTAAAACAACAAGATCCTGAATGAGAATTGAATTCAGAGCCTTTATAGAAATGTCGGTAACACTTTCTATGATACCCACATCTATAATGCATTATGAAGGCATTCATAGTGCATTATAATGCGTTCATAATGCTTTATAACTACACTCATAAACACACATGATGCTTTCTTATGCACTATATCAACAGTCATAAAACATTATAATGTCACTTATAATGCATTATAATGACTTGAGTCCAAATATTCTATGGATGCTCTTGAATACCTATGAAGACCATATCTATAATGCATTATGAGGGCACTCATAGGGCATTATAATGCACTCTTGACTGACTGCTTATAATACATTATGATTACCTATACACACAACTCAAGTCAACTGCAGTAACAACTCATAGCATGCTATAATAGCCCATGCAGTATAATGACTCATCATTGCATGTGTTAAGTAAAGTGACATACATATGGATGCATGTATAATAATGCCTAATTCATCATAATGCTTCATTGTAGGGGCTAAGTAAAGTGTGATGCATTTTCATGCATTTAAAAATAATCTATGCTTCTTAATCTTAAGTGATTATTCTGCAAGACAAAATAATACAGTAACACGTAAGTGTTGTAAGAATGGAAACTGAAGGCACATGCATATTCAAAGAATAAAATAAAATAAATAAATAAATAAATCTCACGCACACAATTGGTGCAAATGGCACTCTGTTAACATTTAAATGAATGAATCTCAGTGTGGTATGATTTTAGGATTTTACTGGAAATCACAGAGCTGTAACAAGAAAGTTAAACACACAAGGCATAAGACACATGTTCAGTCCAGTAATTCACACAATACAGGATATGGTTTCCTCATTACCTGACTGACTGGACATAAACACCATAATACACATTGGGCTCCTGCAGTCACTATCACTATTGTAAGTTAGCTTTAGCTGCTAAGCTAACCTACCAGTGCTAAGCACAACATTATTACTAAGTACAACCGAAACATTGTGGAGACACACAGACACCTTTTCCACTATCAAGATATCCCCTGGTTACATTATATGCTACTTTGTGTCTAAATTAACCCACTTTCTGATATCTGACCTGCAACAAGACTGTTTAAACACACAGACATTGAGTGACCTGTTCTGTCCTGCTTGTATGAATCACAATATGTACTCAGGGTTGCCAGATCAGAATGACAGTTTCCAGCCCCAAGCATAACTTGAAACCAGCCCAAGTCTATAAAAACAGCTCATATCGGACAAACCCATATAAAATGATAAAGGCATTACATGGTACGAGTTTTGACAAGGAAAGATACACCCAAGCCAGCTTGGGTGTATCCTGTCCAGTAACCAAGTTACTGGACATTATGTTTGATCCAACAACAGCATGTTGTGTGTACATAGCGCAGGACACCCATCTATTCAATGGTTGGCTTGTAGCTGCACATATAGATATTAATTTTATCTTTGTCAAATCTGGTGGCAATGGGCTGGTGTTTATTGAAGTGGGTTGGTTTCAAGTTGCGCTTGGGGCTTGAAACTACCATTCCGATCTGGCAACCCTGAGTACATGCTGTATTGTGGTTGGTACCACAATACAGCATGTACTGGAGCCTGGACAGAACATGTGATTCACCCTGTGTGTTTGTTTTGTATTGTTGCAGGTCAGATATCAGAAAGTAGGTTGATTTATACACATACAGTAGCATTTTGACCAGGAGATATTTGGTTGTGGAGAAGGTGGCTTTGTGTCTCCAAAATATTGTGGTTGTACTTGGTTTGTAGTTTTGTTCTGCTTTGCCTTTGCAGTTTGTTAGCTTAACTTAGCAGCTAAAGCTAGCTTAATGATAGTGCATGGGGCCCAAGCTGCTACTGTGTGAGAAATGTTAAGGATTAATTCCAACTCGATCACTGTGATCATAAAATGCTATTTTGGACACAGATCGTTTTGGTGTCATGCATTTGTGTTAATTTGTTTAAACCAAATTTCTGTTGTCGTGATTTCTGTTTATGCAGAGTATTATGCCCAGTCGTTCAGGCAATTCCGAATCCATATCCTGTATTGTGAATTATGATGCAAGCTGGACAGAACATGTGTCTTGCACATGCCATGTTTAACTTTCTTGTTACACTTCTGTGATGACCATTAATATCCTAATATCAAACCATACTGAGATTCATTCATTTAAGCATGTAACTTTGCCCCCATTGGGTTAAATAAACATGAGAGATTTATTAGGTATTTTTCTTTGAATATGCATGTGCCTTCAGTTTCCATTCTTACAACACCTACATGTTACTGTATTATTGTGTCTGGCAGAATAATCACTTAAGATGCAGCATAATTATTTTAAATGCATGAAAATGCATCACACTTTACTTAAGCATTATGATGAATTATACATTATTATAGATGCATCCATATGTATGTCACTTTACTTAACACATGCAATGATGAGTCATGATACTGCATGGGCTATTATAGCATGCTATGAGACGTTACTACAGTTGACTTGAGTTGTGTGTATAGGTAATCATAATGTATTATAAGCAGTCAGTCAAGAGTGCATTATAATGCCCTATGAGTGCCCTCATAATGCGTTATAGATATGGTCTTCATAGGTATTCAAGAGCATCCACAGAATATTTGGACTCAAGTCATTATAATGCATTATAAGTGACATTATAATGTTTTATGACTGTTGATATAGTGCATAAGAAAGCATCATGTTTGCTTATGAGTGTAGTTATAAAGCATTATGAATGAACTGAACATTATGAATTATATTATTAATATTAACATTATAATGCACTATGAATGCCCTCATAATGCATTATAGATGTGGGTATCATAGAAAGTGTTACCGAAATGTCTATTTGTATACATGAAAGAGATTAATTTAAAAAACAGGCACAGGAGTAGAAAGGAATAGAAAGGCATTTATGCCAAAAGCCTATCTGCTGTGTGTCTGTCTGTAACTGTAGCTCAAGAACAATTAATGCAAACAACTTTGCACAAGGCAAGCAGTGCAGTTTCGGTTTTGGAGACGATGGGATGGGATCAAACAACTACATGTGACAAATATGCACGATTCTTGTTGGCGCAATATCCCAGGAGCCAAACAGGCATGTATGTGTTCCAAACAGCCATTAAGTAAAAAAAAAAAAAACGACAACAAGCTAATAGTTCAATTCAACCAACAAGCTAATAGTTCAATTCAACCAGTGGAAATCTGAGTCTTCTTTGTCGCTGGTCATAGCCCAAGAGCAAAAAAGAAGCATACCTGAAAAAAACACTCAATTTGGTTTGAGTCATAAAGGTCATGGAACACATTACTAGGAAAGCTCTCATCCCACATGGTGTATGTGTGCAATTGCACCGTGTTGTGGCCTAGCTTGATTACTTTTCTGAGTGACTCTTTGATGACAGGTAGAGGGGGGACTTGTGGAGAGCAAATATCCAAAGGCTTCAAGAACATGTTATTTTCCTGTACAGGTCATTTGATCGATAATAGTGGCTTTAGAGAACACTATAGCCAGTGGGGTGGACTGCTCTCTGAAGGAGAAGGAAGGAGGGAAAAAGAAAAAAGAAAACTAACAATCGTGTAGAGACCAAGAAATGGACACTGGCAAAGTAGCGTGGTGTATAGTTACAGTGTAGGTACCGATCATTTCTTCAGATGACACTGATGCAGAAGAAGCGCAAAATATACCAACAAACTGTTCTGATGCATGGAGAACCAGGAATGTTGTCCCCGGAACTAAAGTTTTGTCCCTGAAACTAAAATACTGTCCCTGAAACTAAAATACTGTCCCTAGAACTAAATTATAGGTTCCTGGAACTAAAATACTGTCCCAGGAACTAAAATATTGTCGCTGGAACTAAAATATTGTCGCTGGAACTAAGGTTTTGTCCCTGAAACTAAAATTTGGTAAAATTTGTGTCTCTGGGACTACAATTTAGCCTCTGGAACTAAGGTCTTGTTCCTGATCTAAATGTTGTCCCTCAAACTAAAACAAATTGTGCCTTTGAAGTAAAGTGTATTTCCTGTAACTAACATTTTTGTCCCTGTAAAATTTTCACGATATTTCGAAGATATCAGACCTACAAGCTCATAGCGCGACACTGAGTGGTGTGCTATGTAGATCGGATATTTTTCAATAGCTAAAACACCTAAAGGCATAACCACTCAGAAGGGCTTAAAATACTGTAAAATTAAATAATCAACTCACCACAGCAGTGGCATTGCCAAACTCCGTCCATAGGGCGAATAATGTTATTTTCTGCAGATTATTAGCGACTGAAGATCATTCTGCCGCTTCATATTCAATTTAAAAAACTTTTTCATCAGTGATGCATTTCATATAGATCAACTCATGTAAGACTCACAAAGAACTG
Organism: Benthosema pterotum; assembly: GCA_039105355.1. NCBI lineage: Eukaryota > Metazoa > Chordata > Actinopteri > Myctophiformes > Myctophidae > Benthosema > Benthosema pterotum. The sequence goes on along the minus strand of CM076971.1, from coordinate 22,091,511 downwards.
AGATCATGTTTCCCCAAAACACAGCGGTGGGTCCAAGATAGCTGGCAGAACGTTAGCAACTTTGGCTTCTTACTCAACGTTATCCTGCTGACTTTGTCTTCGGTACAAATGCATTAATCTTATTTTCACGTTTGATTAATACTTGTTTTGTGCATCCAATATTCATCTTCCAAGGCGGCAGGCATGATTTGTCAAAGACATTGGCAGTGATGAGTCTATATGCACGTCCAAAAACAAAAAATCCCTTGTGACGATAATGCTTTTTCAAATAAGGAAGTGGAGCACGTTCTCTGGAGCGTTAAAGTTACCGCATCCTGCATTGATCTCACCATCAAACCATAGGGGTAGGGGGTTCTTATACTGTTGATTTGTTGATGTGTAAATACTGCAATTGCAAGAGATAAAAGTGAAATAGACATGTGAGGCCGTTACCCTCCCATAAAACAGAATCCTGTTGCGAGAGGATGATTACATCTTAGCTTTTCATGCCACAATGACCTCATCTGGGGGCCATTCATCTTCAAGAGTCACAAACAGAGGCGCAAATGATCAGTTTGCTTCCCCTTTTCAAGGCACCCGGCACTGGAGTGAAATCAGATATCATATTAACTGATATCTTTCTTTCCGGCGCGGCGGCGGGGAGCTCGCACACATGAAAGATGTGCAGGGCAAAAGAGCAGGGAGACTGCAAAGAGAACTTGTTTGTGTTGCAAGATGAGTAATATATCTCGGCAAACAGATTAGCCTGGAGAACAAATCCATTACCGCATGTGGTTGGGTTTGGGTTTGGGTTTTCTCTAAAACTTCCCTTTTTGGAGGATACTAGCTGAACGCTAGCCGCAGGACATGGTTTTGGGTTAATACTACAACGATTAACACTCCTGTCCCTCCTACTGGGCTGCACACACACCACCACTAACCACTTCCTTAACACTCTGTGGAAGACTTGACAACCAAATTAAAGAGTTGAGGGGGCAATGCACCATTGTTATAAGCTGTTGTGCCTGATTATAAATTATAAATACGGGGGCACAGTGGCACAGTGGTTTGTGCTGTCGCCTCACAGCTAGAAGGTCCTTGGTTCGATTCCTGCTAGGGACGCTGCTGTGGGTGCTGGCAGCGTGTCATCAATGCCCATATACTCTCTCTCTCTTCCCATCTCTCTCTTTCTCTCCCCCTCCCTGTGGAATGGCTGGCGGGAGGGAGGGAGGAGAAAAAGTTGAGATTGAAGAGCATGCGCGTAGCGTACGCCGTCTCCACAGTGAGAGAACCATCTGCTCATATCCCATTATTATCTGTCACAACAGTTATTTGACTGCTTTCGTCTGATTCACTCCCGGAGGTTGCAGTGCATGTAATAAGAACAAGGCATCGCAGATTGGTTTTACATTGCAAATGCAATCATTTCTTTGAGGGAAAACATCTGCCCGCCACCTATTGCCACGTTATCATTTTTTCCCTTCGACGCTACAATGATTTCACCCATGTCTGGGGAGAGAAAAGATCCATTGACCTCCCCCCACCCTCTCTGTCTCAATTCCACCTACAAGTATATCGTTGTCACCCTCCCACCTGACCCCCCTCAAATCCAAATACATACTGGATAGTAAGATGAGGATGGAAGGGAGATAAATAATTTAATTGACCCGTTCCACAGGAAAATCACTGTCCCGACTCTTAACTCAACCCGCGCCAAACGCGTAGCTATGTATTCGGTGTCTATATGCCACGGCTCTGGCCACGGCTTTCACGGTCAAAACCCTTTTTTCGAAGGGCTGGATCTCTTGACCATTCTGCCCTCTAACCCTCTGTGTAACAACAATTAATTGCCGTATTCTGCCTACCCTACGTAGATGCACGTCGTAGTACTAGTAGGTAGGTGCAATTAGTGGGTTAAACCGTTGATAGGAACACAGACAGAGCAATCCGGATGATGTTCGACATGAGGCCTGAAGAAATCTAAATGGCAGCAGCGGCATAAAGATACAATAAAAAGCAACAATTGCGACCTTGAAAGCAGGATGTGGGCTCATGTAGGTCAATGTCGTGTAGGTGTAAATTTACCCCCCGTATAAAACGGTAGGTTACCGGAGTTGGAATAGCCGACGGGAGATGTTCACCAGCATTAATATTTTACGCATTAATATGGCACTCGTTAACACGGAAATTTTCAGACAAAAGTGCAACTGAGGACAATCCTCAAATCCCCCAGCAGCTCTACAGCATTAGAGTAGTGTAAAATGCAGCCATTTACAAGCAGACAAAGTTAAACAGACATGCAAGAATACCGTAACAAGTTCTAATACATCATATGAAAGCAAATCCATGTTACAAAGAAAATGGACGATGTGGCTGAGATTTGTATTCACTGGGAGGAAGAACAGAAGAAGAGAGAGAGAGAGAGAGAGAGAGAGAGAGAGAGAGAGAGAGATGTGAGAACACTTTGAACTGATGAGCTTTGACTTAATGTTGGACGATATAGATAAGTAGAATAGTTTTTTAAGTTGTTACATCATTATGGCCCTTTTGGGAAGGCAGGAAAGTGGGGAGGCGAGTGATTTTGGTGCCAACGAGGATAAACGTGCTCATACATACAATGAACAACGTCTAGCAGTGAAACCAAGCACAGCAACGCCGTCAATGTCTCAGTTAAACCTATTGGCTTAAACAAAGAGCCACCTTAAACAAGATGGTTGAGTAATGTGAAGGCTATTATGACAAAAAACCCTGCTTGTCAGAAGCGCGCAAGTCCGATCTCAAGTGAATGACTAGAACATTCTAAGCTAAAAGCATTACAAGTCGGAAATAAAGCCCACACAATCACTCCTTTTGTCCTATACTCTCTCTACATTTCTCTCTCTAAAACAGACATGCTCAAATGCAAGCATGTACACACTACACACACACGCGCACGCACACACACACACACACACACACACACACACACACACACACACACACACACACACACACACACACGCACGCAAAAAACAAACAGAACATAACAGGCTGTGATGAAGGCAGCGAGCCTAAAATGAATCAAAATGCCCTTTTCCCATGGCAGCTAGGATTCGTGGACGGCCAAAACAAAGAGATCCATCACCACTACATGGAACAATTGGCTCTGTCTGCCTGATTACAGCTGCCACCCCTCCTCCTCCCCCTCCTCCTCCCCCTCCTCCACCACCACCACCGCTCAAAATGACACACACGTACTGACACGGGCATTCATCTGCCCGCAGTTGGAAGTTTTCATCCAAATAAATAGTAGAGGGCTTCAATAAGGACCCCCAGGCTCTGTGCATGCATGCGTGGATGTGTGTGCTGTGCGTGCACAGTCCGCACAGAGAGGGAGATTGGTGCGGTTTGGATGTGAGCTGTGGTGGAAAGTAATTGAGTAGTTGTACTTAAAGGGGAATTTCCACCCATTTTCAACACTTTACTATGTTGTTAATATATACCTTAGAGATGTTGTGTGGACATAATTAAAAAGTTCACCCATTCTGTGTTTCCTAGAAATGGAGGTCTGAAAAAAAATCATTAACATGCATGGTGAAACCAAGTTGTGTTTCACCATGTTAATGATTTTTCTTTTTTTTTCCTGAGTGTTTTCCATGCAGGTATACTGGAAATTAAACATTAAACAAAACCATATAAGGAGTTCCTTTCCCCTCCCCAGTGATCCTCTGAGGTAAAAAATAAATTACTAATATTTTCAGTTTTGGTTTTGGGAGAAAAGCCTTTCGTCCAATCAGGATGATAGATGCCTTCCTCTAATCAGGATCAAGTGGGGGTGCAGGCTCTGGTGTATGTGCTGTTGGCCTGTTGCACTTCCCCCCCTGTAGAGTGTATGCATGTCCACATCTTGTTACCAGGGAAACCGGAGGGTTGTCCAAATCACTGAATGCTACTCCTCAATACCTATACTTTTGCACTTTCACTCAATGTAAATTTTGAATTCTGGACATTGTACTTTTACTCTACACTCCGCTTAATTGTGTGATCGGAGCGGGCGTTTACAATTTAAACGTACATCAGGGGCAGATGTAGCATTTCCCATTGGGGGGGGCAGGAGAAAACGGTATAGGGGCGAAGAAGGCGCACCCATACCATTTTTGGTTACAGGACTTTATTATTAAGTATAAGTATCAATAACAACATCTGTTGTTGTTGAAGTTGCAACAGACACGCAGCATGCATAAAGCTAAAGGTCTTTAGCTTTAAGGTGTTTTCAATGATGAAATGCTGTTGGTTTAGTGGTGACACAGCTGTAGTTAGTTAGTAGCAGTAGTAGTGTTTCAAATCATTTTAAATATAGGCACCTTAATTTGAAATATCTTGGGTTGTTTTGCATGCCATTGTGTTTGGTGGGGCAGACTGGGCATTTAGGGGGGCATTGCATTATTGATACTTTTACTCGAGTAAAACATTTGCGTACATTTTCCTCTGGTTGATGAGGATGAATGAAACGGCCAGAGAGGGCTGGAACTAGAGGATAAAGCTATAAGGAAGTCTCTATTGCACTCTTTCCTTTGCCTTGTGTCTCAATAACCTCAAATTGCAGCCGGGCTTAATTACCATGACCTTTTTTTCTATTCTTCTTCTCTGAAATCACGACTATACGCTGCCAATTTGCCTCTTATTACAGGCCCGGCAATTTCTCTAATCAAAGCTTATGAGTTACTTTTCATCAAATATTTACGCTTTTAATATGAGGCTTTCAGTCATGCTGCGACACTAACAGAGAAATTGTGTTCACCTCGCTGTTAATGGAATCAGCTCCATATTCAATGCACCACTTCAATATCGCCGTGACACTCGCACTGTTTCTGCTAGGAGGGAGACACCGGGCTTTGTTTTTCCAAAGCGCTCAATGTAGTGAATGCAAACACACATGCATGCACGCACGCACGCACACACACGCGCACGCACACACACACACACACACACACACACATACACACACGCACGCACACGCACACGCACACGCACACAAAGAGACCACTATATCAACCCTCGAAGCATGCAAATAGTAATTACAAACAAAAACATCTAATTAAAAGCTGAAGCATGTGAAATGGTGTGTGTGTGTGTGTGTGTGTGTGTGTGTGTGTGTGTGTGTGTGTGTGTGTGTGTGTGTGTGTGTGTGTGTGCGTGTGTGTGTGTGTGTGTGTGTGTGTGTGTGTCTTTCGCTATGGGGATGTGAGCATGGGGTGGAGAGGAGAGAGAGAAGAATCGAAATAAAATAAGAATAAATCATTCCCAGTGTGTTGAAGTTGGATGAGCCGGATGACATGGAACAAGGCGAACAGCGGAGGAGAGAAGGGTGGGTGTATAATGGTGGGTGTACTGTACCCATCTCATCTGACAGAGGTTAGAGTGGGGGGGTCACGGAAACCACAGCTTTCCGACCCGTTCGCTCGACGTTTTTTCCACGCATCAACGAACGACGCGCACAAAGCTGTACGGCTGACGAGATCCCCGCAAGGGGGGGGGGGGGGGGGGGGGTCTACGAAGCAACAGTTTTAGAAAGAAATTGAAAGGAAGCAGTGATTACAGGAAATACGTTTAGGTTTAGTTAGCTTGTTGAGTGATTTCAATTATTAGTAACAGAATATAGGATGGTAAAGGAGCATCACATTCAGTGATTTGGAAAAAAAAAAAACTCCAGTCCCATGGAGTGTGTGCATGTGTGTGCACATTAGGGCTGTATACCGAAGCTCGGGATTCGAACCATTCGCTCGCTAAGGTGCCACGCGAACGAATATTAATGATCCCGAACCATTCGCATTTATTTATTTATTTATTTATTTATTTATTTAAATTTCCCCCCATCTAGTAGATCTGTGACATTGAGGGGTCAGAAACTCGCTGTGAAACGCGCTGTTACTGCAGTTGGAAATGCATTGTTTTCACTGAAGGTGTCCCATTCTCAATAGAAGTCTATGTAGGCGATCCGCCATTAGACTGGCTCTAGGAAGTGAACGGAGTTTGCGCAACTCCGTCTGTACTCTATAGAGCTGCACGCTGACAGCCTATATATACAATAGACACGTAGTCGAATCTCGGCAAACAAATAATTAAACCAGCCTTTTTGTAAGGTTGGTCTTATGGTTCACTGACCACCAGAGCAGGCTGGTGGGCAGCAGGCTTAAGCCTATATACAATAGACACGTAGTCGAATCTCGGCAAACAAATAATTAAACGAGCCGACGGACAGCATGTTTTGGCAATCAAAACAGCGTGTTACCCGTGGCTGTGTCGGATCTGTCTCATCAGAAAGGAGAGAAAGGACAGCGGTGTCATGATGAAGTATTCACTAATGTCAGGCACATCTCAGGGCAGTAGAAAACTTAGCTACCGATGACAACATCCACGATGTTAATAGTTAGTAGAGGCGGGGGGGGGGGGGGTAGCATGCTGCTTTTTTTTTAGCGAACGTTCGAAGCTCGCCCTATAATTCCCGGCGAACGTTCGAAGGCCAGAATTAGTCCAACTATACAGCACTAGTGCACATGCACACACTCTAACAGGCAACAGCCCCGTCTAATCCCGATTGGACGACGAAAAGCTTTTTTCCGAAAGCCCAAACTGAAACTATTTATTTACTTTATTTATTTTACACCAGAGGCTCACTGGGAACAGGGAGGAACTCCTTATGTGGTCACCACACTCAATAGTAGGGCCAAAAAGAAGAAAAAAAATATATATTTATTTTGAATTGAAAGTGAAATAATATACTAACATTAGTAGTTCATAATAAATAAGTTTGTAATTTACTGATTTTAGTATTCATGTGTATTGTCTTTGTCTGTGATATTTCATAGGAAAGAATGGGCCAGCCTGGAAAACCCATGGTGGACAGCTGTGGAGAGTGATATAGCAAGGTCTTATGGCAAGGTCTATTCCACTGCAGTATGTTATATTTGACTGTACAGGCCCTATTTTGATTGTCTTATGTAACAGGTTTTAAGTCAAAACTTGGAGGTGTGGCAAAGCTGTTTTGATTGGCCAGACAGCTTGGCCACACCTCCAAGTTTTAGCTTAACACATAGGCCCTCATGTATCAAAAGGAGTGCAGATTCGTCCCCAAACTTCAACGTGGGTTTTGGAGTGCACACAACTCCACACGGCATATATCAAGCGATCGCAAACAGCTGAGTCCATCCTAATTTCCTTCCTACGATGATAAATGTGACGGCTGAAATCAATCTGGCACGCCCTTGGAAACAGGCGGCTCCTCCCTTTTTTTGCGACATTAACAACTGCAATACGACCAGCAACCATGGTGATGAGGGGGGAAAAAAAATAAAAACTTTCCACCGATCGCGCTGCTTCCTGCGGCCAGCCAGCCAGCCAGCCATTTTATTTTCACCCCACCGGGATCAGGGATGTAATCTCGCATAATATGCCTTTTCAAACCTATATATTTTTCATCTGTATCATTTATTAGGTTTTATAGCTATTAGGAGTGAATAGATGACTTTAGATACCTTTCTGCAGTTCAGACAATGCTGCTCCGCTTGTTTAGGACAGAAAAACAGGCAAGGACAAATCCTACGACAGCTCCCGACCTGACGTGGGTTTTGTCCGGACGTAGGATCAACTTCAAGTTCATGGTGGGAATGATACATGTCAAACAAGGTGGGAATTCTGCTCTACGCATGCTCTACGTTCATTTTTGGGTGTACACCACGTTGATGTAACCAAAATGAGGGCCATAGTGTTTGAATGGCTACTGCCTCACTGGAGTGAGGAGTCAGGACTATGGGGTTCAGTAATAAACTGGTGGGTGTTTTAACTGATATTTCTCAATCTCTCTGTGAGCACAAATGATAAGTTCCAGTGTGCTTCAAAGCGTAAATCATTGTCCCGGTCCCTTAAAACAAAAGGCAAAGTATAAGCAGGTTAAACGACTGGAGGAGGCCTGTTGCACTCTCACTGCACCCATAGATGAAAGGTAACTACACTTCTCAGAAACAAAACATTCACTCTCTTTCTCTCTCTCACACACACACAAAAACAGACGCAGACGCACACACACACACACACACACACACACACACACAAAAACAGACGCAGACGCACACACACACACACACACACACACACACACACACACACACACACACACACACACACACACACACACACACACACACACACACACACACACACACACACAAAAACAGACGCAGACGCACACACACACACATACCGACACACACATACACACACACACACACACACACACACACACACACACACACACACACACACACATACCGACACACACATACACACACACACACACACAAGGGGAAAATAAAAGGACCGCGCAAGTTTAATCCACTTTCCACAGGTGAGCTCTGCTGGGCCTTGAGAGGTCTTTCTTATTGAGGAGGAAATTGGCTTGCATATCAAGTGTAAAGGCGTGGACGGGGTCCTTGGCAGCTGTCTGTATGGAGCACAGTGGAGACAGAATGGAGGCACATTAGCCTCTTATCTTTGTATTGGCCCTCAGGTTGTTTTCCTGTCTTTTCCAATTGTGGGTGAGTGCAGAGCGACTCATTACGCCCCGGCGTCTGGAGTTAGAGGGCCGGGGCGGAATGTACAAAGAGCAAGGTCAAAGACAAGCCCCGTAATTGATTCTTCCTTTTTGAGCCTTTTCCTGTTTGTTTGTTTTTAGTTCCAGTTTTAGTCTAGATCATTACAGATTAAACGAGAGAGAGACAGAAACAAATTACGTACAACATTAGACGACTGTATTCAACGTGGTTCTACTCTTACTTTACTTAATACTAGTGCTGTTGAATGCTTAAAAACTTTAATAAAAATTAATCACAGATTCAAAATTAATTTAATCATGATTATTCACCATTCAACTGTATGTCCAAAATATGCCTGTTTTCCTTTACAGGATGTGTACATTTAAAAAAGAAAAAGAATCTTGGGGAAAAATATAAATATTTATCAAAATAGGTGATATACAAGCCTGCTTGTAGATCCCTCAAGCTATACTCTATGGCTCTGTTTGCAGGGAGACACAGCGACTGTATGTCTCCATAAAATTGCGCTCTACCCATTTTTTTCAGTGAGAAAATGCTCAGCGGGTTGAGTCATTGTGCACATGAGTTCATTGCGTTAACATTTTTAATCAGAGTAATCAACAAACATAATTTAACTAATTAACTAATTATTTTCAACAGCCTTGCTTAATACAAAGAAATTACACAAAAGCCCAGTGCAAACCACTGGGAATATATTCCTTTAAGCGTACTATAAGCAAGCAGTCCACTTTTTGTCGAAATAGATTACTTCTAATTTGAGTAAATAGCAGTAGATAAAGATAGACAGATGCAAAACACTGTAGACAACCGTATTCATTTCATTTAACAAAAAAGGATAATTGAAAGCCAGTGAAAAGCACACTGAATGTTTTTTCTTTTGTCAAAAGCCAGTTGCTGGCTGGTCTAACGTTTAAGGCAGAATAAAGGAACTCCTCAAGAGGTGTGTGTGCGTGTGCGTGTACGCGTGCGTGCGTGCGTGTGTGCGTGTGTGTGTGTGTGTGCGTGCGTGTGCTGCCTGCCAATGAGAAGTTAAGGCATCCTAGCAGCCACCATTCAACTCTGACAGGCAGTGTGCAGAGAGAGTGAGTGGGAGAGGAATAAGTGCTCCCCGTCATGTTTCTTTCAGAAGAACAAAGCAACGCGTTGTGCTCGTCAGGAGTCTGCCTGCAGCTCAAAACGTCCACTTTCTTAAGTTGCTTTAACACTCGCACCGAAAGACACAAAAACATCAACAGCCAGGGCTAGGAGTGATGGAGGAAGAAGAAATAAACAAAGAAAGGGTCTTTGATTTCATTGAGATTCCATTGAGATTTGACGGGTATGTTGTTGCAGAGAGATCTTCCCTCTAGTTCTTTCTAAAGCAGGCGCAGGAAGGAAAACAATCTGATTTCTTTACCTGCTGAATAGTCTGCACTAGCAGGACTGGTTGGCCAAAATGAGACATCGTAATTTGCATATTGTTTAATTCCATCAATTCAAATAAATGGTAAATGCATTAATATAGAAGATCCCATTTACCCATTCACACACCAATGACGGAAGAACCACCATGCAAGGTACTGACCAGCACATCAGGAGCAATTAGGGGTTCGGTGTCATGTACAGGGACATATTGACACTGACTCCGGGTGAGCCCAGGTTCGAATCGGCAACCTTATGGTTACCATGATCCGGTGACTCCACCCGAGTTTTATGGGAATGTTTGCGATAGTCAATGACAGCCCTTGGGCCTTGACATTCCATACATTAAACTCAAGTTGCCATTCACTCTGTATGTGAATAAGCTCTTTAATATGATAGAGACATATAGCCTTTTAAATATAAGCGTTGCCATGCTATTGGCAATAGGACACCTAATGATACTTCATGCTTTGCGTAAAAGTGTCAATGATGTGTTGTACTTGCAAAACAAAGATGTCGAAATGTCAACGATACATTGTTGACAATATGATACATGGACGATATCGATTCATTCTGGTGATACAGTACGATTCAATTCAATGGTCTAAAATTGATTCAGTTAGCAAATACATGAAACATGTGGATACTGCAGGTTTTTTTTAAGGAAAAATGTATTGTAATGGATAGCCATGCCATGTTCTGTATGGCGAGTATAGGTTACTGCCTTCAGGAAGGAGATATGCTGTTCCAGCATAGAATAAGCTCAAACTGAAGAGGTCTTTTGTCCATCAGTCAATGTTGAGGCTAAATCAGGACTTTGTCTAGGACTAAATTGAGCTGTGAACATTGCTCTGTGCCCTTATACGTTTCTATGTATGTAACCATATTTCTTTCTGTTCCGTTTTGTGTTTTGTCAAATGAGTGTATATGTGTTGCATACAAGGCTGCTGTGTCACAAGACAAATTCCAGTGCAAACTAACAATAAAGTAATATATCATAATATGATATATTACTTTATTTATTTTATAATATGATATATTATATCATATCATAAATAAGTAAAAACAGTGATCTGGCATACATGGACATTGTATTTGAACATAAGATGTGTTTGTCTTCTTAAAATTGCTAAATACAAGTATTTAGTATTGGTAGCGATTTGATACCGTTTTTTTACATTGCAAATCGATATAATACAAAGCAGAACGATGCGATATATATATATTTTTTTTCATAACATAAGTTGCCTTGGTGGTGCTTTGCAGAGCGTGTGCATATACCTGAAATGAAAGGAAACCATCATGAAATGTTGCTCACCGAAACCTGATAAATCACTAAAACTAAAACACGAATCATCTAAACCGACCTTTAGTCGGCCTTGGATTGAATCTCACCTCTACAAACCCTCCTGTACTGTACCTTCCACCTCTTAGGAAAACCAAATAAGGCAGTATAAGGCAATAACCATACCCAGTACCCAGAAGATAACACCAGATCTATCCGGAGGTATTGCTGACCCACGCACAAGCTCCACTTCCACGCTTGTCGACGCACGCTTGAAAAAAAAAAAAAAAAATGACTCCTTCACCACGTTACGGAGCCCTTTCCTTTCCTGCCAGACGGCATGTCTCCTCCCGTTTGGCAGACAAAATGAATCCAAAATCGAATTGCCTCTACACAATCGATCACGCTTAAATGACACTTCTGCAGCCCACAATATAGCTTGTGGGAAGAAGAGGCAAAGCAGTTTAGCCCCCAACCCCAGTGCCTAGGGGCTGTGTGATCTATGGTATGAAGAGAGAAGAGAACCTTTACCTGAAGCACACAAGGGCAGTGGAGTGTGCCGTTATGCCCTCCCATTGTAAATACACGGCAGGCCCTGCTGGTGGGGGGAGAATTATTCAAAGGGGGGTTGATTTACGATGGAAATATAATCCCCCCCTCTTCCTGAAACGCCAACAGAACTGGAGGATAAATAATCATATTAGAGAAGAGATGCAGTGCTTGAGATTATGCGCACGCTACTCCATATTCACCTCATAAAACTGACATGAGCGCCGCTAATTCTTGATGGATATACTGTACGGACCAGTGCGGAGTCTCAGCGCCGGCAAGAAAAAGGACTGGAGGAACGTCAAGCGACTGCAAAACGGCTTCAGCGTTGTTGAAATACTGTGGGGGTATATCTATCGGCAGCAAGTAAAACACGAGCCGTGCTGTATAACCAGTCGCTCAGACGTCGTGCTTCTTTGTACTGCAGATGTCTTCTCTTCATGCAGGCGGTTTGAAAACGTGTAGTGCTGCAGTGCAGACGGTACGTTGGTTACAGTCACTGCAAACGCTGTCAAATAACATGTTTCTTTTTCCCTCTGAAACCCCTCAACTACTGAACTCATCTTTCTCCGATAAAGCAGATTGCTGGAGATTTCTTCTCCTCCCACCAGAGTTGGGCAATATTGCTTAGGAGAGTAATATCTTTACTTTCTCATGATCCCTTAGAAAAAGTAAAAATATGCTATTACTTATTACTTGAATCAAATAATGTACAACGTATTACATATTAAAATATTACTTTCCCAAGCCATCCCATCCCACCCGCAAAGTAATAGAGATGTTTAGTGAGAACTTGCGACAACTGAGATAACTTGTAGTGTAGGTCTCATGTGCAGAATGCTACGGTGGAATAGGATCTACAAACTACAGTGCATCTCTGTTGTTATCTGTTGATAGCTTGTAAATCTGTTCTATTTTCGCATGCAGAACAGGCTCATAAGTAATAAGTAATGAGTCATGCTTTGGCAGATTAACATATTACATATTACCCATTTTGGCAGAGTAATATCGTTGCACTACTTTTGCTGGAAAAGGTAATAACATTACGGTAATATGTAATATTTAATTAGTTACTGCCCAACACTGCATTTCCCAACACCGTTTCCAGTATGGTATGTGTATCATAACCATATATATCACTAAATGCAGCTACTGTACTTTGTTTGTCGAACTGCCACAATATCATTCAGCTGTTCATCATAGCTAGTGTTGACCATTCAACATAGCTAGTGCCTGCATAGCAAGTGTGGGCCTTTTCAACCGTATGCATAAGCTTTCTTTCACAAAATGGATGTACAATTAAAGGCACAACGCCACGACGCGCCACATTAAATGTGACAACAATAGACTGCACTGTATACGTGGCGAAGCGTCTTGAGGGGCAGGGCGGAGAGAGCGGTAGGTAGGCCCTGAGAGTACAATTTCTCACGCCAGCGGAGCTGGCTCACACCGTTAAAAATAGGCCTCTTTCCACCGTTTGCTGTCAATAGCTATAGCACAGCCCTCATTCAATACCCAGTGTCTTGGGCAAAGCTTCCCTCCACAATAATCACTTAACTGTCAGCTAGGATTAGACAGTCTTAAGCCACCCTGAGCCAATCCACAAGCCAAAGAGGGAGAGGGAAAGAGAGAGAGAGAGTGAGTGAAAACAAGGATATATCCTGTGACATCTCCCAAAACCGAAGCCAACATTGTCTGGACGGAGAGAACAGAGAAAAGGAAGACAAAGCCTGGAAAGAATCACGGGGGATAACAAATACAACTCTCTCCACCAAATCCCCATCTCAGCGGGATCATGGTAGGGCTTTGTGCAGACCTAGTAAGGGTGTAAGGGGCTTTAATAATGCACTTGGATATAGGTGTGTATGGGAGGATGAAGGGGTATAAAATCTGACCTTTTTCCATTCAGCCTCCTCCGATACCATTAGTGGAAGGCAGCAATGCCCGTTGCTGTCGTCATGTTCGCCTCTCTCACCGGCCATGAAACACCATGTGTTCATGTTTTATTGATTTCGTTTAATTATGGGGTCAATGTTTTATGCGTTGTTCCACATAGGACAGTGTAGAGAGAGACGAAAAGGCAAAGACGTGGAGAGAAGAGTCAAACAAGAGTCCTCATGCCCTCACAACACCCTAACCGGCTGAGTCAGAGTGTGTGCATGCATGTGAAGGTTGTCTCAAAACGTGAAGATTGAATAATCATTTCTTGTCATGCTAGTAGTGTTGTAGTCAAGACCACCTAAAGCGAGACCAAGACAAGATCAAGATCTAGGGGGGATCGAGACCAAAACGAGACAGTGACCACCACAAGACTGGGCCGGTCAGAGCGAGACAGAGACAAACACCTATAAGGCAGGGGTTTTCAACAGGTGGTCCAGGGACCACCAGTGGTTGCTGAGAGGGTTCCAGGTGGTCCTCAGCTAAGTTGGTTAAAGAGATGTAACTCTTGAGAACGTAAAAATGAAACCAAATGGACCCTTGCGGGTCCATTTGGTTTCATTTTTACACTCTCAAGAGTTAAAATATTCACCATCTTAGTCAGCCCAAGTCTACACAACTAGATGATCAATGGTCATTTTTGTCTTTATGTTTTGTCTGTTTTGTTTCCCCAAATCCAACCTGGAATTGTGGACAAAAGCAAAAGAAATCTTTAGTTTTGGGGTCTGTGGGGCTAAAATGTCATCAAATGGTGGTCCGTGGCTCAAATACTGAATAAATGGTGGGCCCTGGTATCAAAAAGGTTGAAAACCCCTGCTATAAGGGGTTGAGATCGAGGCAGAGTGCTATAGGGTCTGAGACCCTATAGCACCAAGCAGGACCAAGCCCATCACAAGGCGAGATTAAGTCGAGATCATTTTTTTACCTATGCCTCATGCATACAGCCTATACATGCTGAAAAAAATTCATGGTGAAAACACTTCACCATTGTGGTCTGGTCGATGGATGACTGTATGTGCTCTGAAACGGCGACAAGAACAAATTGACAGATTGAACAAGAAAATGAAGTGCGAGAACCGAGACAGGACCAAGTCAAATTAAGGGCGAGACAAAAACGAGACAGAGACAACGAAAATATGCCTCCAGACTTTCCTCAAGACAAGACAATGTCTGGAGAACTACATGCTAGCACCTGAATAAAATACCTTAACAGTTCGACCTGCTCCATTATTTATGCCAGCTCTGCTGTCCCTGCTCTTGTGATGTTGTGGTGTTTGAGAACACCTGAGAGAACATCTGAGAACATCTGAGAACTGGAACAACCAATTGGTTTGGAAACCTGACGGTTAAGTTTAAATCAGAAATCCTGAGACTGGTAAAGACGGCCGGGAAGATTATGGGGACGGCAACACCTCCCAACACCCCGCAGACCATCTTTGAGCAAGCCACACTAGGGCAGGCAAAGAAAACTGTGTCTGATCCCTCTCATATACTGTACCCTGAGTTTAGGTTACTGCCGTCAGGTAGGAGGTACGAGGCTCCAAAATGGAGATATAATAGATTTAAATACTCCTTTGTACCAATGTCCATTTCACTCCTCAATAATTCTCTTGCTGAGGGGGCAAGGGGAGGGAGGAGAAGACTGTGATTGTCGTATGATGCTGCTAGAACTGCACTAGTTTTGGTACTGTTGTATTTATTCTATTTATATTTATATTCTTCCTATGACTACTTAACTAAGCACTACTTTGGGAGGTGGTATGTAAGCCTGATGAGGTGTACCAGTCACTACTATTGTACTGTATGTACTGTACTGTATTGTCCTGTATTGTCTTACTTGTTGCTGCAAGTCTGTATGTCCAAGACAAATTTCTCGAACGAGACTAAATAAAGTAACCCTGAACCTGTAACCTGGAACAACCACAAACGTCTCATTTTCTTGCAACGACAAAGCAACTGGTCTCCCAAATCTGGCAGTGACAGGCTGTCTGCCCCAAACGCAGTGCAATCGCCATTATATTTCATTGCGTCAACTAAATCCTCCATTAGAGATCCTATTAAGACGGTGGGTGTACTGTATTACCTACACATCATATTGTTTTTGTGATGCACACTTACAGAACATTAATATCCAGGACTGGACACAACTAGTGCGCCGGCGCTCAATCAATCACATGGCGCTGTCAATCACGGGCTGGGGAACACTTTTGCGCACCACAGCTTTGGCTCATAATAATATTGTTTATGGCCAGAAGCCATAGTATACATTGAATTCCGCCAATTCCGTTCACTTCATTGGGCCAGTCCAATGGCGGCTCCTCTACATTGTAAACAACGTATTTTCAAATCTAGTTCAATTGAACTGAGTTGGCGAAATTCTATTCTATCTATACTATAAGGGTGCACTGGCCAAATACAGCGCGTCTCTTCCTCCTTCCTCAAATGATCCATGCTACTCGCTAGTAGCCCACTGACACATTAGCCTGCTAACTCACAGCTAAACTCTCAAAATGTCCAAGAAGCCATCACTATTAGGGAATTATTTTGGTGTTCCACCATCGCAATCTCCAAAGAGACGGTTGCTGGTTGATGATGTCGCTTAGTCCCAACGGGGCTAAATGTCCCTCTAAATTAAACTAGAATGAACACGGCGAGATGTGATGCAAGATATATGCCATGGGCTTCCAAATCTAGCAGATAAGCATATTCATACAGGGACAATTAGGATTCCAGTCACCAGTTTTTGGTAAACACAAGTAAAGCAAAGAGCACCTCAACATAGTTGAAACAATAAATAAGGATCGAACTGAAACTACGTGGACTCCCCCAAACATGTTAACTATGTCATTAACATACACCTTAGAAATGTTGTGTGGTTCCCCCATTCTGTTTCCTAGAAATGGAGGTCTGAAAATAATATTAACGTGGTGAAACACAATATGTTTTTGTTTAGGGACTTTTTTCTGATAGTGTACAAATGTAACAGTTCCATTTGGACCTGGGCGGCGATATGGGTCCCCGACACGGGTCGATAGGGGTTGCCACATTTTTGGAGCACCAGGTAACATCCCCTGGTGCTCCAGTGAGTACCAGACCAAAATAGTTAATGTGCAGACCTATTAATATCTCAACTTGAGGTGCCATTAAAACACTCAGTGGAGTGGTTTGCTTTCTTTAAAAGGATCCCTGTTTAATAAGGCAAATATGTTTAAATACATTATACTTGCCCTCTATAACTACAGTAGAATTGAACATTTAAAACACATTGAATAAGCTCTTTAGTTTAAAAATAGTTAATGTTTTTATCCCATGGGGGCCACCATTTTAGAAGAGTTCCAGTATAGTGCAGCTAATGGAACATTCCATGATTATCCAGAAATGCAACGGAAAACATCGATGTAAATACACTGTTCTGTTTGTTATGACAATGGCGACCCCCACTGGTGGAATAAAGGACTGTAAAACAGAGGGGATGATCTATTAGGTGGACATACTGTAGTGGTTTGATGCATTCCCATTACTTCCACTGTGGAGCAAACTTCTGTGACGTCATCACTGTGAGACCATGTGACAGGCAGTGTAAAATGGCGGCCCCCTTGGGATAAAAACATGAACTATTTTTAAACTAAAGAGCTTATTCAATATGTTTTAAATGTTCAATTCTAGTTATAGAGGGCAAGTATAATGTATTTATCCATATTTGCCTCATTAGACAGTGATCCTTTTAAAAAATATTGCTATGTACAATGAGTAGCAGACAGGAACTGGTGCCACTTGGACCCGGATGTAACATACGACTACAAAACGATGTCAGACTGAATCAGGCATAGGCGCGCTTCTAGACTCTCTTTGTATACAGACAGGTTAAAATGTCATGTTAACAAGTGATCAGCTGGAAAGCAAAGCTAAGGTTGGTTTGAAAATGTTACAAATATGCTAACCTAAAGAAAAACGAGGTCAAACCACTGCTTTGGATCAGTAAATAGAGTATGCGTGTGACAGGTTATTCGGGAAAATAACTTTCTATGGCCTTGCATTAAACCATGTTAAACTCACACACTGCCACCTGACATAAACTCTATAATATCTCAGGCGGTTGATAGAGACATCTAGCCCTTTCAGTGTAAACTGGTGAAAAGTCAACAACACTCAGACAGACTGTGCCTTTGAAAGATTACATCATGTAAGAGCAGACAGGCTATTTCTGTATCTCTCATCTGCCATCAAGTAACTGCAGAAAATAAGATTTAAAGCCTGAACCGACAGGGCTTTGTTCTCTGCAATCTCATTAACAATCTAAGTTCCACCAGTGTACGTGATGAATAAACCTTAACCAAAATACATTTTAAATGGAAAGGTCTGGGGAAAAAAAGGCATTTTACTATACGGAACTTCCATAAACCCACGTCAAGGAGAAACAAAGTCTTTTTTTTTTACCCTCCCCACTCTGTCCTCCAAAAAAGTCTATTGATTTGGCTCCAGATCAATTTAAACTCAAGGGGTCTAACATACCAATACTGTATATCAGAAGGAAAGCCCTCTGATGAAAATTGGCAGTTTTGTCTCGGTCAATCAATTCCATCCATGGTGAACAGGTCTGCGACTCTGATATGATTAAACAAAAGACAAGGAGTAGTGGGATGGGGACAGAGAGTGGTGTAAATCAATATTTGCGGTAAATGCCTTGAAGAACGAAGCACAAAGCTTTCAGATGAGATCACACCATGCATGATGCGACAGCGCCTGAGACCTGATGTGCATCTCTCTCTCCCTCTCTCCCTCGCTTTGTAGATTCTCATTATTATCGTATTCACAAAACATACATTATGTGCAATTTGGAGATTTGCAAATATACGTACCTATGATAATTTTTAATGATTACTTTCTACTTTTAGTACTTCCACTGATTTGGGTGATTATGAAAACCATCCAGTCCCCCGGGTAACAATATGTGCACATGCACACACTCTGTAGTGTGTGTGTGTGTGTGTGTGTGTGGGGGAGGGGGGGGGGGTGCAACAGGTCAACAGCAAATTTGGTTCCATTTGTATCCTCTCAGGAAAAAGGGGTCTGAAAGAAAAATAATTAACATGGTGAAATACATCTTGATGATGTCATCAGATGTATTTCACCATGTTAATGATTTTTTCAGACCTCCATTTTTAGGAAATACACAAATTGGGGGAACTTTTGTCCATACAACATCTCTAAGGTGTATTAATGACATATTAAAATGTTGAAAATGGGTGGACTTCCCCTTTAAGTGAAACGAAAATCACACCCAAATGTGTGAACCGAGTGGCGTGAGAGCACTGTGCATTGGTGAAACAACACCCCTTGTTGGTAGGGTAAACTTAGCGACATACGTTAGCTAGTCACAGGGACAAAGCCAGGCCTTGGAATGGTTGCACCACTAAAACAAAAACACAACAGTGAGTATACTTTTCCCAGCACTGCTCTCTGCATAGCCTGAGAGCAACACAGAGACTGTCAGCTGGAGGAATGGCTGCTTTCCCCTGGATCACAAGGTTAAAGCAGTCAGAAAGCCTGGGACCTCAGAGACAGAGGCTTGTCAAAGCAATAAGCCTCGGCTGTCAGAGAAACGGCAAACCCCCAGAACGCCCCTGACGACCGCGTCTTGCTGACTGGGGTCCAACCCCGGTGTCTGTCACGAAGAGACTCTGTTATATACAGTCTCAGGGCGAGAGTTTGAGCTGCTGTGTATGCGCGGAGTAATGTCGCTGGCACACCAGATGATATCATTCATCTTCTGCAAGCCAATTTGAAGACGGTGTTTGTTCAGCTAGAGATACCAAATGAATAAAGTGGTTCGGGGGGGAGCGGTGAAAGAGTTCATAATGCCCTTGAACGACGTAAATGGATTGCGTCTCACCTATTCCGGGTGAGACGCAGTGGTTCAGGGGCAGTGGCACCGGATGGTAACCACAAGGTTGCCGGTTTGAACCCGGGTCCCCCAGAGTTAGTGGCGATGTGTCCCTCAGCAAGACACTTAACCACTAATTGCTCCTGATGTGCTTGCTGGTCAGTACCTTGCATGGTTCCTTCCACCATTAGTGTGTGAATGGTACCTTCTATGTAAAGCGCCAATTGGATAAAGGCGCTATATAAATGCACCACTTATGTCATTGCGAACACAGCGACCACTCACTATGTAAGCCAGGCAGAAATGTCTTTCTGTTTTTGTGCACCATCTGCCACCAGAGGCCGCAGTTATACAAAAGGGAAATTACTGAGGGACTTCAAATGCATTTATGCATTGTGTTGTGGCTGTCTGTCACAATAATATCCACAGCGACAAGCTAAACAGCAGGTCTACAAGCTTGCGTTGTTAGCTTGTAGATTGGCTGTTTTTTTATGAAGTGATTTTGTGTAGACTAGAAGAACAAAAGAGGGAACCTAAGGGGAGGATTAGTGGTACTATATGACTCACCAGCAAGTCCACAGGCAAAACGCAGAGCTTTTCTGGGCTTAATTATTCAGTAAAGCACAGACTGGAGAAAATCCACTGGATGTCTAAAGTTACTTGTTGTTTTTTGTTATTGTTTTTTTGGTTAGTGTGGAGGGAAAAAGAGAAAAAAATAAAAGACTGATGAACTGTTGTAACAATACATTTTACCAGCGATTCGATGTGTATCACGATACATTGCTGACAATATTGGTTATTGATTCATTTTGGCGTTACGATACGATTCGTACGTGTGAAATATGTTGGATAGTGCATTTTTTTAAATGGGAAACTATATTAGAGTGGATATGAATAAGCAAAAACAGTGAACTGGAATATAGGTCGACATTGTATTTGAACACAAGATGTGTTTTTTTCTTTAAAATAGCTAAATACAATTCAATAAGTGCTTAGCATTGGTAGCAATTCGATATCGATTCTTTACATTGCAAAACGATATAATACAAAGTCAAACGATAAGATACGGTATTATCTGTTTTTACATAATGATATACTTCAAAATTTAAATAATTTAAAAATGATACTTCCATACAGTTACTATAAGGTTACACCCCTACAAACTGTTGATCTTGTTTTTCTCCCCCACCAGGCAGCTACAAACATCATCACCTATAACGTCCTATTGCTCTCCCTCCCTCCACCTGGAACAGAGGAGTAGTGCTACTGGAAAGCAGTCACCTTGGTTGCTTTTAATAACGGACAACAGAGCCATCATTCGTCCTGGAGATGGCAGTTGTGAGGGATGACAAAATGGCTCCCGGTGTTTTGTTTTTGCCCCCATCTGGTGCCTGGCCCCGCCGTGAGGGATGGGAGGAAGTGGGAATGCGGGGGAAAACGCTGAGGTGACAGTCTATAAATCTCTTTCAGTATGAAAGATGAGTCATTTTGGTCAGCTCTCCAAAGCTGTGGAGGAGATCCATTCATATTACCCTTTCCAGACATGTGCGTGGAAAGGGTGTTTGTTTCTTCTGCTATTTTTTAAACGGAACTTTAGTCATCGTGGAAGAATTAGCTGTTATGTTTCAGAAGAAGCTACAATTTTTGACGTTGCGGCAATTAACATATTGGTGGTTTGTGTCTAAAACTATTCAATTACAGTACCCTGTTTTGTTGAAGGTGGATTGTTTGGCAAATAACAAGTTATTCTAGTGCCAATACATCATTTCTCATTTGTCAAGTGTTTAATTTCACTTTTAAATGGTGAATTGCTCAAGAACAGCCTGTCTCATAATGATGTCATCAATGCACCCTGCCTTGTATATTCCTCCTCTCCTTCAGTCTTCAGTTCCAAATTTGCATTTGCACTTTGTTTACAATGCCCACCATTGTTGACTTTCCAAGTTGACATTGAATTCAACTGCCTGGTTTTATCTAGCATCAGTATTATAATGACTCTACTATAAAATATCCTGTATATCAGCGGCCCCACCACCTCAGAACATTGTGGTACTGCAGCTAAACTGTCCATAAAGAAATGACGGACGAAGGACTGTCAATGGTGATTGAGGCTAAATCTATTAGAAACAAGATTGAGGGACATAATTATACAATATGATATTAAGTACTAGATCTATGCCCCTTTGGGGCACATGTCTCCACCAGCTCAGGTCACGCTGTGAGGGCAACAGTCACCCCCACAAGGTCGGTTACTGGTGAGTGGCAATATGGTGGCCACTATGTTTTACCCCTGCAGGCAATTGTTACATCACCTGCAGGGTGACGTAACAGTTGCACGGCCAGACGAATGCACGGACAGATGTAGGGACGGGCAGGGGGTGAAACATAGTCACCACCTTACGGTGGAGACAACTAACAATTTTAGGAATCCATGTTATTTGCACTTTAAAGACCACACACCATTAATCCTCTAGAGCCAGTCCTAAATGTGAGTCCTCTAGTAACTGTGTAAATGTGAGTCTAGATGACTCACATTTACACAGTTACGTAATGGTATGGATGATACTTGGCGCTATGTACACGCCGTTGTGTTGCATGCAAAATCCATATCTGTGCAAGATACAAGGGCTCGAAATGCTAGAGAAATGACAAAAATAAGGAAAAAAGAACCCTAAAGTATGCAACCTTGTCAATTAAAAACCCTAGCAAAGACCGTCATTTGTACATATTTTGTATAATTAAAGCTGAGCGTGTTTGCTATATGCAGGTCCAAGTGCCTCTCACACAAGATCTTTCACAGAATTAGTTGGAACAACTTTTCTCCAGCAGAGCTTTTGTTTTTGCTCCGAGGTAAAGGCCAAATCGGCAAGGGAACGCAACGCTGATCAAAGCATTCAGGCAGCTATAGTAAAAAAAAAAAAAAAGCTAGACACATCGCTAGTATTTCTCTCATAGCATTCTAGGACAGGCGGTATGACTATTCCCTCACTGACAAATATTAAATAATAGGAAAGGGGGGGAAACATGGGGAACCGTGAAGGCGTCCTCTGGATCATTGTCAACTCTTATCTGAGACATGTGAGGCCTATCCCCAGGAGCCTGTGCCCACCCTCCCTCAGGAAAAACAACCCAAATTCTCTGCCGGATAATGACTCCAGAAGAACAAGACAGTATGCTTCAAAGACTCTCCCGGAGGCTGCTCTAAGTTTAGTGGTATTTGGATGGCACAGAATCAGAGCACAAGATACCCAGCTGTACATCTTAAAGTATGGAAGAAAGTTGGTAATTGTGGATGAGAGTGAGAGAAGGTTTTGCATAATTTGGCTTTTAAGGTGGTTGCACACTGGTGCACACCACTCTCGCTGCATTTTATGGATCCGAAAGTAGTAGGCTATCACTAGCTGTCAGCCTGTCACCGACATCCCCCTAGACAGCACTAGACAGCCGAGGAGAACAAATAAAAGCGGCCCTGGTCCGAAGATACTTTATTCGGATTACATATTCGGATGCAGTGTGCAAATATGATTGGCATCAAGCGAGGTAGACTTATTTTCATATCTCTTGAAAATCTCAAATCTCTTCAACACTGTTGCGTCTTATGACTGCCTTTATTTGTCTCAAAACGAAACAAAGACTCACAGTGTGGTATTATTGTGAGGTTAGGTTTATGCTAAAGTTATGTCCATTAAAACAATGACACGTCTGAATATTGAGATGTTAAGTTAATGCCTATTTTACTCCAGAGTTTGGGTGAGCGGTGAGGTGAATCCCTTGCACCACAGGGTCACATAGTAGTTCTCAGTGGTCATCTTATCACCTATAACTGGAGTATGCAGGTGTTCTGAACAAAGCTGTATAAAAAAACAATGTGATATGGGTTCTGTGATTTTGATAAATATTTCACTTAGAGGACAAAATTAACTAAATAACAAGTATACTGTAGTAGTAGAGGGTATGCAGTTTTTACACTCTTCACGAGTTTTACTCTCCTTTGCACACCAGTTTATATGCATTGGTTCAGGACCGGAGGCAGGCACACATAGCATAGCAACATAAGCTATGATTGGTATGCTTTTTGAGGACTAAACATACAGATCCTGTAGACATCTTGGCCTTTGGCCACAGCATGAAAAGCATTCCTTATTATTCCTTCTCTGACAGAATGGGTTGTCGCAAGCTTGTACAGTTCAGGGAGAAAAATGTTCTGTGTACAGTATGCCCCAGGTTGGAAAAATGAAACCCACTTGAGAGTTTTCCTAAAAATCGCCTAACTCCACAACCTTCAGAGACAGACCGCATACTGGTACAGTATTTTCATTTTGTTAAAAGGAAACAAATCTCGCCGCTGTAGCATTTTCCTCCACGCAGAGTGGGGCATAGGTCATAAAGCTTTTTTCTAACTGTTTTTTTTTTTCTAGAGTATGTCAACTGGGAATGAATCCTTTTAAAGATACACATGTTCGCTAGTCTGGAAAAGAAGCAAATCCCCCCCCCCCCACACACACACCCTTCCAGGTTTAGAACCACTGGACTACATAACTAGGGATGTCCCGATGCCACTTTTTTCATTTCTGATCCGATCCTGATACCACAATTTCTGTTATATAAAGTCCACCAACTGGGAATAGCAGACTCACACTCAAATGTACACTTGGGCAACTCCAGTAAAGTAAATTCCACATGGGCCAAAATTGTATTTACCTGCCATAGTGTCAACCCCTTACGCCTAATAACTAAATGACCGAAATAATGACAAATAAGGGCCAATACTGACACTTTTCCAATACCCAGACAGTATTTGTAGACAGATCAGATACTTTTCCTGTTACAGATACAGTATCGGGACATCCCTAATAATAACCCATCACCTGTGGATGTTGTTCACGCCTGGCTTTGCCGCAAGAGTCCAAATGCATGCCATGTATTCATGCTGGTGCTTATGTGCCTATGTGCATGCAAACAGCCACTGCAACGCCGCAGACATAGCTTACCGTCCTGGCCTATAGGTGGTCTGCGCGTGGCTTATCTGAAGTGTTTTGCTTGCACTAAGCAGGCCCGCGAGGGCCAGAAGTTAATGCGGCTCTGCAGCGCGCTTCTTCCCCCCAAGGGGAAGAGCGAGAGCGGCCGAGGCCCCAGCTGGGCCGCGCCTCTCAGGCCCCCCTTCAAAGTCCGTCTGTCAGCCTCGCTGCTCGGCGGGGGAGTCCGGAGCTATATACGCCCCATTCTCCATTCCTCAGTACCAGAAACCCCCCGCACGGTCCAACAAGGCCGAGCCAATGTTCCCCGCTGGTCGCTGCCAGAGGGGGCCCATATGGTTCTGGGCTACAGAGCAGGGGCGGATCAAGGCATGGGCATGGGGGAGGGGGGGGGCAATGACCCCCTAAATGCCCCGACTGCCCCACCAAACACAATGGCATGCAAAACAACCCAGGATATTTCAAATTGCTTATATTTAAACCAACACCATTTCATCATTGAAAACAAAAAACTCTCTGAGTTTGCATGCATGTTTTATGCATGCATGGCTGTTGTAACTTCAACAACAACTGATGTTACTATTGATGCTTTACTTGCCTAATAAAAGTCTTTTAACCGAAAATGGTATGGGTGCGTCTTCATCACCTGTGTCGCTTCGCGCCATGGGCGATGAAGTCGCACCCATACCATTTTCTCCTGCCCCCCAGTTGGGAAATGTTACATCCGCCCCTACTACATAGAAAGAGAGAGAGAGCGCCCGTCCACAGCCCCCTGCACCCACCACCTCCCAGACCCACTTCTGGCCCCAGTCAATAGCGGCGGCTCCGGGAGGCTCCCGCTGTGGACCACCAGCCCTCCTGCTCCTCATCAGGTAAATGCATGCTGGGCGGGCGCAGAATGAAGCGCCACGGAACCAGTCTGTGCACACTGCTGTGCCTGCGTATGTGGGGGGGGGGCCGCGGCGGGCGTCCCTTTAAGTACAGAATGTGAGGAGTCAAAGCCGAGGAAAACCAAGAAAGGAGGAAGAGCATGGCAAAGCCTGAGAAGCCGTCTCAATGGCCCCTGCGTCCCGCTGGCTCTCTAATGACTTTTTGGTGAAACGCCCCTGGCAGAGATATTAATCCTTCATCAGGATTCCTGTTAAGCCCATGATTCTCTCTTTTTTTTTGCATAGCTTGAAGTGTGCCAGCACCAGAATAAATCTGCACTTCCTGGTAGAAGAATATGAGTGATGGTAAAACTAAAAGCAGATCCCCCACCAGGGAAAAAAGCACCAGGGAAAAGGAAGAGTGAGGATGGGCAGGTGCTCAGTACCGAGATTAAGCAGAGGAGCGGAAAAACACTGAGGAATGACATGGTCAACCAAGACAGCAGAAGAGATGGCCACAGCAAGAACCCGAGAGAGACAGTTAAGAGTTGTGTGTTGGCTCACATGCACTTAGTAATGTATTTGAAAAAATGAATGTTGGTGATGGAATTGCAAGTTAAATTGCAAGGGATAAATAGTCTACATACCCTTGTACAATATTGAGATTAGGGATGTCCCTAATCTCAATTGGAGATTTATCACTATTGGAACAAGTATGGGATCGGCCCTTTTTTGGTCATATCGGTATCAGCAAATATTGTATGCGTATCGGAAAGGTAACAGCTTATCGGTATTGGCAAATAGCAGTCTAACTACATATCTGACACAGGGGTAAGGGGTTGAAACTAGGGTAGCTAAATAAAATGTTGCGGCTTGTAGGTCTGCTATTCAAGGTTGGTGGACTGCATTTTTTTTCCTTATATAATATATTACAATCTGTTATTATATATATTCTTCTCTGATATCAGTATTTGGTAATTGGTGATCATATCGGAAATGAAAGAAATGGCATCGGGACAGTAAGTGAGTTGGTGATATAAAAGTGGTTCTACTATGGATACTGACTAGTAGCTAGAGTCATATATATAGCTGGCTATAGCCATAGCTGTAACCTGGGAAGGCACAGATCCCAGAGGTCCCAGCAGGTTTGATTCCAGACCTCAGCAAAGTGTTGATGGGTCAAACTGAACACTTAGCCCCTGCTCCCGCTCCCCAGAGCGCTACCACTAATGGCTGCTCACTGATCCCAGGATGGGTACGATGCACAGGACAATTTTCATATAATGTGCAAATATACACTGACAAGAAACACTCCAGGAGTGGGTTCCAAATTATTAGTACTGTTATAATATATTTGGTAAAGGCAACAGTGGTGCTGTTTCACTAGGCCTTTAAACTAAACAAGCTTTTATTCATGTCGGCTTATTAACTCAGTAATTGGATCAAATTAAGCCCACTTACAGTGTGTGTTTGGGGGTGGAGGGGTGGGGGGTGTCAGCCTGTTAATGCGCATCCTTTTGCGAGAGCACACTGTGTGCCACTGGAATGTAATGTAATAGTGCTTCCTTCAGCACCGAATTAGCACAATTATTTGTACACCATTATGGTGAAGACGTCTCAGTCGCCGTATCCCAAATTGAGGATCAACACAACACTCTACTGGCCTTAAACATACTTCACATCTTTAATTGCCAACAGGCAAACAAAAAACTAAACATGTTATATCCCTCATTGTTGATGTAGATACTGTACCACCAGTATCTACATCACCATAACAGCAGTTCTATCTTTTAATATAAATGTTAACTTCCTGTTGACTGTTTGAAGATCTGCAGCCTGTTGTCAACTGTATGTGATGGCAATGGCGTTTCTAAGCAATTTGGAGCCCCAGGCAAGAAATCTGTGACGTCATACCTATGACAGGCACAGTAAAATGGCACCCCTCATGGGATAAAATTATGAACTAGTTTTAAACTAAAGCGTCATATTATATGTGTTTTGAATGTTCAATTTATAGAGGATCCCTCTCATATATTGTATCCTGAGTTTAGGTTACTGCCGTCAGGTAGGAGGTACGAGGCTCCAGATGAGATATAATAGATTTAAATACTCCTTTGTACCTATGTCCATTTCACTCCTTAATAACTCTCTTGCGGAGGGGGCAAGGGGAGGGAGGAGAAGACTGTGAATGTCGTTATGATGCTGCTAGAACTGCACTAGATTTTGGACTGTTATTTATTGTGTTTTTATTTTATTTTTCTCTTTATTACTAGTACTAATTATGGGAGGTGGTGTGTAAGCCTGGTGAGGTGTACGGGTCACAACTACTGTATTGTACTGTAACTGCACTGTCCTGTCTTACTTGTTCTTGCAAGCCTGAATGTCCAAGACAAATTTCTCACAGGAGACGAAATAAAGTGTCCTTGAACCTTGACAAGTATAATGTATTTATCCATGTGAGGCTTATTATCATGGTAACATTTTAAAACATGTCCAGTGGTCGCCCCGGTGCCCCCCTCCCCTCATGGCAACTGCCTAATGGCAAAAACGCCCCTGTGTGATGGTATGGGGCGTTAAAGACAAGAATTACAACCAACCGACCAACCCTCCTTCATCTGCCTCCATCTCTGCATGCATGTCCACACAACCCCACAAAACAGACCATGGAGAATTTGACCTAACCTTCTCTGGGGGGTATAAGCGCCGCCATCTCCTCTCAATTTCAGCTCCTGGAGTATCAAACAATCACTTTCTATCTCCCCTCATCACTCTCCACTCTGATAACCTGTGTACCCTGGCCTATCCGCTCTATTATCGCCACTTGCAATCTGTGGTCTCTGCAACCCTTCCTTCCTCTTCTGATCTGTCGTCTCATTGCTCCCCCCCCCCGTCCCTCCCGCAGGGGCAGATGTAACATTTCCTATTTGGGGGGGGCAGGAGAAAATGGTATGGGGGTGGCTTCATACCATACCATTTTCAGTTACAGGACAAGTAAAGCATGAATAATAACATGAGTTGTTGATGAAGTTGCAACAGACACGCAGCATGCATAAAGCTACAGGTCTGACTCAGAGAGCTTTCTGTTTTGAATGATGAACTGGTTTTGGTTTAGTGGTGTCACCATTGTAGTTAGTTAGTAGCAGTATCATTTTAAATATAAGCACTTTAATTTGAAATATCTTGGGTTGTTTTGCATGCCATCATCTTTGGTGGGGCAGTCAGGGCATTTAGGGGGGCATCCCCCCCCCCCCCCCCCCCCCCCCCCCCTCCTCCTCCTCATGCCCATGCCCAGATCCGCCCCTGTCCTCCCGCCCCACATCTTTCTCCCCCCTCCCAGCAGTATCTTTCTGGCCACTTCAAAATTTTTCAATCTGGCCCCTGGGTCTTCCGGGGCCTTGGCTGCAGACCTTCCTCGAGATCAGACTGATCTGTGGTTTGCCTCGAAACATTGAGAAACAAGCAGATGAGAGGAAGATTCAGAAACCTCACTGGCGGATGACCTCCTTCACTGTCCAATCTATTTCTCCCTCCCTCTCTCTCTCCCTCTCTCTCTCTCTCTCTTCCTCTTTCTCTCTCGCTCCCTCTCACTCCCTCTCTCTCTCTCTCTCTGCCCCCCTCTCCCTCTCTCTCTCTCTCCCCCCATCAATCCTTGTGTCCCTTTCTGCTCTTTACAAAGTCGGTACAAAGTTGGTTGTAAAATAAAATAAAAATATATTCTCTATTCATTCCCTTTTCTCTTCAAATTGACCTCTATATACCCTTCCACAGCGAGGCTTTAATGACTTTATCACCTACTTCGCCAAGGAGGTTGATGACATGTTGAGTGTCCCGTCTCCGTTCCTTTGCTACGTTATACTTCCTCTTTTAACTTTATACTTTCTCTGTCTCGCGTTGTACTTTCAGTTATCTGGGTGAGAGGTGGTGATGGTCACTCATTCCATTTTATTCCTCACCTATTGCCATTTCTCATCAGAATGGAAAAGGTGTTCAAGGTGTAAACGTCCCAGGTCCTTCAGTGTGATAGGGTCAAGGACAGCCATCTATGGTACAAGCTGATCCACATCATCACAGGCCTTGCAATTACATGGAGAAGTTACTGTATATAGCAGCTATCAACATGGAAAAATAAAGGGAAGGGATTTTTCTTGTGTTTATAGAAACTCTGACTTTAACCATACACCTTAAATACACTGTCTACTAGCCTATTCTGTGGATATTTCATGACAAATGGCATGCAGATATGATCAGCTGCCTTTGGGGTAATGTCTTTCTGGGATGTCCTTTTCTGCCATGTAAATACCGGTTACAAAACTCTTGTATTTGTAGTTGTTTTCTCAAGGTTAAGCATTGGCCGACACACAGTATGTAGCCTGATGTAGGTTGTGGTTTCATAACACAATGTGTCAACTAATATTGTGGCTAGGGTGGATAATGTCGGGTTTACTTTTTCATGTCACAATGACCATATAAGATACGGTCCAAATATAAAGATACGGTGCAAACACAAGAACAACCCCCTAGCCATGCCAATTATTCACAAGTGCTTAGCGTTTATGGTTCCTCTGCACTTACATTTGGCATGGCGGATTCAGAAAATAAAAGCCCAACAATATACTACTGCCCAGGTACTTTAAGTACGGTAGTTGTGCAGCAGCTTGGCATGACAACACACATTTCTTTCTGCTCCTTGAGAGAATATATTTGCTGATTTGTTGAATATTTTTTCTATCGCAAGAAAAGTGCTCAACGGTTTAGCAAGAGAGCAATCAACTACTCTCAACCTTGTCCCTGTAGACTAGAGGGTCTTAAAGGCTGAAGATCTGTATTGTGCACTGTGAAAGAAAATGTCTATTTGACCTCATTGGACCTCATTTCTTCAGCTATTGGGGCATTTCCCTAGAGTGAATGTGATAGGCTCTATCCATAGCAACCCAAATGAAATAGAGTTATTGTATATATTACGTTCAAACTAGATGTAGCATCTACATCTGAAGTCCAAAGGGGTGAAAGACTCTCTCCGGCAGCTAGGCCATCAGATGAGGGACTGGTCAATAACAGTAAAAGTGTGACTGTGTAATAACAGTTATTCCAGGCCTATTTTTTTATTGTTTATTGAGTGTTTTAAGCTGTCATTTTACCATGTTTTTATTGTATTGGGGCTTTCGAGGATACACTTGTTTTTTTTTATCATGTATGTACCTGCATCTAAGTGACAATAAAGTGAATCTGAAGCTAACCCCTTTATTGTTTCTACAATACAATACACAGGTTATCTTGTAATATATTGCAAATCCTTCCCTCAGGCCTTTGTTGCTCTTCCTGCCCTACTCACGAATGGAATGACCATCGTGTTCCATGTCCAACACTATAACACGGTACCGAACAGACGCTAAAAGGTAATAGAGCTTCTATACTCATTCTGGCATTTTTTTTTCTTAGGAGGGGCGAAAGCAATCCACGACTGTGACGGCCGTCACGGCGGTTGTAAACTGTCCGTATTGCAGGGCGAATGTAACATGTCCCATTTGGGGGGGCAAGAGAACATGTTGGAGGGGCAAGAGAAAATGGTATGGGTGCGGCTTCATCGCCCGTGTCGTTTCGCGCCACGGGCGAAGAAGTCGCACCCATACCATTTTCTGTTACAGGACTTTTATTACGCATTTAAGCATCATTAATAACATCAGTTGTTGTTGAAGTTGCAGCAGACACGCAGCATGCATAAAGCTAAAGGTCTAACTCAGACAGTTTTCTGTTTTCAATGATGAAATGCTGTTGGTTTAGTGGTGACACAACTGTAGTTAGCAGTGGGTTGTTTTGCATGCCATCATGCTTGGTGGGGCAGACTGGGAATTTAGGGGGGCATTGCCCCCCCATGCCCATGCCTAGATCTGCCCCTGCCTTCTTGCATAACAATAGCAAAGGTTTCGCATAATGCATGAGTTACAGCAGTTTCGCATAACAGTTGCGACTGTTTTGCATAACAGCTGCGACTGTTTTGTGGAACAGTCGACCATTTTGCATACCAGTTGCAGCGGTTTTCATAACGGTCGATGGTAAAGGTTAGGTTTAGGCAGGGGTGGACTGACAGTCTGGCATACAGGGCATTTTCCCGGTGGGCCGACCCCCCCGGGGGCCGTTAATGTCGTGTTTTAATTAAAAAAAAAATCTGCACAAAACCGGCCCACGAATCAGTGCTGGCGGCCCTCTGTCCTCTTCAAATGAGACTGCCTATTGCAGGGTAGTTAGCCCGAGCCCCAGAGCCCCTTATGTCTTAAATTCTCATGGGGGCTCAGGCCCCACAAATATTCAGAGGGCCGCTCTGAGGGCCGCTCTGAGACAAAATTGCCCGATACGTTTTGAGCTCCCAGTCCACCCCTGGGTTTAGGCATAGGTTTTTACTGAGATTATGTTGAGGGTTAGGGTTAGTAGGGAAAACAGTCGCAACTGTTATGCAAAACACCCCCTATTTTTATACAAAAAAACGGTTATAAAACCGCTGTGCCGTTTTCTCAGGGCGTACCAGTCGAGGATTGTTTTCGCTGGCTCTCTTTTTTTCTCCATCTTTTCCTTGTTGTTTTTGCACCACATCATTCCCCCAAAAAATTAACCTCCATGCCCCACACACACACATGACACACACACGCACATGTGTGACACACACACATGCACATGTGTGACACACACACACACACACACACACACACACACACACACACACACACACACACACACACACACACACACACACACACGGCCAGTAATTGCTGATTTCTGTTTACAGCCATAAGTCTATATTCTATATACAGTATGCTTGCGGTTAATGCACATCATGCAGATAAGTATCAGCTAAATACCACCACGACATTTATTTAGCCTTCATTATGCCACTTGGGTTTAAAGTGACGCGCTGACCTTCCCTGGTGTTCCAAGGCCCATCCATGCTCAGGCCAACAGTGATGGCTGCATCATCATTAAGCACGCAAGTCCCAGATGTTGGTAAATGATTTCGCCTTCCAAGCAATTAACTGCATTTCCAATCTGGCATATCTTCCATATCAACATTCCTCTCTCTCTGGCTTCCAGGACTGTACACAGGAAAATCCTGAGTGTTTTAAAGGACCACTTCACCGCATTTCAGCCCGTTTTCATATTTGGTCCTCACTAATGTTGATATGATAAAATGCCACCATACTCAATCTGTGTCTCATAGGATATGGTATAGGATTGGAAGCATCGACAAATTGCTAATAGGCAGCTACATCTACATGCAGTGCATAACTTTATTTAGTGGCATAGCCACTCCATTGCCTAGTAATGTGTGTTCTGGCTGGTTGTGTCCCTGTTGCACAGTCACACTCGCATATTAGTACACGTCCAGTATAATTACAGTAGAGCACCACTCAGTTCAGACGGGTCTGATTTTTTCCTAACCATTGGCAGTATGCAATACAGAATACACCTTTACCGTGCTCACCCATGGTGGTAGAAGCTCTACCTCTAGAGAACTGCACTTTTTAGTGCTCAACGCTTATGTATATGCTTACATAAAAACCATAGACCCAAAGTGTATACTAGTGCAGTAAATCTAAGTGTGCTGTGAAGGTATACAACACAGTCAGGGCCCCATTACACTGATTAGCACATGGTCTAAAGCAGGGGATTTCAACAGGTGGTCCGGGGACCACCAGTGGTCATTGAGAGGATTCTAGGTGGTCCCCAGGCTAAATGATGGAAAGTTGGTTAACCAGATGTAACTCTTGAGAATGTAAAAATGAAACCAAATGGACCCTTGCGGGTCCATTTGGTTTCATTTTCACACTCTCAAGAGTTAAAATATTCATCATCTGAATCAGTATTAAATTAAGAATTCTACACTGTTTTGTTTGCAAAATCCAGCCTGGAATTGTGAACAAAACCAAAAGAATTCTTTAGTTTTAGGTCTTTGGGGATAAAATGTCGTCAAATGGTGGTCCGTGCCTCAAATCCTGAATAAATGGTGGGCCCTGGTATCAAAAAGGTTGAAAACCCCGGGTCTAAAGGACTATGGGTATGACTGGGCACCCTGATGTACATTGGAGCAAATCTGGAGCAAAATACAGTAAGGCTGAATGAGTCTCCTAATGCATGTTTAGGACATAACAATTCCACATGTGTGACAACTCATAAGCTATGAGTTTATGGTGCTGCTGTGTGTGCGCAGTGTTGCCAACTTGGCACATTTGTCGCTATATTTAGCTTTTTTCCAGACCCCACTAGCGCCAAAATTAGTGAAAAACGCATGGCGGAAAATCTAGTGCTTTTTTGCTCCTTCCTTCCTAGAAAGGACCATTGGTAACCAAATTGATCTGTAACTCTTGAGATCATAATGGTCGAGATGTAACTCTTACGCTCTCAAGAGTTAAATTATATTTAAACATCTGAATCTATCAAGAATCTACACATTTAGAAAATGTAGAAGAATTGCTATTTTGAACATTTTGCAGGTTATTTCTCCTAAATTAGTCCGAGAGACTACATCAAATGGTGGTCTGTGGCTAAAATGCAGAATAAATAGTGGGCCCTGGTATGAAAATGGTTGAAAACCCCTGCTCTAGCACATCCCAGTGCATTTTGGAAGTGCTACTAGTGCATTTTGGCAGGTGGCAATACTGTGTGTGCAGTTTTGTGCTGGTATAAGATCCTCAGATTTAAACAACATGTTGTACATGCACTGTACTGTACTGTAAGTCCCGAGCAGCAGCCATTCACCACAAAGCATGTCCTCATACCTTTTTAGAGACTCCAATAGAGCAAAGAAAGACACCATTTGCGAAGACAGGATGCATATTGGAGAGTTAATCAAGCTGACTAATTTGCCAGGGGACCATTACTCGCGGCTTAATGTGTGGTCAAGAAGACAAACGGAGCAAGTCGTCAGTAGACACAACACACCTTTAATCTTCCGTGGGCCAGGCAAAAAACAACAACAAACGACCGCCTGCCAATCAAGCAAATTGCAAACACGCTTTTTCATTAAAAGTTCAAGATGCCAGAACGCTCGGTTTTCTGCTAGATATTGTAAACACGGATATTTCCACCTCCACCTACTGTACAAAACAAGGTAGAAAAAAGTAAACAAAAAATAATAATAACTAAAAAATAAATAACATTTGACTTTTAAATTTAATCAAGTTGGCAACTAGTTTTAGACCACAAATACAATTATACAGCACATTAAAAAAAGACATGTCCCCTGGCATGGGAGGGCCCCCACCGTCGCCTGATAAACTATTATGCTGTCCAGGAGTTAAAAAAAAACCCTAAATATATGTGTTTTCGTGGGCTGAAAAGAGACATGTGTCACGCAGCATCACGGGTCCCACCATCCCCCAGTGGGATGATGAGGTGCACGTAAACCGTGTTCAGGTTCTTCCATCAGATTCCACCCAGGCGTCCCCACCAGCCAGAGAGAAGAAAAGACCAGCACCTCAAACTTCCAAACATCATCCCATACCAGGGGCGGATCTAGGCATGGGCATGGGGGGGCAATGCCCCACTAAATGCCCAGTCTGTCGCACCAAACACGATGGCATGAAAACAACCCAAGATATTTCGAATTAAAGTGCTTATATTTAAAATGATTTGAAACATACTGCTACTAAGTAACTAAAGTTGTTGCACCACTAAACCAACAGCATTTCATCATTGAAAACACTAAACTCTCTGGGTCAGACCTTTAGCTTTATGCATGGTGCGTGTCTGTTGCAATTTCGACACCTGATGTTATTATTGATGCTTTACTTGACTAATAAAAGTCCTGTAACTGAAAATGGTATGGGTGCGACTTCATCGCCATGGCGCGAAGCGACACAAGCGATGAAGCCGCCCCCATACCATTTTCTCCTGCCCCCCCAGTTGGGAAATGTTTATCCGGAGACACACGCACGCACACACAGACATACACATACACATACACACACACACAGACCACATGCACGCACGCACACAGCATGCTGCTGCTCAAAGCCTGCCGCTGCTGTCATTGAGTCTTAGATGTGCGATTCACTGGGCTGTCACCACCTGCTATTTTTCATCTGCCTCTCCCCCCCTCTAGGTAACGCAAGGTATAAACAAAACAAAAAGAGGTGAGGGGAAAGAAAAGGGACCAGCGCCAGCCAGAGAATGGAGCTGTGTGGAGAGAGAGAGAGAGAGAGAGAGAGAGAGAGAGAGAGAGAGAGAGAGAGAGAGAGAGAGAGAGAGAGAGAGAGAGAGAGAGAGAGAGAGAGAGAGTTTTTCCAAATGATTTGTTTCCTAATGCTGTTAGTTTTCACGAGCGAGATGTATTGTTGACTGAGGTAATTCAGTTTAGGGGCTAGATAATAAACCCACACACGCAGCTATAAAGCCCCATAACTGACTACTTAATATCCATGAAATATATCTCCTTATTCTCAGATAACACATTACATTCCTGCCTGTTCTGCTCTCTGCCTCTGGTATGGTCTTGCTCCCCCGCAAAAAAAGTCACAGTGGAAACATTCATGTCACACTTTTACAACACCTCTGGTGCATGAGGTTCACCATGTGCCCGTTGGGTCTAAGGCAGTGGTTTTCAACCATTTTAATACCAGGGCCCACTCTTTATTCTGCATTTTAGCCACAGACTACCATTTGATGTTGAGTTTAGTCTCTCAGACCTACAACTAAAAGATGTTCAATTTTTTGTCTACAATTTAGGAGATAACTGGGAAAATGTTGGTAAAAATAACAATTCTAGATTTTTGAAAATTAATTAATTAATGGACCTGTACGGGTCCATTTGGTTTCATTTTACACTCTCAAGAGTTACAGATCTCGAGGGGTCAATTTGGTTACCAACTAGTTCATCATTTAGCTGGGGACCACCTGGAATCCTCTCAAGGACCACTCATGGTCCCCGGAACACTGGTTGAAAACCACTGGTCTAAAACAACAATCATACTTGTAACAATGCAACGCAATGGACGCAAGAATTTCTTTAGGCGGAGATTCATATACATGCCAAAAACACATACGCTTGCAAGGGTATAGGCAAAACAATAATTCTTAGTTCTGGAAAGCCGAGCAAGTTACTCAAATGTTTATTATATCACAACCGTAATTGTCTGAGGGAAGACTAGCCTCGATCTCCAGGTTTAGGCTATACAGTATCTGCACTGTGAAATGAAAGCCTGGAGACATGGTACCCCAGAGAGTCAGAAAAGTTTGGACTTCCTGATCAAGTCACAATGAGGACTGAACAGGGTTGTTTTGCTGGGGATTGTAAATACAGTAACCCTGCAACTTCCGTCCGCAACTTCCGTAACCTGCAGGCAGACTCTTTCACAATATAGATGTCCTATGTGCTCGGGGGCTCCATAATAATGTGTGATTTACTTCTGGTTTCACACCGGGACCTAAATACAGATGTTGACCAGCATATTTAATAGCATTAATCCATTCAAAATCTTTCTTTTGTCCAAGACCCCCCTGTCAGAACAGGTGGTGACCCACTTTCAGGTCCCAAGTCACAGGCTACAAAGCATCACAGTAGTAGCCTATAGTAGGCCCAGAGTGTCTACAGTCTTGGTTAATTTATCCTTCGGCATGTCTAAAAATCCAACTAAAATGGAAGCTGCAATCTGTACGGAAATGATAACTGGCCACGGAAGTTCATTGGATCTATTGAATGTGAAGGAGGCAGCACACCACACTGTACTTTAAACACTCCATATTGTGCATACCTGAGCCAGAGGCTCAATATGGCAGTTTGTCACATTCAGTAGATCATTTGTGGCCAGTTACAATTTCGTGGGGTTTATTAGGACTGTAGTATATAAATAAATAAATAAATAAATAAATAAATAAATAAATAAATAAATAAATAAATAAATAAATAAATAAATAAATAAATAAATAAATAAATAAATAAATAAATAAAACCGATATAAAATTTTGTAAACAAATATGCATTTAGGACCATGTTCGAATGCCCTCTCCCATAGCTAAAATACCTAAAAGTAAAGAAAGCAAGGAAAGTAGAAAAAAACACCCATCTTTTACTTTCTGTAATAACCTAAAACATGAACCTTGGTTGAATAAAAACAAATTGTCCTTTAACGCTCAGCACTTGACAGTGCAGCGTGTGGTGATGTGAGTCTATTACTGGCCGTCCAGGCGGTATGTTGGCTTTGGGTGTGTGTACAGCCGCAGGACTCTGTGGATTACATGCTGAAGATTGCAGTGCTGTCTGCCACTGACAGGAAATTAACCTGCTGGCTCAAGGGCCTGTTCCACTGACATGGACCCCCACCTCTCCGACTGCTTAGAACTAAGATCTCAGTTCCCTCCCTCTATATCTCCCTCCATATAGCATGTCTCTTTTGTCTCGCTTTTGAAGCGTGAATGACCTTGTGAAGCCCATAAGGTCAGGTATTTGTTGAGTAAATAGACATTAAGCATCTACTCTTCTTACAGCGGCTCCCTTGGCGGAAGTACGGATGCTATGACGCAATCGCCGTAGCTGTCAACATCGTTAAGCAAACAGCCATCCGCAGTGACCGGATACCATGGTGAGGTATCTATGCAGTGTGTGTCAAACAGACGTTGTGGACACTATACGTTAAAGTGTAGTTTCTGCCGTAGTAGGAACAGCTGCTACATCAGGCAGGTTTATCTATCGAGCACGGACCGACTTCCTGTTGCCGTAGTATAGATGTCGCTGTCATCTGCTTAGTCCCTAGTGGCAATATCACTATTGTTCACTGCTTTGTGGCCATTTACAGTATAACTGGAGCAAAGTCATTCCAATTACACTGCTATGCGGCACAAAATACAAATGTTATGAGAACCCATCAGTCATGTTTAAGACACTGATTGGCTAGCCTAACCCGTTGGGGGTTAGGATAGCCAATCAGCGACTTAAATTGGCTTAGCATGCACAGAAGAGACATGACTCTGCCAATGTATGACGCCGACAGTTGGATGGGTTCATTGGGGAAGCCGATGCATCATTCTGCCTCTCTCTCTGACCCTCAGGCCGACAGAAACGGATATGGGATATTTGAGATTTTTCCCTTTCAGAAATTGTTGGGCCGTCTAAATTGGCATTCAGACTCACTCCGGTTATATAAGGTCCAAGGAGGACCTCAGGCAAAATGTTCAAATGGACCCCTACGTTCTGTAATTCTGTGTACAAAATGAAACCCAATACTGGTCCATTTGTATCTATTTGTGCACTCTCAGTATACCGATGTTCCAGAGATATAAATCGTATCAAATAGGGGTCTGTGGCCTATTGCATGCCAAACTGATTGTCCTTAAAATGAAACACACACACACACACACACACACACACACACACACACACACACACACACACACACACACACACACACACACACACACACACACACACACACACACACACACACACACACACCAAAATCTGCACTCCCCATCAAGTGCATCATGCACAAATACAAACAGATAGTCGGTTCACTCTCACAGCGCAATGCTATTAGCAATTTAAACGCAATCTAACCAATGTAATTATCTCAACATGAAGTCTCTGAGTGCACCGTGGATTCTGTCTTGTCGCCAGTACTCTATGCATCACACAGATGTGCTCAAATCAAGTTAAGCAGTATTACTGTACATTAAGGATCTGCAGACATTATTACCAACACATTCTTAACCCTTTTAAGAGTCCAGTAGCTGGTCAAATTGGACCTAAACGGAATCATATTTGGACTTACAGGCTCTGTCAGTGGCTCTGCTTTCATTTGAGGTGATAAGTCTGCAAGGAGAGCACTAAAGTAATCCACGGTAAGCATGCTGGTATAGCTTTCGTAAAATATCCCAGAATTTGGCTGGAGACCTGGGTTGCAAGCAAAGGTTTGGATGGAGTCCTGCTCGCACGTCTGGGAATTATAGATTATTTTTCTGTCGCAATTATTCCACTGTTTATTCTATTACTAGGTGCAGCAGGATTATGCCAAATACTGCATATTGATGTTTAGCTTGACATTTTGGGCTAAAAGGTCCTGAGAAGCTCGATAATCAGCCGCTGAATGCAAGGGGGGGGGTGGCCGTGAAAGATCATTTTGAGATTTCTCTGTCAGGTAACGTGAGGTAGCATCAAACTATAATGAAAGTCCACTTGGAAAAAAGTTTAGTGGCAGGTGTCTGACTGCAGATCTCCTCAGAGGGGGCTGAGAGAAAATACATCATCTCATGAATGCACACAGCAATCACTGTGATTTGGCTTGCAGGCAGCAGAACCGCTCATCTCAATACATTTCAATTTCATTTAAATATATTTAAATACCTCAGTCCTGCCCTCTGGATGATTTGCATGGCTGGGGACAGAGAAGGCATGTCTTTAAAGCGGGCAGAGAGGCCAGGGGGAGCTTCAGGTGACTCTGCTGTGCGCTTGACAGACAGCTTGGAGTCACTTTAAAATGAAGATTATTCAGGGCAATTAAAATATTATCTATATAAAGATTTGTACGATCGGTAATTACCGCCTGGAGATAACTGAGAAAGTTCTGCCGAACAGTGACAACGAACGCTATCACAAGCATCGCTAGGTGCTTACTGTATATACTGTATATCATTATTGTCGTTTGAACTTTTCAAAGACTCCTGCAAAGTATCCATACTTTGAAGCTGAAGGTGAGGACGTTTTCAAAACAAAAGTATAGCACTGATTGCCGCAGGGTGTTTGGTAGGCAACGTGTGAATGCGTCCCATCTCCTTTCTCCAGTTTCTCCGACAACACCGCCATCCATCCATTCTGACAATAAGTACCCGCAGAACTCCAATTGACTTCTTACAAATGATTGCTCACTGTTACAGCAGCGTGATGAAGATGAATGACTGAACATCTGGGCAATGCTGGAACCCGGCAGGCTGCTTTTAGCACAAATATTCTCACAGAGGAGGCGGCAGGCCCTGCCTTTGTAAAGGTCAAAATAGTTATAATGCGAGTACCCAGTGTGTGAGAGAGACGTGATGCTGCCGTTTATCAAATCAATTGGCTTAGGGGTATGACAAAAACTAAAAAGAGCTCTCCATATATTGATCCCACCCGTCCGTCCTCTTTGATGTCTCCCTGTTGACTGATAACTGTCCAACCAAACTGAGGCAGGTCCGTCTAGGTCTACGTGTCCTGCAGCCGGCAAACTGGCCCAAAAATAAAGGCCTGGCCCTACTTGGGCCACGGAGTAATAAAATCTAGAGAGAGTCTGGACTCGAGCGATGGCCCTGCCCCCTTGCTGTTTATTTTAATTGAAGTTGCTCAGTGGCACTTTGAAGCAGCCATGGAAGTACCGACTTCCGCCTTAGAATAATATGTCAGTGAATGGCATTTCTGCATTTCGCCAACTAAATTCTAGTTGACAAAATGCAGAAGTGCTGACTGGGCATTACGTCTAGACCTCATGAATGTCCTTTCACTCCCATTATACTGTGCTGCACTTCCACTTATTGCCACTAGGCGCTGTGTGCTTCAACTTTGGAGAGTTTCACTGGGGATGTGACCTGGCTCCTGTATGGGCATTCCCCAACCTGTTGTTTCAACACGACTAGCAATAGTTGATCCAAGGAGACGTTATAACATATTTGGTCAGGAAATCAGAAAGAGGGTGCTAAACAATGAAGATGATGCCAACATGATTTTTATCCCATTAGTACACAGATGCAAGGCACCAACCTGCACAGCGAGAGCAATTTGGGTTTCTCAAATCTTTCTCTAGGACACTTAGACGTACTCATACTACAACTCCCTAAATCAGGGGTTTTCAACAGGTGGTCCGTGGAGCACCAGTGGTCCCTGAGATGATTCCAGGTGGTCCCCAGGCTAAATCATGGGAAGTTGTTTAACCAGATGTAACTTTTTGAGAGCGTAAAATGTTTACATTAAAATATATTAAAATATTCATCATGTGAATTAGCCCAGGTCTACACAACTAGAGAGTAAGAAGAAGATGAAGATTAATGTTATTTTGATCTGTATGTTTGCCTGTTTTGATTTCTCTGAAATCCAGCCTAGAATAGTGGACAAAAGCAAAAGAAATCTTTAGTCTTGGGGTCCATGGGGCTAAAATCTCATCAAATGGTGGTCCGTGGCTCAAATTCTGAATAAATAGTGAGCCCTGGTATGAAAAAGGTTGAAAACCACTGCCCTAAATCAATCCTAAAAGTTACCTGGAGCCTGTGTTAAAGATAGAGTGATGTGTTTTCTCATCTTGATTTGTTTTTCCCCCCTCTGGCTGCCGCATTCTGAACAAGTTGTAGTCTGTCAGTGCTTTTCTTTGGAGGCCTGGTCCTAATGACTTGGCACTATTGGCACTTGGGTCCTGGGTGTTCCCACATGCCAAGTTTGAAGTCGATCTGTCAGATGCTCCTCGAGACACTATCACACCCTTACCCCCAAAACACACATTTATAGAGAGAGTGTATAATATCCATGCTTATGTTAATAATTTGATTGGACTGCTTTACCTCTACTGACTAGAACATCATTTACTTTTTGAATGATAGATGTCCAAGGACAACCTTGAGAGAGCATTCTGTTGTATTCTTCTGTTCCATAAGGATGACCATACAGTAAAATTGACTAATGTTTAGCATATTGGGCCAAACAATAACCTGCAAACAATAATACGTATGTCTCTATATAGAACGTGCTTTTCCATAGTTTAAAGTGGAATTTCATTTTATTTATTTTTATTTATTTATTTTATTTGTAGTTGTTACATCCCCACCAAAGAGATCCAGGTGTTACTTTGTGTAAAAGCCGATTATTGGCTATTTCCCTAAGCCCTCAATGGCGTTGATGAATTGGATCGAATGGGGGGAATGGGGCGTTATGCTAATTCACTTATTTCGCTCAAAAATCAATTTTTGTACACATCCTATCTTCATACTGTAAATAGTGTCTCAGGCGGCACAATTTACTATACTTATTTTGATGAAAATTAGCACTAAAACCTAATGCAAAAGTCAATAATGGGCTCTTGCACAAAATAACACCTGCGACTCGTTTGTGGGGACATAATAAACTACAAATAAAATTAAAGAAAGTCTGCTAGTATGAAATTCTCCTTTGGTCACTCTATAGACTCTAGAGTTAAACACCAGGCGAGGAAGAGCCACACATGTAGAAACACCACCTGCTGTACATGTGTTTTAACACGGCCGTTGCTTCATTAGCGCTGCAGTAACCTTTCATTAGAGCAGACTGTACTGTGCTTGACCAGCTGAAGAAAAGGGTCAAATGGTGGGTGGTCATCTGGTAAATGTGTAGTGGCCCCGGGGGACCGTCCTGTACATGTGATATGTTCTACTGTCGGTCCACATGCAGTCAGCAGTTTGTTCTGATTGAATGTTACTGTAACAGTAACTGTTAAATGTATCTACATCTGTGCATTCATTGGAGGTCTGGTGAAGCCTAAAGAGCCTATTACACAAGAGCTGAGTATTGATTATTTTTCTTGACAATTAACTATTCCATCTGCTACTTTTTTGGTTGATCTGTTAAGATAGAACATGTTTTGATCATTTGTTTTATTTTTGCTATATAGCAACAAATCAACATGAAAACAAATTTAACTGATGATTTCTTTTCAAGTGTAAGCCAGCCCTGTTGTATGCTTCATAGCAGCGATGCACACAAAATAACAAAATCTACATCTGCT
This sequence comes from Benthosema pterotum, assembly GCA_039105355.1. Taxonomy (NCBI): domain Eukaryota; kingdom Metazoa; phylum Chordata; class Actinopteri; order Myctophiformes; family Myctophidae; genus Benthosema; species Benthosema pterotum. Next base: position 22,048,340 of record CM076971.1, on the reverse strand, counting down.
CTATGAAGTAGTTGTGCTGCCATCTTCCAGATGTGATATTTTCATCATTAAAACAAAAAGTTGTTCTTTGTTTTATTAAAATAATTCATTAAAATTCTGGCATTCATTAATAGCCCTCTACAGTAATCATATCCATCGCCCATCCCTTTAGTTTTAACAGACATGTCCTCATATACTTTTTACCTAGAATTTAATACTTCAGCAAAGAAAGGACACGCATTACAGAGGAGGAGAGAGAGAGACAGAGGGAGAGAGAGAGAGAGAGACGGAGAGAGAGAAAGAGCACACAGGGACAGATAAGAGGACTGCCATCAGCGGGTCCAGCGTCCCATTAGAGCCCATTATGAGCCACACTCCGAGCGCAGATTAAAATCATTATGCTTAAAAAAAGCAAAATCAGGTCCTGCTCACATTAGTGAGAGAGAGGAGAGGTGTAGTAGCTGGGGCTGAATCACTGAATAAGTTGATGGCCTGCATGGGCAAACACATCAGGGGCCAATCTGTTTCGCATTGGACTATGAAGGCTGCTATGGGCAGCGGTAGTAAATATGAAACAGTAATTAACTAAAAGTCATACAATACCGTTTAAAAAAAAGATGCCTTGCAGAAGTTCACTTGATGGTTGTACCACTTTATGGCGACGAGAGCACTGACGGGAGATGCTATTGACTTTAAGCCTGCTCTCAAAAAGGCGCCACAGCCCCGTTCTTTGTATTCTTGGTGTCAGGCTCTCTGTGAAGCATACAGCCACCTAATCAGATTTCCATGAAACGACAGTCATGGAGGACCGGGTGACAGCTAATCCATATGGCTGGTCTGAGGGGCTCTTTGTTGACATACTGCACGTGGGAAAATGTCAAGAGACAATCCCCCAATGGAGCGGCACAAATGCGTTGAGGAGCTGCCCAGACTCTCAGCCAGCGTGGCCGCTGAATGTGAGGGTATAGAGCAGTGGTTTTCAACCATTTTGACACCAGGGCCCACTATTTATTCAGCATTTGAGCCACAGGCCACCATTTGAGGACATTCTGGCCCCACAGACCCAAAACTAAAGATTTCTTTTGTCCATTCCAGGCTGGATTTGGAAAACCAAAAAAAGACAAACATACACTGTAGATCAAAAATGACCATTAATCTTAACCAAGCACACCTATGGTTGCCTGGATCAGCCCTGAATCACCAGCCTAAATTATTTTCCCTGGGGATTCAGGTCTGGTGACGGTCTATGGGGCCGTCGGTATTAGTTGTCACTCAAGAGTGTCAAACAACAAACATGGCCCCCACTGTGGTGAAATGCGACCATATCAATCTGGCTATTAACTGTTAACTGGAAATGAACTGCTGTGGTGGGGAGGGCTTTCAGACTGAATAATGAAGTGAATTGAAATGATAATTCAGTGTCAGGCAACACCTATGGGAAAGTCAAGCTACAGCTAATATATTTTGGATATTTTGAGGCAACCCATTTTATTTTAACCTGAAAACTGATTGTAATGTCTTTCGAAATCATGAATCATTTTCAGAAAATCCTACGTTCCTTCTAGGTCAGTGATTCTCACACTATTTCATGTCAAGGACCCCCAGAACCCCCAGATTTATACATAATTGGCTGGCAACACCAATCTCAAATTATGAGAACTTTATATACGAAGATATGCACCACACAAGATTTATAGCAGAGCTATATGTTCGTAACTTGTACTTGTACTCTGCTGTTTTGCAACTGCTAAAGTACATAAAATAATGCTCAAAACACACAAAGGCATTCCCATTCAGAAATTAATTAAAATATTTGCCTATAATGATGGCTCAAAACAGTGGAAAGTCGTTACAATATATACATTTCTTTTTTCAGGGAATTTGCCTCTGTATTGGCGGAAAAGGAAAGCGTGCAAAATACTGATGTGCCGGATTAAGTAAAACATTCCAACAACAATAACGTATTCTCACACATATTCTCACAAATTCCCAAGGAACACCTGGACATATCCCGGGGGGTTTAGGCCGGGGGACTGGGAAATGCTAACTGCACTAGTATGAGGTAGGAAAAAGCGAGGGGGGAGGGGAATCATTATGGAGGCACATAAAGGAAAGAGCGAGGGTTGGTTCAAATGAACGACAGACAGACAAAGCGAGGGGCAGGGTAGAGTGGGGAGCGGAGGAGAGGTGCGATGGGGTACACGGCATCGGGGATCAATCCAAACCAGGAGCCGCGAGGCGACCTCTGACCCCCGCGCTGCTCCTACGCTGTCAACCCATTAGCATTCACCAAATTACCCTCCTCCAGCTCATTGTGTTTCACATCAGCTCTGCTCCGCCGTCTCCGCTAATCAAAGTGACCTTAACCCGCCGCAGCCCAGGAAACGTTTGAATTACTCTCGTTTTCTTCTTCTTCTTCTTCTTCTTCTTCTCCGGCGTGGAAAAAAAGGGGGCCAGGACACTTCTTTCAGGGGAGCAGATGAAAAGTGTGCATAAAAAAAGGCTAAGGCTTCCAGGTGCTAATGACTTGCCCTCCGACGGTCAGCACGTATGGATGGATGGAGACGTAAGCTCTGGAGACAGCTCAGTGCAACGGAAGAGGAAAACATTTAACCATCTAAAGCCATGCTGACTGGGTGAGGAGGACCACCATCATCCAATAGGACTCTCACATACAGATAATACACAGATATGTGGGGTTTAGACAAAGAAAGGAAAATCACACCCGTGTGAAGTAAGTCGTACTGCTCCGTGCGAGGGGTCCCCAAGCCTGTTTTGAGTCGGAGTTAGTCCAACTCAAAAGTCTAGTTGGGTTAACGCTGTAATGCTGCGTGTGTGATGTGTCCACGTTTGTGTCCCAAAATATTAACTTTTCATATTAACTTTAGCCTATGTTCCTGTGGAGTTGCACCGCTCACTTCACATGGGGGTGATTTTTTTTTGTTAAATAGTGTTGCGGGTTGTCTGTGTGATATACTGAATACTGTTATTTTATTGTGTGATATCGTGAATGCTGTCTCCTTCATATACTCATGCCTGTAGTAGACTGCAGAGAGCAATAATGTCATGCATATTTAGAACACAGGTCCACACACACCCTGACAGAGATCTATCTGATCATCTAAGGAAGTCTGTGCTTTCAGCACGACTTAAAAATAAATGCATAAATGTAATTCTATAGATTTGCCCAGAGACAAGTATGTACATGATGTCTGGAAATACGTCTGCCATATAGTTTTGAAACTTCTTAACTCTTTAGACTCCAAGGACGATAAAAATGACTTAATGCATATGAATGGCACTCTGGACCAAGTGGGGGCGCTACAGGCTGGAAAATGTCACCCAAGGAGTTAGTGGAACAAGTCAACTTTTTGTGGCTGAGGATAAACAGATACGTATCAAATGGTTACTGACAGATTCTGTTTGCACACTGCCAAGAAGGGACAAAGAAGTAAATGATACTTATATTTTCAAATACCGTACTTTCTATATTTTTTGTAGAAGTAATTCACCAAAAAACATGTTATTTACTTTGTGTACTGTACATGGAGCATTCAATTCATGGCAATTTGTGTCATTCCTAAGCCAACGGTTGGATGAGCGGGTGGCTGCTCAGTAGGAGACTCAACTGAGATGCGGCTGGTTCTCAAATTATTGGCTTTGGAATGCCACAAAAACTAAAATGAATTCTCTCCATGGATTCAAGGCTTCATGGGGTGGGTAATAATTTATACAAAAATGAGTCATTTTTGGGGGGCAGTGAACTATACTCGTTTATCATTAAAACTCCAAAATTTCTGAAATCTTGGAGATTAGTCTTACATATCAGTGAGTTTATAAACTAAAGATTCAAACTTCATATGAGTTTTTACAGAGCAATTTTGTGCCCACCAGCGTTTCCTCATCCAAATGGCGGTAGTAAGCCCTCATACATTAATATTAAAAAGGTTTAAAATAAAATAGGAGAAATAAATAGTATTTCAGCATGGACGATTATGACGATTATGACAAAATAATTGCGATTATCTCAACCGATTTAATGTAATAATTGTGACAGCATATCAGTGTTTATTCCGTTCTATACTCACTATAGGAGCGTTTCTGTTGTCTCTGTATCTCGGAAGTTGCTTTTGCTGAATAGCCTGAAAATATTCTGTACACCTGCAAATTACATCATCAGTAGGGGTTTTCGAACCGCAAGCATCATGAGGTTTAAAAAAGATTCCAAGGAGAATGCTTCCATTAGCATGAAATAACCACTAATACCACTATATGCAGTATGTCATCAGTGGTACGTTTCAGAACTATCCTCACAGACCCAGAGCTAGTAAACAGAAATAAAATGGTGTCATCATCATTCCTGACAAAGACCGGTAGAGGTCGAAACGCTGATTCTTATCTAAAACCCCAAATCCGTTGAAATTGGGACGTTGTGAAAAATGTCAATAAAAACAGAATGCATTGATTTGCAAATCGTTTTCAACCTATATTGAGTTTAATACACTACAAAGACAGTATATTTAATGTTCAAACTGATAAACTTTATTGTTTTTTGAAATTATACAATCTTTTGTAAATTGATCCCTGCAACACGTACCAAAAAAGTTGGGACGGAGGCAACAAAAGACTGGGAAAGGTCATGAATGCACAAATAACGCCTGTTTGGAACATTCCACAGGTAAACAGGTTAATTTTAAACAGTTTAATATTGTTATTGAGTATAACGGGACCATCCCAGTCGCTCACAATCAAAGATGGGGCGAGGTTCACCACTTTGTGAACAATTCTGTGAGAAAATCATCTAACGATTTAAAAACAATGTTTCTCAACATTCAATTGCAAGGAATTTGGTGATTTCATCATCTACAGTCCATAATATAATCAAAACATTCAAATAATCTGAAGAACTTGCTATACTAAAGCATCAAGGCCGAAAACCAACATCTAGCACTTGTGACCTTTGATCCCTCAGGTGGCTCTGCATTAAAAACTGACATCATTGTGTAAAGGATATTACTGTGTGGACTCAGGAACACTCAGAAAACCATTGTCAGTTTACAGAATTTGACGCTACACCTGCGATTGCAAGTTAAAACTCTACCATGCAAAGCAAAGCCATACATCAGAAAGGTTGGTTTGAAAAAACAACTAGAAAAACAACCAGAAATGCCTTCTCTGGGTACAATATCATTTAAAATGGTTATACACAAAGTGGAAAAGTGGGCTGTGGTCTGATGAGTCCACATTTCTAATGATAGTGGACCCAGAGAAGGCATTTCTGGTTGTTTTTCAAACCAACCTTTCTGATGTATGGCTTTGCTTTTCGATGGTAGATTTTTAACTTGCAATTGCAGGTGTAGCGACAAATTATGTAAACTGACAATGGTTTTCTGAGTGTTCCTGAGTCCACACAATAATATCCCTTACACAATGATGTCAGTTTTTAATGCAGAGCCACCTGAGGGATCAAAGGTCACAAGTGTTTGGTGTTGGTTTTCGGCCTTGACGCTTTAGTATAGCAAGTTCTTCAGATTCTTTGAATGTTTTGATTATATTATGAACTGTAGATGATGAAATCACCAAATTCCTTGCAATTGAATGTTGAGAAACATTGTTTTTAAACCGTTGGATGATTTTCTCACAGAATTGTTCACAAAGTGGTGAACCTCGCCCCATCTTTGATTGTGAGCGACTGGGATGGTCTTGTTATACTCAATAACGATATTAAACTGTTTAAAATTAACCTGTTTACCTGTGGAATGTTCCAAACAGGCGTTATTTGTGCATTCATGACCTTTCCCAATCTTTTGTTGCCCCCGTCCCAACTTTTTTGGTACGTGTTGCAGGGATCAATTTACAAAAGATTGTATAATTTCAAAAAACAATAAAGTTTATCAGTTTGAACATTAATTATATTGTCTTTGTGTTGTATTCAACTGAATAGAGGTTGAAAACGATTTGCAAATCAATGCATTCTGTTTTTATCTACATTTTACACAACGTCCCAATTTCAACGGATTTGGGGTTGTAAATGAATCTGACTGCATGAGAGCTTTAAAAAACATGGACATTCGGCCTTCTTTCATCGTCACAGAGTGAACATCAGTGACGGTCAATGTATGGAAATATGGCTGAACAGGATTAAATGTTCCTTTAAGGTTTCAGCAGAGGAAATAATGCAGACAGTGCAGACGTATTCTCCTGTTCTCCTGATCTGCTGTCAGTTTCTCCACCAGGGATTAAACTGGAAGACACGTTGAAAAAGACCCTGTTACACATTGCCCTTTTATGTTGAGCATGTGATAATGTTGGAAATGGAATCAACCACAGCATGAGGCCAAAGTTAGATGTCCATGCACACAACGCCATAAAATAAAATCACTGTCTGTTCAGATCGCAGTCTGTGGGATTAAATGGCATGGAGTACAATTCATACCCAGAAGGGAACGTGTGTCATGCTAAGGTGCTGCCTGTATGCAGTGCATGGCTTGGAAACAGACATGCACGCAGAACATTTGATGCATCACAAATCATCAAATGCACTAGTGGCACTTCCAAAATGCACTCGAATGCACTAGAGCAGTGGCTTTCAACCATTTTCATACCAGGGCCCACTATTCTTCATATTAGCCACGGAGGGCCACCCTTTGATGTTGAGTGTAGGCTCTCAGACTAATTTAGAGGAAATAGCTGGCAAAAAGTTGGTCAAAATAGCAATTCTTGCACATTTTCTAAATGTGTACAATCCTGAAAATTAGGCAATTCAGATGTTTAAATGTAATTTAACTCTTGAGAGCGCAAAATAAAACCAAATGAACCCAAAAGGATCCATTTGATTTCATTGTACGCTCAAGAGTTACATTTTCCTCTCAAAAGTTAAATCTATCTATAAGGGTCCATTTGGTTACCAATGGTCTTTTCAAGGAAGAAAGGAGGACTTTATCATAGGGAATGGGAAAAAACGTGGGTTTTATCTCTGGCACCTGTCAACCTATTTCGGAAACTCACCAGAAAAAAAGCACTAGATTTTCCGCCAGGAGTTTTTCACTAATTTTGGCGCTAGCTAAATATAGTGACAAATGTGCCAAGTTGGCATCTCTGATCGCCAGTTGGAACTGTGGTTCAGGATAACGGCCGGACTGTAGTGTATAGTTGTACACCAGGGGTTTTCAACAGGTGGTCCGGGGACCACCAGTGGTCTTTGAGAGGGTTCCAGGGTTCCCAGGCTAAATGATGGAACGTTGGTTAACCAGATGTAACTCTTGAGAGTGTGAAAATGGACCCGCAAGGGTCCATTTGGTTTCATCATGTGAATTAGCACTATTTAATTAAGAAGTCTACACTGTTTTGTTTGCAAAATCCAGCCTGGAATGGTGAACAAAACCAAAAGAATTCTTTAGTTTTAGGTCTGTGGGGCTAAAATGTCATCAAATGGTGGTCCGTGGCTCAAATGCTGAATAAATGGTGGTCCCTGGTGTCAAAAAGGTTGAAAACCACTGTTGTACACCATTCAATGTTTTGATGAACTGGGCGATCCTCGTAGCAGACCTCATATCAAACTGAACTTTCCTGTGCTTTCTTTCACTTTCTCCTTCCTACAAACTGTTAATAAAGTATTCAATAAATCAGTCAGATAACACTGCTGCATTAGCTGCATGCCAGATGAGCTCATTAGCGGCGTCTTGATGAAACCTGACAGCTACTGGTCACCTCACAGAGGACTCCAACGCTCTCATCAAGACATCTCTGTGACGATCTGACATTCATTAATTAATGCGTTGAGGCCAGAGCAGGCAAAGACCACGCATGAAGTGCATATAGCCTGCTTAGAATATTGCCCGTGGCTATGGGATTCATTCCATTTAACTATCAGGCTGTCCAAATTTAACTACTGTCACCAAATGTGACAGCACCTGGTACTTTTTGGCTCATGTAGGCCAGGATCAATTTTCTGCTTTTACAGATTATTAAATATACAATGTAATCTTTCATATGATGCATCACTCGAGGAAATTGGAGCATTTTTGTTATGAGTATTTTTGTTATGAGCATTTAAATCTGAGTGTCCCAAAATAGCAAAACTGAGAAAAAGCCATTTGAAGTTTCAGAAATATTCCCCGACATGGGGATCAAAGCACCAGATCTGATCACAAATGTTTCATTTTTGTAACCTCTCAGAGTTAAGCCAGACCATAATCAGCTTTTTCAATATATTTTCTTTTCTTTGGCAAAAGCTTGGACCAGTAGGATGTAATTGGGCCTGGCTACTGTCTGTATTGATGAAACAACATGATTTTTAGTGTAAACCGAGCGTTCCTGTGTACGATTAATCAATGAATCCTAATTGAATCGATAATTCTATTACTTGACAAATAATTTAGTCATCGATTAATCAGATCATCAACTAATCACAGGAGTTTTTATAATTTATCATGGGAGTTTTCTCACATAACCATTGTTTTTCCAGTGTTTTGCAGTGATCCATCTTTCTTCCCTTACAATCTGATGATAGTGTCACACGCGCACACAAGCAAAGCAAAAATTACACATCATAAGGATTATAGTGTCGAGAACAAATATAAGGCTTTTCTTCTCTATTAGCTATTTGAGAGTCGATTACTGTTCCTTTAGACTGACATGTGTGTAGTTTTAAACACACAACAATATAATAATCAATAAAAATAATAATAATAATAAAAAAATAATAATCCATAATCAATAAAAATAATTTAAATAGTCGGCCTATGAAAATAATCGTTAGTTGCAGTCCTAGTGTATACTAAGGCGAAACATCGCCCCCTGCCAATATGTTAAAAATACAAGTGCACAGGTGGATATGCAATATACTGTATACTGTTATGTACTGTACATAGGGAGAAAGGCAGGCCTTGGAGTGGTTGCACCACTCAAAAATGATACGCTATATGAGCATATACTGATGACATATCAGCGATCTCCGTACAGTATATGGGCACAAAAAGGACAGATACAGAGATCAGGGCATAAAAGGACCTGCAGGTAGGCAGATGGATAAAGAAGATATTTATACATCCACAAAAGGGACACAGACAACGCTTAAGGTCATGGCATCCTGCCGTGTTGTTGTACGTTTCTATAGAAAAAGAGCTACACAACACAGTGGTCTGTGACGACCTTTACTCTGACAAAGACCCAGACACTGTGACTCAGACATAGCCTGTCGGATCGCTGGGTTGAGACATATCGGCCCCCGAAAACCTCTGGTTAAGGGTGATAGTACAGCCCAAACATTCTTGATTGGTGTCATTTAGCGAGCGCAAATGTGTTTTGACACCCAAATCAAGCATGGGTCTGTCGATGTGGGCAGCGTACCACAGACTCCAATTAGCCGCTGTTTCATGTGACTGTGCAGCACACTGAGCATCCCATCCATGCCAGCATTTCTTCTTTCAGACCGTACGATGAATGGCAAGAACCGCTGCTATGTTTGCTTGGTGGCGGCGCTGTCATGTGTTTGATATATTGTAACCTAAGGGTTCCATTATACTGTATATGTATTGTACAGTATATAAAAAACTATAATAATAAAAACGAGAGGGGAGGCATTTTCTCAACTGATGTCCGCTCTGCTCAAGCATTTGTCCTATGACAAATACTAGGGGACATTGAAGATGTTGACTGTTATTGAAAAAATAATTCAATTGAAAGAAAATAAAGATGACCGTGTTAACCTATTGACTGCCTAGGACAAGATAAGACAAGTTTTTTAGCATCTAAAATACCACCAAGAATGAGAGTTAGGCCGCAACCACTGTACACACACTCTAGGGCATTGAATAAATATTCGACCATTCGATTATTCGACAAAAACACTAGTTGGCATTATTAATTCATAATTGATTACTCGCTAATATATTATTATTATTAGGGGCAGGAGTGGCTCGTGTAGTGTCACCAGATGGGAACCGCAAGGTTGTCTGTTCAAACACAGGTTCCCCCAGAGAGCCGATGTGTCCCTGAGCAAGACACTTGATCCCTAATTGCTCCCGATGTGCTGGTCAGTACCTTGCATGTTTTCCGCCACCATTTGTGTGTTAATGGATAAATGTGATCTACTATCTATCTAAAGCGCCTTGGATAAAGGCGCTATATAAATGCACCATTTATTAACATTATCCTTTTTTATTATTGCTTTTCTGGTGACACTCACACTAACGTGGGGGGGGGGGGGTAGTGGAGGGGTGGATTTGACCTCCCAGAAACGTTTGTCCTGATTGCGTTGCCACTGCAATGCTATCATGTATCAGAAATACTGTGTATAAGTGTAAGAGCTAGATGATGGTGTTAATTTATATTCTATGCTGTGTGTTGTTGTTGTTGTTGGTAGTGCTAATATTGGCTGTGTGTACTCAGGCATATAGATACAGATTATTCAAACAGCGGCTGTGTGTAATAATGTCCTTCAGAGCTGCCGGGGATTTTGGCCCTGCACCGTGCTGCTTATACGCTTGTTTTTGTTTTCCTCGATGCAGGGGTTCATTTTGCCGCTCACCTGGCCTGACCTTTACCGCGTATATAAGCCCTGTGTCGCCTTGCATGCGCCTCGACGAAAAGAAAAACCACCGGCCTTCCCTCTGCCTTTCCGCCTGCGTGGAAAAGCTATGGGGCTGCCAGGGTCAATGGGTATCGCTCTCATTACACTGGACAATAACAGCAGGAGATGGTGGCAGAGGATGGAAATACATATTTCTGGTTGCGTGTGCGCTGGCCTCGACCGGCTAGAAGCTGAGCTCATACATGGAGCAATGAGAAAGTGAACTTGGGGCCACATGCGGGCCCCACCTTCACTTAATGCAGCCCTGCAGGCCAATATCACAATACGGTGATTATTCACCGATGCTACAATTCAAAATATGCAAACATAACATAACATAAAGACCCTCAAGGAAATGGTTCTGGATCGAAGTCTAGATCAATGTGTGACTGCGACGTGTGTCACAACGGTTTTATAAACGTCATGACGGTTTCGTAACTGCAACGGTTATGAAACCGCCACGACTGTTACGAAAGATACGAAATGTCACGACTGGCATGAAACCGTTGCGACTGTCCACCTGTCACGACTGGCCACCCGTCACGATGCATTTATTTATTTATTTATTTATTTATTTTGCAAATATTTTTATTGAGGCTCACAGAACATTCATAAAATAAATATCAAATTGCCTTTCTTTTTTTCCCACACAGAGAAAGAAAAAAATGACAATACATACAGACGAGAAAGAAAAAGGAAAATAAATAAAGAAAAAAAGAATTATTTCTCAATCATTTATAACCTGTCATGGCATAAGTCGCAGTCGCAAATTGATTTCGCCCCCTTCTGTCTAGATCTTATAAGTGAAATTAACATGAAACGTCTCTTTAATGGAGTATTAAAATGTTATTGTCGTTTTTATGCCCAATGTATTTGTATCAAGTTCATAAAATTACCATAACTATAACTAAATGCATTTGAAATTAAATTAAAAAAAGTTTACTATTCAGGATTTCGTTTCAGAGGGATTTTTTTCCTTGCCGGACCATTTCCTGTTCCTACTTTTCCTAACAAGACCTCCTACAGACCTTGCTTGTATACCGTGTTTTCGGCAATCTGCTTTTTTGAATGGGTGTCAATGTAACTTCCGGCTTGTTCCTGCTTGCATTGTCGGCAGTGGCAGGCTTTTCCTTCAAGCTGCCCGTGGCTGAAAATGCAAAACGGACAAGCCGCAAGTGCTCATTGAAACCCAATCAAAAGAGCAGGATGTGACGTCACAGCTCTGCCAAAAACACAAACAGGGCACAAGCAAGGTGTAGAAGCACCCCAAAGGAGGGCTATTCAGATGGTATAGTGAAGACAGGAACCTTAATTCATAATTCAATGAAAACCTCAAAACTTCTCCGTTCTTTGCAGCCTGGGTCATGTGAAAAAAAAAGTGTGTTGGTGCAATGCGTTAAGAATGGATTTCTGTCCTTCAGATGCCAACAGCCATGCTTTTCTCTTCAGCCAAAGCCATGGGTGCTACTTTCAGCTGTTTTAGAAAATGCCTTCAGCTGATGTAAGACCTGACAACTAATCTCTTACACTTCCTGTAAGATTCTCATGGATGTTACTAACAACCCAAGGCATCCCTGCTCCCGGAGGGCACACTAAGGCTTTCCTGCTCCGCATGATAGTTCAGTGTATCAAAGCTTGTTCCTTTCATAAGCCTTGTTCACTTCCAGGTCCCACAGGGCTAAAGGTATACTTTTCAACCACAGGCGCAGCCTGAAAAATGTAGACCTTTATCTGCTTTTCGACCACAGTCAAAATATTTCCCATGTGGCAGGGGGATAGTTATGGGGAAAAAATAGCCCTGCTGCAACGGCACTTCTAACCTCACATAATACTACAAGTAAGACGTTGCGCATTTTACTTGCGCACATTCGTTTACCATGGAGTTCTGGGTCAGAAATGCACAAATGTGGTGTGACGCACGCACAGACACGTGCACAGACATTTCTAGTAATCCCGCTCATTGGACATTTTAAAACATGGCGTAATGTACCAAAACATCACATCAGCCTACAGTATAATATATATAACCAGTAAGGAGTAAGTAAACTCTGTTACATGTGTAAATGTGTGATGTGACAAATGTGACAACATAATCTGAAGTTAAGTTACGAGTAAGTCGACGGTATTTCAGAACATCTAGAATTTTGTCAGAATGTATTGAGTGGAAGGATATGCATGCAAATGAGATGCAGCATCTCATTTTAGATTATCAAGTCTTTTACACATACAGTACATACACTTTAAGTATGATGGAAATTGTAGAAGCATTTTGGTAAGGGACTAATGCAGTGAAAAATATGATTGTATTCACATCTCCCCTCCTCCAAATTAGGTGCAATATATAGTGTACTGATGACAATGATGACAATACTTTGCATCATGGATGAAGATGGAGTTGCAAAATGTGTACTTGTACGGAAAGATGCATCAATTGTGATTAGCAGAACTTGCTATAGTTCAGCTAAGCCGCATTAGGAAAAAGTAAAGAAACAAACTTATCTAACAAGATTATCTAATGAAAATCACAAGCCTCAAACATTGTTTCAGACAGACGGGCAGCCACCATGAACCAGCATATGGAATTAGTGGGGGCAGAGATGCAGCATGACATCTGTATATTTTATTGTTTGCTACCATGCTAGCAAACAGCTTGCCGCTTTCCACCGGGGTTTAGAGAACGTATCAAATCAAATGACAAAAACAAGCATTGAAAGACACATTTTCGTCATGCCAGACTAATCCGTTCTGTCGTAAAGATGAAACATTATTGCACAATATAATCAGTGGATTTACATGCACTGTGGCAATCTGATTATTCCCTGCTTTCATGACTCATACAAAAAAGGAATGTATCATTCACTCTGCAGGCAAGAACTGGATATGATAGTCATGAATATAATCAGAATGAGAATATTTATTTCACAACAAATTTGAATACAAATTCAATGAATTTGAGTGGGTGAGCTTGGTGCACTGCAGCAACAAATCAACAGTTTATGGAAGGGCATAGGATGGTTTCTTAGTTTTAAAGCCAACCTAAATATTTAAGTTAATAGGGGCAACTTTTTAGCCAAAAAATCAAAATCGATATATGCCTATATTTGTTGCCTTTTGCCCCCTCTATGTTGCTTCTATTTTGATGCTGCAGCTGTTTCTCTGCAGACAGACACTGCATACAGTCCAGAACTTTGTTGTTGTCAACAAATCATAAAAAAAAAAAAAAAACATTCGTCGGGCTCAGGAAAGGCGGAGCTAATTTGTGAGGGGGGTGGGGGTGGGGTGAGGCAGCGTTTTAGCCAATCACAGCACAACAGTCTCCAGTAGATTCATAATGAGCCAATAGAGTGGAGGTAGGTGGAGTTAGATTCTGTTTTTAAACAAATCCATTTACAGTGTTTGTACTCACTAAAGTTGCCTCTATTAACATTAATATACAGTGTACTGAACACTATGATACTTTCTAATGTGACCATTTTAACTTTTCTTGTGGGGATTCCATTTTGTCTCACTCACTTCCCCTATGCTGTCAGAAACTTCCGTTCACAATTCTGAGCATGAGCAGAGAGCACTGCACTCCTACCCAAAGTTCCAAACAGACTATTTTCAAGTTGCTGCCACAGCATTCAATCAATCAAGTGATGTCTCCATTCTACAAACACCCATGACTCGGTCATGGACAGTCATTCTCATTCAGGCTGAGCATTGTGCCACAGTAACAGTAACCCACTACCCCCCTATCGGTATCATGTTGAGGCCAGCAGAATGGAGGACATCTTTCTGCCATTGTCCAGACTGGTGGTGGTTTTTCTCTCTCCTCTATCATCACCTGGGGCACTCGGTACTCGGTTCCATATAATAGATAAATAATTTGAAAATACCTGCAAGCTCACAACAAAATCTCACAATTTTGAAATGATCTGCCTCTTTCTTATATTTGACCGGAACCCGGCCGAGTGCAACAGCAACAGATTGATTTTAATGGCTCTTGGGGTGCGGCTGAGATATACACCAAGTCCCTACATGAAGCATGCACAAGAACTTTGTAGTTCCTAAGTTTCCAGAACTTTCTGGTCAAACAGGCGCTTGCGTCGGCTTGCATCATCCACCATCAGCCCCCTCTTGTGTCTGTCCAGGCAGTAATACTAGCGTAATAGGCACCGACTGCATTTTCCTAAATCAGAGAGCATTTGTCTTTGTTTGCTGCAATGAAGTTGAGGTGACTGAGTTTTGCATCCCATTAAGACAGGTCTTGTTGTAAAGAGGGGGAGAGAGAGGGAGAGTCTCCAGGCCCATGAATAATCAATCCCCTTCTTTCTGAAGGATCAAGGTGCTCCCCAGTAGCAAAGCATGGGGGATTGGGCCAGAGTATTCACACAGGCCTCCCTTAACTCCTTAACTGATCAGGCAAAAAGCTAGTCTTGTTCCCATTGGGCTCAATAGTAACAAAATGATTTATAGAAAATCCTCTGTTATGAATTTGTGCAAACCAATGGTATCCAAAGACAGCTTGAGGTGTCCACTTTAAGGGAAAAAATAGCCCAACTCGATAATATGTTTTCTTTTTTTTATATAAATTGTACAAAAGGGCCCCGTTGTTCACACTGGCGTTTCCTCCAGGACTAGTTATGAAATAATCAGGTTTAAAGTTTTATCTTTCATATAACTTTTTTCTGCTTCAAGTAGATGCCCATATGCCTATACCATTTTAAAGATCAGGTGGTTGGCTACAATTAAAAAAAAAAAAAAGACAAACTTTCTGACATGTTCCAGTGTGGAGATGGCGCCATCTAAAGGTAGCATGCATGAAAAAGCTGACCTATCCATCATCGTTTGCTTTTGACTGAACAGAAACACGATCCCAGATCCCCCCCCCCCCCCCCCCCCTCCACACACACACACACACACACACAGAGAAGAGAGAAGAGAAAGCGTCACGACACACACACACACACACACACTCACGTGCGCCCAATGCATGCAACGAAGGAGAAGAGCGGTGAGTCCCTTTAGCATTGTTCTGTAGCCACATGGCACAACAACAACACCAACCAAACTAATGGCTCTCTATGGGGCGGACTGATACCACATCACATGCGCCAGTGTTTTTTCGGCTATTTTAGTGACATTAACCCCTAAGTGACTACATGGCATGATAGTCTGCAAGTTAATCTATGCTTATAGATTAAAAAAGTACAACACGCGTTTTCGCGTGGGAAACAGGGGACAGAATATTACATCACGCTTTTTCGCGTGGGAAAACTGTTCACAAAGGCCTCCCTTAATCAGGGGAGAATCAGGCAGAATGAGCTCCACCATCTCCTTTGGCTCAGACAAGCTCTCACTTTGATAGATCAAACAAAAACAGGCCTTGATAACCAATCATTACGACGCAAGCCCCCTTTCAAAAATCATCGCTCCGCAACAGATGTTCCGAGTGTAAAATGCTCACGATCATTCAGCCCAGTGATTTGTTGAAGGGCTGAAGCGAGGACTCTGAAGCTGTGCTCATCACCAGAGAGATAACATCAATCTTGCCCTGGCCGCCTGCTCCGTTATGAAGGTTAATGAGAAAGAGACTGGTCATGATTCAGGCTTCCATGGTCACTCAACACAGGGCAGAGACTGAGACACTGTCCTAAATAAATCCCATATAGCAGAACTAATTAACTAACTGGAGAGAAGAAACACTCACATTAGAAAGTAATAACAGACTCCTGGTAGGTGAAAGGGAGAGATAGATATACTGTAAGTTCTTGTCATCAGAAGGAAGCCAAAGGATATCCTTACAGTGATGCAAAGACATTTTTTTAACCAAACACGGCTCTGGACCACAGCTTTCGGTCTAAACTCTTATTTATCATTTTTAATTTGTTTTTTTTATGAAACTGCTCAATCAATCCATCAATCCATCCATCCATTCATCCATCCATCCAGTGATTTTCCTTATTAATGCCTTGTGCACATGAATATTAATTCAGTGATTGGGTTATATACAGTACATACCAAAACCATACGGTAGTGCTATGTAGTGTACTTTCTATTCTCTCCTGAGACTCTAACCTATGCACATGCATCCATGTGCTGTATGTACACTATGACTTATTTATAGAGACTCATTAGACCCCATACTGAGATGATGTTTGATGCATGTGACACACTAATGCTATTTGAAGCACTGACAACGCTATCCCTGTAAAGACCCTGTAAAGATTTACTTCACCCGCAATCATGGGGTAATCTAAGTATTATACTTAAAGCTATACCGGGTGAGCTTTTCATTGAAACAAAACTTGAATTTGACTGGCATACTTATCACCAGGTTTGGTCAATATTACTTAGGAAAGTAACTTCTTTACTTTACTTGTTACCCCTTAGACAAAGTAATATCATTACTTTACTTATTACTAGAATTGAAGAGTAATGTATTACATATTACGTTATTACTTTCCCAAGTTCTCAACTCCCACCTTTGAAAAAATAGAGATGTACAACATAATCTGTTTAGCGAGCTCTTTTTAGAACTGAATCCAATGTTTTGAAATAATAAGTCTCCCCAAACCCACAAACTGCACCTGAAGACAAAGCCAACAAAATCCAACATTGTAAATGTCTTTCTTAGATAAAAAAAAAAAAAAAGTAAAAGGCGCAGAGAGACGCAATGGGAACATTTTAACCATGAATCACAAAACAGACCTGCAACCAACAAAAACAGATTTCAAAATGTGTCTCTTTGACTTTTTAAATTTAAAAAGTAACTTGGCGTTACTTGCAAAGTAATGCATTACTTATTACCCATTTTGGCAGAGTAATCTCTTTACTTTACTTTTTGGAGCAAAAGTAATAATATTACAGTAACCAACACTGCTTGTCACATATCCCACTCCCTCAATTTCACCCTGCAAAGCCTATTCTAAATATGTCTAAATATGTTTTCTATCAAAAGGATGTGGAGGTAGCCTATATCTCATTTTTGTGGGAAAAAGCTTCACTGGAGAAAAGGAACACAAAGGGAATATGATGTATCATATCTGAACATACAACGTATGTAGGTGATTAATCAGCAGTTCCTTTTATAGGCCCAACCTGACGTTGACCATATTATGTCAACCAAAAGCTTCTGTTTGCTTTAGCTGATACCATGGTGCAAGCAGAACCTTTAGGTTAAATCTGCATGTTGAAGCAGCTCTCTTTCACATAAGGCTTACCTGATTCTTCATCAGGGTCATTTCAAAGATAATCTAACAAGCTTGTTATCTTATCCTAACCAACAGCCCGCTGTCTATTTAGCTCTGTACCTTCCATGTAAAAACAAAGAGTGTGATTACAACCACAGGGATCCAGTGGTCATCTTAAAGTCCAGTGGTCATCTCAAGTTCAGAAATTTCATCATTGGTAAAAAATATATACTACAGTACATAAGCATATACTGTAGTACATTAGAAGAGATTTATCAGAACAAATGGTTCTGTTAAATCTCTTCTAATCACCAGCCCAAATGCCACTCGGAAAGTTAGTGTTCACTGATTGGCAGTGAAGGTGTTTACCTGCATCCATGCAGAAGGTGTGCCTTTCAGAATACTAAAGAGTACATGCTGTTTAGTCGTTAACAGAGAGGGAAACTTTTGGTGGGGGGCGCTTTAGTTTCTCAGTGCATGGTGTCACCTTCATTTACACCATGGAGCCTTCAGCCCAGGGACAACTTTCAGGCTTGTACTAAGAGATATTTGTTCAAGAAAATAGTCTTGACTTTTCAGAGAAACTTTTCTGTGATGCCTTCTACTTGTCAGCAAGACAAGCAGAGGGTCCACTTGGTTACAGATAAAACAGATCAGCAGGGAAACTACCCAGTATTACTTCTTAAATGAAGCATCGCAGCTATAAGCCCTGGATGATTGCTAATATTGTGAACATTTACTGTATATTTTCGGCTGTGTCAAGTTTTCCTCTACTTGGTTGCACATTGATTCCTCACAATGACAATTGACACATTTAAATGTCACATTTATCTTACAAACTGACTTATTGGCTGTCTTATTTGACCACATGTTAATAGCCATGTTTATAATGAATGGGAATGGAAAAAGTGAAGTGCATGACTAAAACAACACTGGTTATGAGTGGCTATGATATTGTAGCTGAAAGTACGTAAGCAGGGAAGTACGCTTTTACTTGGCAATGATTTACCACAGTCATGACTTTCACTTGAACAGGCATTTCTTTTCTGTTTCACAATGTCAGAGATACAAGTAGCGGCATGAATTGCCAACTTTTGTGCACGCACGTGCATGTGAGCATGCACACACGCACGCACGCGCGCGCGCACACACACACACACACACACACACACACACACACACACACACACACACACACACACACACACACACACACACACACACACACACACACACACACCACACACACACACACACACACACACACACACACACACACACACACACACACACACACACACAGAGGATGGTGTGGCCTTCACAAAAAAGCAGTGGAAAGTAGTGAGAGCATTGCATAAGCCATCTCTTGCATGATTTTTGCTATAACACCATATGAAATGTTCCCACTGTCAATTAACCTGAAGACTAAGGCACTCTTGGCTGCTACAAGCCGTAATGTATACTGCCTTGCTGCATTTGTCTCACAAAGCATTTCTGCGTTTGAACCGGCAGACAGCCTGGGCTTCCACAAAACCACTTTACATCTCTTTAAATTTCCATATGTCCTTACATTGATGTCCTGTAGAAAGGCAGTGGGAAATGCGATTTGGAAGGCTTAGTTTTGTGCTCTCACGGTGATCTATTTCGAGAATGTGACGCAAGCCCTGCCATTCAGCACGTCCTTGATTAAAAAAAAAAAAGAAAACATTAGAAACAAAGGAAGATCCTTGAAGTGTGGGGGAAAAAAACTAAAAAAAAAAACTCAACATGACTAACACACTCAAAGTCATGCTGTAGCACTAATTGAGTTCTGCAGAGTTGATTGGCCACATTTTGAGATGCTCCACAGACATCTTCCTGGGGGACAGGAGCGGGGCAATGCAAACAGTATTAATGAGAGTTGCGATGAAAAATGCACATTCTGCCTTCCACTCTCTGCCAGACGCTTGTTTACCTCATTTGAATAGGAATAAGATCCATCACGAAGAACGCGATTTGTCAGGACGATGACTTGGCGGTGGGGTTCGTCTTTGTAGCGGGTACTTAGAGAATCTCACATGCACACGTTTTTTTTTTTTACAGTGATGAGGGATTTCTTACTGAAGGAGTCACAGGGCAGCAGCATGATTGAGCTTCCCAGGTCGGCGTGGCGAAAATTTCTCCCCAGAAGAACACTGGAAAAGCCGTCTGATTCGGACTCAAAACAACAGCCAATAAAAACGGAATAATAAAAAAAAACACAGAAATGTAAAAAAAAACAACAAAAAAAAACAAATTAGAAGCTCAATTCTATGAAAGCCTTTGAGTCTGTGCGCAAACAAAGCAGACCCACAGCTCCACACACTTTTCATCATGGATGGTTTGAGGAAGTGCTGGATAGCACACGCAGCAAGAGCCAAAAGGTTGTCACGATTAAGGAAACTACACGAGTAAGCACCATCGCAAACAAGCTCTAGACTTCATTCGACCAGAGTAGTTACTCAAAAACTGGCGACACTGCCAATGAGACCGACGGCAGGAAAAATAACAAGAACAAAACCAAAAAAGGTCTTTGCCTGTTCTTCTGTGCGGCAGAACACAGCGGACCGCACGCGAGCAGCAGATGCCTCCCAGCTGCTCAGAGACTCAATTCCTTGGTGTAGGCCTGCAATATCTGCAGCTAAAAACTCAAATACAATCAGCAACCCGTTCCAAGGCTTCTATCGAGGGAGACTGATTGCCGAGGAAAACATATGGTCATCATGTTGTATCTACAACAGAGCAAATAAATAAATAAATATATATAAAGACGATGGAAATAAATGTGGTGAGTGGGGAGTGGGGGGGTCTAGAAGTTTAACTATACTCGCTGGTCTCTGTTGCCATAGATATGATTGTGTAGTGTTTTCACTGCTGGTTTCATTGCTGCCACAGCATATATGCATACAGTATGTGAGCTGCCCTGGAAGCCCTGAATCACCCTTTTAATGAGCTGTCGTCTGATTCATGGAGGGAGGAGGGAGCGTCCCAGCAAGTTGCCATGCACTATATGAAGGATTGCAAGGAAAGAAAGAAAGAAAGAAAGAAAGAAAGAAAGAAAGAAAAAAGAAAGAAAGAAAGAAAGAAAGAAAGAAAGAAAGAAAAAGAAAGAAAGAAAGAAAGAAAGAAAGAAAGAAAGAAAGAAATCCAAACACAAGTCAATGTTCAGACAAATTGCAGATGTGTTTGTGCAGTGAACCTTCCGCGAATGTAGACCATCTAAGACAAATTCACAACATGCCATCTTGTGATGTGTTGTGAACTTTTAGATCTGCTATTTATTTATTTATTCATTCATTCGTTGACTGTTCAGAGTTCATGTGCCCATGCAAAAGGTGTGTGTGTGTGTGTGTGTGTGTGTGTGTGTGTGTGTGTGTGTGTGTGTGTGTGTGTGTGTGTGTGTGTGTGTGTGTGTGTGTGTGTGTGTGTGTGTGTGTGTGTGTGTGTGAGACCTTAGTGTTACAAAGGCGTCCTAGATTCTGACAGATATTTTAATGGCATGCTTATCTCCATCCAGATTTGTCTGGTGTATTTTCTTCTTGTTGCGGCCCATCATCTGCATACGGCATTAAGTCGTCTCCCAGAACATAAAACAGAGCATCGCAGAGATAAGCCGTCTGGTTTATTGCCACCTCACCAGAGTGAAAACTTCCCCCCCCCCCTTCTTCCAAGAGAGGAAGTAAAATTAGCATTTAAATAGCAACACATATTCTATCATCTAACTTGATTTGCTGCCACAGCAGTTGACACACGGTTAAAAAAAAAAAAAAAACAATCAAGATGAAAAGGGAGGAAGCTGAGGAAATGAAAAAAATGATCTTTGGCAGCGATGGAAACACTGATGTCTCCTACTGATGCTTATGTATCCTGTGATGGCATTGCTATGGTAGCAGAAATGAAGTGCCTCCAACCTGCGCTAGAATTCCTCCAGTCCTACAAGTTACTGTATAGAGCTGGGCAGTCCCCCGGTGGTGTATCCTGACGTTATTTTTCTTCTTCTTCTTGCTAATTATATACTGTATGGTAATATTGTGTGTATGTGTCATCATTTGTCACGACCCGAGTCGTCTTTGTCTGCGGCGTAATCGTCTTTATATAGATCATTTTATAAAGGTCTATGCAGGAAATTAATGAGGATTCCTTTTCTGGAACCCGGGCAACATCATGAAAGGGGCGGGACTGCTCAGCTTCATACGGTGCTGGATTTACAGTAGCAGGATCGCCAGGATAGACACAATTTCAGCCCCCCCTCCCCTGAAATTGTCGTGTCGACCCCGCTGTGGAAATGTTTATACTAGACCAGGCTGGCTGGACATAACATGTAGAACAGAGGTGGGCAATTATTTTTTCCCAAGGGGCCACATGAGATACATGAAATATTGTGGAGGGCTCAGGGCTGAGAATAAAGGCTGAACTAAAGTCTGCGTAATATTCATTTAATTTCAAGATAAAAGTAAGCGTAAGACCTACCATTTTGACACCCATTTATTCAGAATTTGAGCCACGGAGGACCATCATTTGTTGACATTTTAGTCCCAAGGACCCCAAAACAAAGATTTCTTTTGCTTTTGTCCACAATTCCAGGCTGGATTTGGGAAACAAAGCAGTCAAACATACAGCTCAAAATGACCATTAATCTTCTACATTCTCTAGTTGTGTAGACTTGGGCTAATTCACATGATGAATATTTTAACTCTTTGAGAGTGAAAACATGAAACCAAATAGACCCTTGCGGGTCCATTGGGTTTCATGTTTACACTCTCAAAGAGTTACATCTGGTTAACCAACTTTCCATATTTAACTGCAACTCTCTCAAGGACCACTGGTGGTCCCCGGACCACTGGTTTAAGATCCTTTCACGGGCCGGTCAGAGTCAGCCAAAGGGCCGTATTTGGCCCCTGGGCCGCATAATGCCCAGGTATGGTGTAGAAGGAATGCGTTGTTCCCAACCAGCCCCTTTCTGCTCCATCAGGTGCCAGGGCTGGAACCCAGGACCTTCTAGCTGTGAGGGACACAGGGGGAGAACATGCAATCTCCACACAGGCCATCTAACTGGTGGTCATCTTCTGACAGGACCAAATTAGCAGCATTAGCAGGGCCGGATCTAGGCATGGGCATGGGGGGCCAATAATGCCCCCCTAAATGTCCACACTGCACCACCAGACAGGATGGCATGCAAACAACCAACATTTCAAAGATATTTCAAATTAGAGTGCTCATAATTAAAATGATTTGAAACACTAGTACTGCTACAGTTATCTCACCACCAACACCATTTCATCATTCAAAACAGAAAACTCTCTGAGTCAGACCTTTAGCTTCATGCGTGTATTGCAACTTCAACAACAACTGATGTTATTATTGATGCTTACTTGCCTAATATAAGTCCTGTACTATAAATCTTGTCGGTCACAGAACTCAAGAAGTTAAATAAAACTGGTATGGGGGACGGCTTCATCGCCTGTGGCGCTTCGTGCCACGGGCGATGAAGCCGCCCTCATGCCATTTTCGCCTGACCCGTCACTTGGGAAATGTTACATCTGGGCCTGACCATTAGGCCCGGGCTCTGCGGAGCCACCTCTAGGGCAGGGGTGGGCAATTATTTTTTCCCAAGGGACCAAATAAGATACATAAAATATTGTGGAGGGCCAAGACAAAAGGCTGAACTAAAGTCTGCGTAATATTAATTTAATTTCAAGATAAAAGTAAGAGTAAGACCAACCAGTTTGACACAAGGGCCCACTATTTATTCAGTATTTGAGCCACGGACCACCATTTGATGACATTTTAGCCCCACAAGATCCCAAAACTTTCTTCAAGATTTCTTTTGTTTTTGTCCACAATTCCAGGCTGGATTTGGGAAACAAAACAGCATAACAAAAACTACCATTCTCTAACATTCTCTGATTGAATGTGTAGACTTTGGGCTACATCTGGTTCTCTTTCAAGGACCACTGGAGGTCCCCGGGCCGGTCAGAGTCAGCCAAAGGGCCGCATTTGGCCCCCGGGACTCTAGGGTGAAGGTGTGAGCCTGATACAGTGACAGCAGGAAAGACAACATGACTGCTGTAGTCCATGATCCAGAACCCTGCATATATATTTTGGTACAAATGAAAGTGTGTTTGATTACATTTAAAGGTACACATAAAAAAAACAAAAAACAAAACAGAAACAACGCATTACAAAATGACATAAAAATGCATGATGAGGAACCATCTGGCATTTGATTAATGGCAGTGATGTGCTGTGTGCCTGTGCATAAAGGCGTGGGGCCACCAGGGAATTGCCTGTTTATTTTGGCTGGAATATACATGGTAGCAGAAGGTTGTAAATCACGACGCATAGATCAGCCTATATCCTTCCCTTTCCATCTCCCCGCTCCGACACAAAAACAAAGAGGGTGGTGGCATGTGTGTATATTTTCCCTATCGCACATAAGAGAACTAGACTAGAATGAATTTAACTCCATTTATTATAACACAAGTTAACTCCCCTGGCTGGTTTGTGCGTCAGCACAGTGTGGGTGGCTGAGAACGTGGGTGCTCTGGAGAATTTAGAGTGAGTGTGATTGTCTCCAACCCTCATAGTCACCCAGCAAGCGAATGCAGACATTGTCAGACATCATTCATTCCGACAGACAGAGACAGGTGGATGGAGAGAGAGAGAGAGAGAGAGAGAGAGAGAGAGAGAGAGAGAGAGAGAGAGAGAGAGAGAGAGAGAGAGAAACGTAGAAATTGAGCAGCAAGAGAGAAGCGTTAAAAGATGGACAGCTTATACCAGGCTCAATGTTCTCCAAATCCGTGTTTCCTCGGTAAAAAAAGTAGTAGATCAGCAGATGTTTTGTCAGGGTCGCACACAATGCGCCAGACTCCAGTCGAGATTCCCTATTCGAACCGATCAAATAGACAATTTCTACTCGTATTCGTATTTTTAGTATTTCGACTGACTCTCCCTATTCCCCTCGTACATCTGTTTGCTACAATTCTTTTCTTTCCTCGATGAACACACTTAATCATGACTTTGGCACAAAAGCAGAATTATTCATGGCCTATTGAAATGAGCCTGTCGCGCCATTAATCAGATAGCAGTAACTGCCATGGATGCGGCCGGCGACTATTAAAATGTATGTCCTTTTAATTTGGCTGCGTGCAGCCGGCAAAGTGCAGCATGCAACGCCTCATCCTCCCTTTAATAGTCTGTCATTTACATTCACGCCGACGGAGAGGAGTCAAGGGCCAGCGCTGTCGGGTGAGCGAGGTCAGAGACACAAAGCTTTTTCCCTTCAGCCGTCCATACTGCCTCCCTGCTCTGGGCTGAACGACACTCAGCGAAAACAGGAGAAGTAATAGCTGGCGTTATGTCACACTGTGAGCTCGTAGTGCTGCTATTAAAAGAAGCATCCTATAGCACAGACCTCCAGAGGCACTCTGCAGTCAACAAAGTACAGCATAATAATGTTTAAGTGGTTAAAAGTAGGCTAGTACCAGCCATATTTCAGTTCATCGATGTAAGAGTCTCTATATGAGCGCTGAATGATGTTCAGTGATGTGTCAGATGTGTCAGAGCAGCTTACATAATAAACGTGTGTCTCTAATAGGTCTCTATATTCACAATGATGTAGTGTCTGGAGCCTTTGTACTGTCGGCAACTTGTTTGTTTGTGTTGATATAAATCAGATGAATGACAGCAACATGCAAATTAATAGTTTTGAAGTAATAATAAAATACATAAAAATAAAGTGAAAAGGCACAAAAACGATAATATTCAATCAAGACAACATAATTCAATCAACAAACACAAAAGAGAATAAAAAGAAAAAAGAAAACGGTGGTGGGGGAATGCTATCACATCTTGGTAATGTGAAAGTTAGTTCCCAATGCGCAAAGAGTGTCCATTTCTTAATATTCATAATAAGATGATTTTGTAACCTCGCCAAATAAGTAATTCATTCCTCTAATTTATTTAACTTTGTTCAGCCATGGTACGTGGGCTGGAGGATGCTTTCCTGGCCAATTTATTGTGATAAGTCTTTTTGGCCGCTGTTAACAGTATCTGGAGGAGGGAGACTTTTTCCTGCCTTCAAAGCCAGCCGGCACAACTCATAGAATAGCTGTCTTAAACTCATATTAATGTCATTGAAGACAGAATTTCAGAAATGCAGTAACCCAGGACAGGCCCAAAAGATGTAGCATTTGTACTGTTGAGCTTGAATTATCGATAATACCTGATGAATTATCACGTCTACTCTTAAGTCAGGCCTCCCATTGGTCCAACCAGTGCTGCTGGTTACAAATAACTGCTGTGAGCTACACTTCATCCAATGGCTTCCTTTGAGGCTAGGATAGGGTTTGAGACTGTGTTAATAATGGTCAGACTAACAGGAGGTCGGACCAGTGCCACGCTACCAAATTACCACCACTAGAGAATCTACTGTAATTGATGACTGCTCCAATGCACATCAATGTGTTGTTTGAGCTACTCTTGGTTGCCTTTATGTTTGTAATGCTAAATTCACTAGGCCTATAGACCCCTATAGTGAAATATTTTCTCAGTTCACTGTGCACAGTAAAGTTGAAATGATCATTTAAAAGTGTGCGGCGGCGAGTGCATTTTGCTGAGGGTGCACTTCCCTGAGCACCCTACTCATTCAAATGACACTCGGCATATGGCTAGCATACATATAGCTGATGCACTGACTAAACAGTCACCTGGGTGTGTAGGGTGCAAAACATTATGTTACACGTCCAAAAGCTGAGTGCTGAAATGTATGGAGACAGCGAGGAGCGGTCAGAGGGCTGCGCTGGGGGGTCAAACCATTGCAATCACACTGTGTTAGTCAAAGTGCCACACAGGCAATCCACACTGTCAAGCAAGGCATCTCAAGCTACGGATTCAAGATGAGCAAGCACCCTGGCACATGCCCAAGTACAGTTCTGAAGCAAGCAAGCCTGGAAGTAGGCAGACAGTATTTTTGCCCTATAAATCTGAAAACCGAGTGGCCTGTAGTTGACCGAGTGCCTGTAACTATCCAGCGCAGTGTTTTCTCCAGGCTCCTCACAGGCGTTAAAAAATACTTCCCTTCTGTGCCAATATTCCAGGAGGGGCTGGGAGCAATTCTCGACCACAACGGCCGCTGCGACGGTCTGCAAAATGGTCACCGTTTTGCATAACGGTCGCCCGTTTGCAATAACAGTCGCAACGGTTTGTATAATGGTCGAGGGTTAAGGTTAGGTTTACGGTAGGTATAGGTTTTACTGAGGTTATATTTAGGTTTGTGGTATAGGACTTCAGTGTTTTGTATCTTAATATTATATATGAGTACAATACAGAGAATGTTTGCATGTATGTATGTTTAGGGTTGAGGGTTTAGTAGGGAAAACTATTCAACTGTAAAAAAAAAAAAAAAAAAACAGTTGCAACTGTTATGCAAAACGGTCGACTGTTATGCAAAACATTCGCTATTGTTATGCAAAGCGGTCGCAACGGTTTGTCAGTAATAATATCCCACTGATAACACCAGTTTGACTAATGATAACCGATTACAGAAAGGAGGGAACAGACATCATCCTTACTCCTATCTTTTAATCAGTCATGGCAGCCAGCTGCAAATGAATCACAGCTGGACTGGGACAAAACTTCGGCCTGGTCATCTTGCGCACAAATTTGGCCCAAACCGGCCCTCCACAACCTCTGCAGATCGCAGAAACCCTCCCCCCTGCTCTGTCAGCACACACACAAACAAACAAGCCATAACCCCAATGACCATACAAACCAACAGACACCCACACAACACCGTTGTTGCTCTCAGAAGATTGATGCTGCAAAAGATCTAAGATAGAAGAGGGTTGATACAGGTAGAATACAGGCCTGTCCGGGAGAGCTCCACCGCCAGTACGACCCTGAAATGAATCCACTACTGTAGGCTGCTGTCTTCTGAACACACTGTGCTGCCTAGTTGTGCGCAAGCAGAAGTTGAAAGCAGTGCTACTAACCAATCCTTCGGGATCCATTGACCTTATACCAAAAATCATACACACTGCCCAGAAGGGAACTTTTTCTTGTATGTATGTTTGTTTGTTTGTTTCTTGTCCTGAATAGAAGAAGAGAAAATTCATTTATGGGAAAAAAAAAATAGAAAAGTGCACAGGTCTCTACCAGGCTAGATCAAGTTGTGGCCTCCTGGTGGCGCTATAATAGGCCGATTTTAAAAGGGTAACATTTCTTCTTATGGCTTTGGCATTTGGATGAATTGAGGCATTTTGTCAAAAAAAAAAGATGGGTAATATGAAAAATGTGTTTTACAAAATTCGGCCACCTGGTGGAGCTATAAAAAGCTGAAATGAAAAATACAGGTCAAAAGGTATATCTTTGTCCTCTAAAGAGTGTTTGTCTCCACCAGCCTGACAAAAACACAAATAGCCCAGTCCCTGATTAGAATACATCCCTGTTTTTCAGGATATTTCCACTGGAAAAAAGTAGTCTTATATTCAGGCCAATAGGAGTATTATATTTTGTACCTTGTATTTTGTTTGTTTGTTTTAGACCCACCAACATAAGGCCCCTCAATTTTTGATTAGGCTACGGTGCAGTATTTTTTGTGTCTGACTGACACTTTAAATGCTGCCATCTGCCTTTGCACAGTGGTACACAATAAAAGCCATAAACGCCAGGAAATAAAAGTCAATGACAAAGAAATGACTCAATTAGCCATGCATGATATGAATTTCTATTCGTTTCGCATAATCCAAATATCGCCGTGTATCCTGACAGATTATTCTGCCCCATGCAGATCTTTACACTATGTCTATGTCTATGTCTAAACTTGAACCTAAAACTTTCAAGCTTCTGTCACTATTTTCTGCCTTTACAGTATATAGAAATTCTTAAAGACCCCTCAAAGACTTCATGCCTTTACATTAAGTTACTTTACAATTTGCTGTATTTGTAAAGTAACTCTTTACATTTTCCCACTCAGTAACGCCATTATAGTTACTGTGTTACTAGTTACCAACATTACATAATATACAGTGGCGTTGTTAGTTTTAGGGGGGCCCAAAGACAGGTGGGGCCCAAAAAGCTCAGATTAATAGGTTTTTATGTGTATTTATACTGCAAAGCTGCACAGTGGGGACTCAGTGATGAACAAAAATTTGGCAGGGGGCCCAAAATTTTCTGTGACGGCCCTGTTAATATACATATTAGACTGGTTATAGTCTGTGATTTTGAATGTCTGTTACTGTTTTTTCCTCTGCTTTGGCAAGTAGAACTTCAAGTAGACACATTATAACAATGTGTCTTAATTGGAGAATATTATATATGTAATATTGAATTTACTTTATAAAAGTAAGGTTTTAAACATTGTCTTTTTTTTTATAAAGTACAGTAACTATTTCAGAATTTAGACAGACACCAAACACCAGATGAGGGTGCTTGTGGTAAATGAGTTAACACTTTGCGATGTGGAAAAAAGGAGCTCTTTCAGACACCACACATTCCTGATATTACTTATATTAATATCAGTCTTGAAGGCCAAGTGTATGTGCAGTGCTTCCTGATGCATGGCTTTGCACTCAAAGACACAATGTTCATTCAGTCATATACACTACAGTAACGCGATACATACTCCAGCTTGACACAACAACAATGGCAGCTCTCTGGCCATCCCATTTAGCTGCCAACCCCAAAGTTCCCCATCAGACCGACCTTCACAATGATAGGCCTGCTTTTCAAACTCAAGGCCACCACGGACGTAGCTCAATACATAACAACACATGCCTCCCTGCAGCCAAATGCAGTTCCCTTGAAAGGAAGAGCACTTTTATTTATGACAATCCATTTTGTTCTCATTTGAATTTAAAAGGTTTGTCCTTCATATCTTTGGGCCAAACGTAGCCAAGAGTTAACTCATTCACTGCAGCCTTGGTGCTCTACTCACTAATTCATAGAACCCCACACAACAAAGTTTTCCTAAATCGATTTACTGATACACAGGTTATCTGTATGCTACTTGGACGTCACCTTCATCGACGCACAAGGCTTTGAGTCCCACAAGATGGATCCAAGTAAGCCAAGAGTACGCCAAGTCGCTTGTTGCCTAGAAACGTGCACTGCTGCATCCTGCAAAACCATACCTGTCTAGGTGAAACACCTAGTTTCAAAGGTATTATATGCAACTTTTCAGCCAGAAATTAAAAAAATATATGTATATAGCGATTTTTGCCGTCGCTTCTACTTCGATGCTGCAGCCGTTTCTGCGGCGGTGTGTGGGGCTACTGTGTGGGGTGGGAGGCTTTTTGGGGGATTGGTTTTAGCCAATCACAGTGCAGCAGTCTCCAGCAGTTTCATAATATGGTTTTTAAGCAGACAACGGCGACGGCTCCACTACGATGGCAGGAAGTCTATCCGTGCTTGATAGATAAACCTGCTTGCCGTAGCAGCCGCGCCTACTACGCTAAAGCCTACACTTTAACATAGTGTCCACAATGCCTGTTTGACACACGCTGCATAGACGCGTCACCATGGTAACCCGTCGCTGTTACAGATGTCTGTTTGCTTAATAATATTGACAGCTACGGCAATTGCATCTTAGCCGCTGTGAAAAAGTGCCCAATGAGCCAATAAGAGTGGAGGTGAGGTGGAGTTAGATTCAAATCTGTTGACAAACAGATTTTGTACACACTAAAGTTGCCTATATTACCTTTAAGTGAGTCCCGTGCAAATACAGTTTCAGAAGGTGATTGAGTCACTGAGTTTACTCCACGATTTAGTGCCCAGTTGATTATTAACTAACTTGTCAGTGAGGAGACCCCCACCCATGTGAACGTGAATCCTTCCTTCTACTACTCCCACCAAACACTCCCTGCTGACAGCTGTAGGAATACATGCATGGACTGAAGCTACATCCAGACAAAGATGTGCAAAAAAGGTCACAGACGCAATAACATAACCTCACACACGGAATTGTCTCCAGCATGTCAATAGTGTGCTCAATAAACCCACAGATCAATAAGCAGTATCGACTGTGTGCTCATCATCATCAATCAAAATTAACAAGCTCGATCCCTACTTACGAGTTAACGAGGACCGAATTCATGGTCAAAACAGGTTTTGTGTTTTCTGCCCAGTAAAATAATTAGAAGCAAGGTGTTCTGCTCGACGTTTTACATTTAGATGCTGCAGCTTCCACCCTTTTGTCACGTTTTGTCCCTCACTTGAGCTTCCAAAAGACAAGATTGCCACCGACGTGGCAGTGCTTTCTCTCTGGAAGAGTTCAGGGGGCTGATGAGATGCCAAAGGGAAGCAGATCTAGCAGGAATAGTGCCCATATGGTGTGATTAAAGTCATGAGCTGCAAAACTCCACAGCAAAATGAATCTGCCAGACTCCAGAATCCTTGTTGTTCAGTTACATTAAATCAACACAGTCAATAGCAGGGCCGGATCTAGGCATGGGCATTGGAGGGCAAGGCCCAAACATGATGGCATGCAAACAACACAAATTTCAGATATTTCAAATTAAGGTGCTTATTAAAATTATTTGAAACACTATGCTACTAACTACAATTGTCGTGCCACTAAACCAACACCATTTCATCATTCAGAACAGAAAACTCTCTGTCAGACCTTTAGCTTTGCATGTCTGCTTGGCAGTCTATTGCAACTTCTGACGTTATTATTGACGCTGACTTGCCCAATATAAGTCCTGTAACCGAAAATCGTATGGGTGTCACCTGTGTCGCTTCCCAACACGGGCGATAAAGTCGGCCCCATACCATTTTCGCCTGTCCTCCCAACTGGAAAATGTTACATCTGGGCCCAGTCAGAAGGCCATTTTACAGCAGCGATGCCCCAGGCACAAATCTGATAGTATTCAGAAATAGGGATGCATGTAATCAGTAAAATCCACTGAATGTTCAAAGTTTTTGAGTGAGATTTGATGTAATTTAAATGGCAAATAGGTAACATTTAGACTATTCAGAAAAAAAAAATGTACTAGTGATTGCTTTGTGCCGCCCGAGGACACACTGGAAAAAAACTATGATCACATTTTGCCATGCTGCGAACAATCCCATGTCCATTTACTGGACAATTGAGTTGCGTCCCATCTGTACAACTGATCCAGCATGCCTGGACTCCATCACACCAAGGTCACGCACCTCTCCACGTGTATCGTCTTCTGATTACTGCCCACATCCGCCACCACACAATCTGATCAAACACACGGTAGGATGTCTGCTCTGCCCCTTCCGTCCCAGAAACCCTGATGGAGGCTCGAGTAGAACACATCCCTTTGTCACCACTGCTGCTGCTGCAGTATAAAAAAATCACACCAGTGTGAAGTGAGGGGCACCCACATGTGGCTGCCACCTGACGTCATTGCCACTTGGCTCCTGATGTGGTGCCAGTGATGTATATTTTTAAATTTGAGTCATTGCCTGGATCCTAAGCCTATATTTAAAATTATTAAAACATTTAAGACACAGCTATAATAAAGAGTTCGGAGACACTTTGAAGCAAACGATGGAACATGACTGAAGCAAACTTCGGAATGCAGATGGATGCTGATATTATTTATACACTTATACAGTCGCCAGCTAGCTCCTTCCAGGTTTGTTTTATATATTTTATATTTTCTGGATGGTCGCAGGCTTCACTTATCCTTGATATTAACAACAACACCAGGAATTCTGGGTTATTGCCTCGAGCAAACTCTGAAGCACTGCTGACTCACGGAAAGTGTGTATACAGTAAAGGTTTCAAAAAAGTCTGAGAGAGAGAGAGAGAGAGAGAGAGAGAGAGAGAGAGAGAGAGAGAGAGAGAGAGAGAGAGAGAGAGAGAGAGAGAGAGAGAGAGAGACACAGAGAGAGAGACTTCATGAACTTGCCAATTTCACAGTGGCACAGCCCTTCCGGACATGCTATCAAAGTGCATGAGTGCAGATACAGTGCATAGGCATAAGCTGCTATATTACACTGGCTTATGCCTACTGTATGTACTAACTTCTAACAAGACTGGCGCCATGAAAAAGCCTTAAAGAGGGTTCACCAATGGAATGGAACCACCCTAATGACTACTGCCTGAACTGTACTGTAAACTTTAAAACTGTAAACTTCTACTTTTACACACTTTTACTTAAATTTGAGGCTTGTGTTAGGAGGATAACATACAATTCCCATTCACAATAAATCTGATTTAAATTGAAACACCTCCAAGTGCACGCACATGCCAGCACCCACGCCCACACAAACATACGCCCATCTCCTCCTTCTACTATTAGAAGAATGAACACACAAAGTCACGTTTGACGCCACACGGCACTAGAAATTCTCAGCCACAAAGATGGTTCTTTAAGCACTTGGGCTATGACACCATCTATCTATCCCTGCCTCTCAGAGCATCATTAACGTCAATCTGTGTGGACCTAACAGTATATTGCAACTCCTCTACTCGTCTGATCTCACAAAGTCATTTACATAATGGATGACCGTCGTTACCTGATGACAACAACCATATTATGAACTTCACAAAGCAAGGGAACTGCAGTTTATTACAGATCAGCTTCAACAGGCTCCACCATGAGTTTTACATTTTTCAAGATTTTTGGTGTTTTTTTCATAGACAACTTTGGTGTGCAATCACTCTGTGTTTGTAAACATATTTTGATCTAACTCCACCTCATCCCCACTCTATGAAACTGCTGGAGACTGCTGTGTCTATAATACCAGTTTAAATCCTGCTGGTCGCTACCTTTCATTGTTTCTGCAGTCATTGGTGTGTAAATGGATTAATGGGATCCACAATCTATGTAAAGCGCCTCAGATTTAGGTGCTATATAAACACACCATATATGCCACATAGGCATATACCGTCGTGGCTGAAGGTTTTGGCACGCTTGCACATAAAGACCAAACATCTCCAAATGTCTGTAAAATGAGTTGATATTGACAAAAGTACTTGGTGTCTCAATTGGTGCCATTTTTAGATCATTTAACAGGTGTTCAATGGGATTAAGATCTGGACTCATTGCTGGCCACTTTAGAACAGTCCAGCGGTTTGTGTTGAACCATTCCCTCCCAGGTGCTTCTTGATGTGTATTTTGGGTTAATGTCCTGCTGAACACCCATGATGTTCGACAAAGACCCAGCTTCATGACACTTTCATGAAATGAAACATTTCTCTCCCAAATACATTGGTAATCGCCAGATTTCATAATGCCACACACACACATTCAAGTCACCCAGTACCAGATGCTGCAAAACAACCTCGGAAAATTAGTGAACCGCCTGCATGTTTGACTGTAGGGAGTGTTCTTTTGCTTGAAGGCTTCATTTCTTTTCCTGTCTATGTGATTTTCCAAAAAGCTTCAATTTGGTATCATCTGTCCACAGGACATTTTCCAAGAAGGATTTTGGCTTGTTTAGGTGCGTTTTGGCAAACTCAAGTCAGGCTTTCTTGTGCCTGTCTTTCTAGAGGCTTCCTTCTGGGTCTCTTTAGAGCCGTCCTTCATTGAGTTGGCGACGGGTAGCACCTGTTGACAAAATTTGTACCTTGTGTCTGAAGCTCAGCTCAAATCTGTTTTGCACTTATCTAAGGTTGTTCTGCCACCATTCGAACAATCCTTTGCAGCAATATTTGGTCCATACGTCTTTACGGCCTCTTCTCAGGAGATTGGCTACCGTACCATGAGCCTTAGCTTCTTGATAACATTTTGCACAGCGGACACAGGAGCCTCAAAGTCTCTGGAAATGGACTGATAGCCTTTACATTGTCTATGCATTGCTACAATCTTCTCTCTGACCTCCTCAGACAATCCTCTGCTTGTCCATGCTCAATATGGGTCATGTAGTGCCACACAGCAGAATTTAAACAGGATGGATGACTGATTACTAGATCGCTGTCACCTAAACCTACCTACCTACCTACCTACCTACCTACCTACCTACCTACCTTTAATTTAATTTAATAAAGAATTTGAGACACCAAATACTTTTAAAGACATTTGGAGATGTTTGGTCTTTATGTGCAAGGGTGCCAAAACTTTCAGCCAAACTAACTGCTGCAAGTACAGTACTCAAGTAAAAGTACTTCATTAAAGTCCAGCACTGAGCACAGTTCACTGCCTCTCCGACGTACGCAGACATGCTGTTCCTCCTATATATCCTGATGGCTGCCCACCCAGTGCCCTTTCTAGCAGTAAGACAAAGTGTAAAATATACTATTTCCATTTGGCAGAGGATGCGCATGGGTAGGGAGCAGAGGGGGAAACAGTCAAATTCAGTTTCTGTAATGAGCTGTTGCATGTGAGCACAGAAATACAGCTTTTTAGCAATGTACAGGTCTTGGAAGGAAGACAAAAACTGATATACAACAGTACTACTCAGTGGTCATTATTTAGGAGGACATTGGCCTGTGGCAATCCAACTATATAATAACGCAATGCTATCCCTGGCCTAATTTAAAGCTGTACAATTCTATGCTTAGTAGTCACGAACTTTTCCTTTGCCTTTTGGATCCCTGGCAAGAAAAGAGGTTAATAATTGCACTGCAGTCCAGTTAAATATAAGAGCTGTTATTTGGCATTCAATTTGATGTGTTTTAAATTATTTAAGCAAGTAAGCAACAAATAATAAAGAAACATTCGCCAAATCTACAACACATAAACATAGCTTTCTAATTTGTACTGTTTGTGGGGGAAAACAAAAACCAATAGAATAGACCACAGTCAGGGTCAGTGTCCTTGAGGGTGATCCCAGGGGATCCCCAGCTAAATCATTGTAGGTTTACGAACGAAATGCACCCTTGCGGGTCTGCACGCACAGGTTCCATTCATACACAGATTTCAAATAACAATTCCTACCAATTTACAGTGCAGACTGGGCTAAACTTTGTGTTGAATGGAGACCCCAAAGACAGAAAAAAAGAATACTGTAAATAAATCACAACAATAAAGAAAAGTATGGAAACGGATAACAGGGAATCACTCATAGTAGGCCAACATCGACGAGCTCTACGCCGAAGCTCACAAGCTCAGCTGTTAACTTGCGGATTGGCTATTTTCCCCCCACCATGTGACATACACAGCAACGCAGCATATATAGGGTTTAAATGGTGGAGCTGCTGTTCCGATTATATCTCTGTCTGCTCTCCCCCCTCCTGTCAGCGGAGGACCGGCTCCCAGCGGATGGCCCTCCTAACAAGGAGGGCCTTGGGTGTCCGGAGGGAATAAATAAAGCCTTCCAGTAGACTGCCAGTGCCCCACGGGACGGCATCATTCCCTCCGTTCCCTCCATGCTTCGGCACCACTGTACTAGCTGTCGAAGCCGAAGGGGAAATGCCTCAACTCGTCTAACTCTATCTGGACCCCCATGACATTCCAACAAAGTCACAAGTTAAGATAAGTCTTAAGTCTAATGGGGTTGGAGTGGCGGCAGGGAGGGAGCGACTATGATTAAGTTTGCACTTCTTTTGTCACCTTGGGAAAGGTTGCGAAAGGAAAAGGGAAAAGAAAAGGAAAAAAAAACACAGAAAGTAAAGTATAAGAGAAATCCCCCCTCCCCTCCCTTCCCCTCCTCCCCACCACCACCACTACCATCTTTTTCCCAGGAGTAATCAATTAATTGTGGGAAAGTTGCCAGCAATTACTGATCAAAGGAGATGCAGAATCGCAGTCCTTAAGCTTTGAAGAGGTTTAATAAGACACCTACATGCCTAACAGTCTGGCCTGCTTATCATTTTAGTTTGAGCCTTAATGAGACACTAAGATTATCACCTCCCCTTTGCCTCAGCTCCCTGGAGAGAAAGGAACTGTGAAGGACAGACCTGGCAAGAAAAATATAATATACACTATAAAA
Organism: Benthosema pterotum; assembly: GCA_039105355.1. NCBI lineage: Eukaryota > Metazoa > Chordata > Actinopteri > Myctophiformes > Myctophidae > Benthosema > Benthosema pterotum. The sequence goes on along the minus strand of CM076971.1, from coordinate 22,011,746 downwards.
CATCCTAGATTAAAAGACTGCTAACATTTTCATTCCGCTGTGACTGGAGCTTATTTATTTTGTGCTTCTTGATCCGTATGTTTTTCCCCGTATGTCTTTCTTCTTTTTTTCCTCCATCCCCCAGTATTCGTTTTTTATTTTTGTTGTTTTGCGACATTATGTTTAAATGAGAATGCAAATGACATCGCTCCATACATTAACACCCCCCCCCCTTGCGCACGCACGCACGCACGCACGCACACACACACACACACACACACACACACACACACACACACACACACACACACACACACACACACACACACACACACACACACACACACACACACACACACACACACACACACACACACACACACACACACACACAGCAATACCAGCTTTTTTCGCTGGTGTTGCCATGTCTGCCGATTAGAAATGACTTTGGGCTTGTATGTTGTGGTGTTGTTGCTTGTAAATATTGGGTTGCATACTATTATTTCATACAGATAGAGAAAATACAGATTCACGGGATCACAATGTGTTGCATTGTGGATAACGCCGTTGAAAATAACAAATTAATGGCAGTAATTAATTGTGTTAATTAATCTGATTAAAATTTTAACGCAATTAGCGCATGTGCACACTGACCTAACACACTGAGGATTTTCTCACTGAAAAAAAACAAAAAACAAAATCGGTAGAGTTTTACCGTGTGTCTCTCTAAACAGAGCCATAGATTATAGACAGAGTTATGTAAACTCTGTTCACTTCATGGGGTCAGTCCATTGGAGTTTCATCTACATCAGTGGTTTTCAACCTTTTCCATACCAGGGCCCACTAGTTATTCAGCATTTGAGCCACGGACCACCACTTGGTCACAAAACTAAAGATTTCCTTCGTTTTTGTCCACCATACCAGTCTGGATTTCAGAAACAAAACAGTCAAACATAGAGATCAAAATGACCATTAATCTTCTACATTCTCTAGTTGTGTAGACTTGGGCTAATTCACATGATGAATATTTTAACTCTTGAGTGTGTAAACATGAAACCAAATGGACCCGCAAGCGTCCATTTGGTTTCATGTTTCAGGGGATCACCTTGAATTCTCTCAGGGACCACTGGTGGTCCCCGGACCACCTGTTGAAAACCCTTGATTTACATAGATGGATTGGATTGAGAATGAACAGCGCTCGAGGGATCTCCTATTCAACTATCACCTATTTTGATAAATATTAAAAATAATAATAATAAATCGATTAGACATTTTAAATGCTCAAATCCTGTAAGGAAAACATGGCATATATTGGACATATTTTGAATGGGGATTAATCATATTTGAATTAATTTGGAAGCTATAATTAATCTGATTAAAATTTTGAATGATTCAACAGCCCTAATTGTGACACATTGTGAGCAAGAAGGTCATTTGTTTTTAAATAGCAGTTCTGTCCATGGGTTTAAGGAGCCCATCACAGTGTGTCTTTTTCCAAGACTTACGTTACGGACGCGGAATCTTGGCATGCTTCCCGTTAATGCTGCCGCCATGCTTCGCAAAGGAATCTCAGCAAAATTGCACCTTCAATTTTGACACTGGCTTGTTTTCAGGAACCGGGTTTGCTTGTTTCTGTCGCCAGATCTGGCAGCACTGGTAGCACAGCACACACAGCACACATAATCATGCGATATAATTGCATGATTAGGCTTAGGAGGTCAGGTCAAAACGGGAGTGGAAAATAAATAAAGAAAGAAAGAAAAAAAATGCCACAAATAAATAACTAACAAACAGTCACTTTCCCGGCTGACCCTGTCACTTTCCCTCCAGCGCTGAACTCTGCTCAAACGCAGGGTTGACAGCACATCATCCCCCTTTTCCAGCCACGCGCGGCGGCAGCAGCGGCTAATTATGGATGTCACAAACAGACGCCTGAATGCGCGCGGGGAAGAGCCGCGGTGTCACAGAACAATAATACTGCAGAAGCTGCAGAATGTGTATGTGGTGGTGGCATGGAGATAGCACAGGGGCAGATGTAACATTTCCCAATTGGGGGAGGCAGGAGAAAATGGTATGGGTGCGGCTTCATCCTGGTATGGGTGCGGCTTTTGTAACCAAAAGCCGCACCCATACCAGGATGAAGCCTGGTATGGGTGAAATCAGATTAATTATAGCTTCCATACACCCATACACCCATACAGCTTCATCCGCCGCACCCATCCATCCCCCGCACCCATACAGCTTCATCCCCTGTGGCGCGAAAAGCTGTAACCAAAATGTAACCATTTTTGGTTACAGGACTATTATTAGCTAATTACGCATCAATAATAACATCAGTTGTTGTTGAAGTTGCAACAGACACGCAGCAGAGAGTTTTCTGTTTTCAATTATGAAGTGCTGTTGGTTTAGTGGTGCCACGACTATAGTTAGTTAGTAGCAGTAGTAGTGTTTCAAATCATTTTAAGTATAAGCACATTAAATTTGAAATATCGTGGGTTGTTTTGCATGCCATTGTGTTTGGTGGGGCAGACTGGGCATGCCCCCCCATGCCCATGCCTAGATCCGGCCCTGCGGTAGCATGCACAGCACGTAGCATGCTGTAGTGGTGGTGTGGTGTGGTGCAGATACAGGCGCGTTGGTGTGGAGATAGCAGCTACTGTACATGCCGTTCCTCCAAAAGCTCTGCCGGTGGTGAATTCCATACAATGTCTCTGACAGTAAACCATGCACAGCTACCGGTAGCAGCGACCCACCGCCACAAAAAAAACTGTATCGCAAAAACAGATTTCTATAGCCTGGGTTCCAGCCTGATTCGCTGCATTCCGCACACCCGAAATGTCACTTTGCAAATCAGTCTGGCCAGAGCCTGCTTGACTCGCATTTCCGTGATGCCACCTGTTACATAGCCATTTCTGATTGGATAGTGTTCACACAAACGTGAACTAGTGTTTTCTTTTCCTCAAACAAAACCACAGACCATAGACAAGAATAGTTCTTCTTCTTAAAAGGTTTTGTGCTGCTTAAAACCAAAAGGTGTAAACTGCAGACTTTTAAAAAGAAAAAAGGAAACCAAGGCACTCCATCTTCAGTGTGAAAAATATATACTATATCATTTAATGAAGAGCAAGGCAACTGAAATGACCAACGCGTTTCAACCGCACAGGCAGTGTTGTAGTGGTACTTTTAGAAGTGGGGGGACGCCTCTTAAAGGGAAATTCCACCCATTTTATTTTTTTTTTTTTCTGAGAGCGTACAAATGTGAACCAAATGGACCCTAGCGGGTCCATTTGGTTCCATTTTTACACTCTCAGAAAAAAGGAAACTCATTAACATGGTGAAACACATCTTGATGATGTCATTAAGATGTATTTCACCATGCCAATGTTTTTTTTTTCCTTTTGCCCCAAAAATATTTTAGAGAAGTAGGGGGACCCCACCCCCCCGCGCCCCCCCTCCACTACACCCCTGCGCACAGGGTCTTCGCCAGGGTCTCCACAGACCAATCAGAGTCGTCGGCCGCATTTCAACCTTCATATGCCCCGCCTACCTGTCAACAGGCTACTGGCCAGAATGATTTGCGAAGTGACATTTCAGATGTGTGGAATGCCGCAAATCAGACTAAAACCCAGGTTAGGATTTCTAACTCTAACGATATGACATTTTCTAAAAGCATTGATATTCGATATTTTTTTCTCGATACCACAACCACTGAGATCTCTCTGATATTTTGCCATTGTAAGTAAAACGGAAAAAAAGATGTGCAGTCTCAAATAGTAACAACTATTACACATACACATTATGGTATTTAAACCAAAATGTTGTGAAGCAACAAGTTATTCTAGTTAACCTGATAATCTTGTTTTCCAATACATTCCAATACATACAACCATTCTACTCAATTTTTTATGCAGTAAACTGTACGCGCGAACGAACACACACACACACACACACACACACACACACACACACACACACACACACACACACACACACACACACACACACACACACACACACACACACACACACACGCGCGCACACGCACACGCACACGCACACACACGCACACGCACACGCACACACACACGTAGGCCAGAATACAACCTATCATTACAAATAGCTTTTGCTATTAACGGTACAACAAGTAACAACAAAGTCGTAACAACAAGGTCTCCTCGTAGAAAAATATAGTGCTCTTTGGGGAGGGATTCAATATAAGAGTTCTTTAAAAGTTCTATACTTTGACTTTGAGTCAATAAAAGATCACAGTGGAAGGTGAAGAACTCTGTTCAGTGAAAGTACAAAAATATGGCCGAAACACATTGGTCAGGTTTTTAACCTTGCTTTTTCAAATTATGAAATAAAGGATTTGTCTACTTCAACTGAACACAGCTGCCTTGGACCATCTTTAAAAGTTTTCCCCCTTCTTTATACGTCCTTCCACTAAGAGCTTTTATTAACTCAAAAGGTATAGAACTTTTAAAGCACTCTTGTATGGGCTTGCAACTGCCCTTTGACTTTCCGTGTTCAAAGTTTTTTTTCCAAACAAGACTGGTTTCCTGCATGCCACATTTGTCAATCAACAAGAGAGTGAAGTATCAATAGACTACATACTGTACTGTACTGAAAAGTCACATTGAATCGTTTTTATTTTTCAAAAAGAATATTGAAAAATCTATATTTTCAACAGCACTAATCACAATGTAGACATGTATGTTGACTGAGGCTATGTATGAGTGTAAACAACATCTGTCATCATTTGGTCCTTTTACGATTATGAACAATCAATAAGTTGGCCACTTTCTATGCTGGTATGTCATGCTGACTGTTAGGTCGAAAAGGAAAAGTCCTTGTCCTTGATTGAAGCCAATTATAGAGTTTCTACAATTTGCTGTAACTTTTGAACAGTTTGTCTTAGAGAGTCTTCGAGTCACCTCAGTGAACCTCACTGAAAATCCGTATTCTTCACTAGAGTTAGTTTAGCTGGATCTGCTCTCAGTTCTTATTGGTTGATATTTCCTGCTAATGTGCACAGATGTGCGAGGGCACAGCCATCGCTGCTTGCAGCTTAAATTATTATTATTATTACACATTTTCAAAACATTGCACATATTTAAGCTTGCAGATGTTAGACGAGTGCCTTGAGTTTCTGACAGGCTCATTGTTGTGCCTTAGGCACACACCAAGTTTGAAATGCGCTGGCATGCATACTGCATGTGCAGGGAGCTCTGTGAAACCCAACGCAACGAGAAGGTGGAGTCCCGGGACCATCAAACATCAAAATAAATACAGCCCTAATTGGCTGCTCAGCAGATGTTCACAAATATTTAACCAATGCCCAGGATACTGCAGGCGTCATCACGGTGACTAGAGTGAATATCACACACAGACATACCCGACATCCTGAATTCAAAGACAATCGTTTCAATGCCATTGGAGAATGCCGGCCCCAAAGGGGTGCATCAAACTAGTGAGTGATTATCATAGTTGATCATTTAAGAATAATTTAGGGATTATCAATACCTAATGGGGCTTGCTATTATTTCCGAAAAGGCAATAATTGGTAACTACTTTCAAGGATATTTGAAACACAACAAAAATCTCTGTTCTTGCCCAACATTTTCTGATGAAGTATAACCTATAGTTAACATAGATCAGCACTAGAGTGCAAACTTGCGCGTTACACACTAGTAGGCCATGGCCTACTCGTGTGGGAGTGGTGCCAGCTACCAGAAATACTCATGACTTCTGCTATAAAGGTCTTTTACTTACGTCACCATTATGTCATCACCTATACCCGAGGCCAACTCTAAAACCTAACCTAAGGTTTTCTGAGAACCTTCAAATTCTTAACCAAAAAATAAACTAAAAAATATAAAAATCAGAAAGCTACATGGGACATACCATTCCTGTGCATGTGACATTCTCTACAGCCGGCTGCTTTCTTACGCGTGCGTGCGTGCGTGCGTGCGTGCGTGCGCCAATAGTTTCAGTTTCAGTTCAGCCATGTTTCAGCCGGGGGGCATGGTTTACGGCTCAACCAAATTGACACGATGGAGATATGATAAATAGCAAAACGCTGCATTTTGGAGGAGTGCAAAATGGCAAATTTGAACAATACACCTTGTCCCATTCAAAGGTTAACTGCAAGGATGAAATACTGAAGATGGGTTAAGTAACTACACTCCCTCTGGAACTGGTGCACCAGTTACCAGTAAAAGGTTTGGGTGTTTTTGATAAATCTGTCATGGTTAGAATGAATTTGGAAGTTATACTCAGTTTGTATAGGGGGGCAGCGAAAATTAATATGAAATATCTAAACACTGCATCAAGTAAATTAAAAAATGTTTTGGGGTGTTCATATAGATCAGGGGTTTTCAACCTTTTTGATACCAGGGCCCACTATTTATTCAGCATTTGAGCCACGGACCACCATTTGATGACATTTTAGCCCCACAGACCCCAAAACTAAAGATTTCTTATTAATCTTCTACATTCTCTAGTTGTGTAGACTTGGGCTTGGGCTGTAGACATGATGAATATCTTAACTCTTGGGAGTGTAAACACGAAACCAAATGGACCCGCAAGGGTCCATTTGGTTTATACCCTCTCAAAAGTTACATCTGGTTAACCAACTTTCCATCATTTAGCCTGGGGACCACCTGGAACCCTCTCAAGGACCACTGGTGGTCCCTGGACCACCGGTTGAAAACCACTGATATAGATGATAAAAATGACCAATTGTTTTTCCACTTTAGCGACTTACTACTTTGATTCTCAGGCATGTTACCATTGGATCTATTCTGAGAGCCATTTGGCTGGGCCTGAACCCAGAAACGGTGGTTAAAAAGGTATTCTGGAGACGGTGGAATGAAAACCTGTCTGCTCTAATCTCTAACACAGAGAACTTCATTATCCGTCATGCCAGTTGGCTGCTGTACCTACAAAACACGTTGCCCCCCGCAATCTGTGAGGCCTCTGACAGCATTGCATATTGCCTCGTCCATGGCTCTGTGTACATATCTTCAGTAAATACATTTAGTATGACATTATGTTGTTTACTACCAATTTTGAAAGGCAATAACACAAGCACACCGTCCTCATATCTGTAGCCTGAATACGCGAAACGCGTAACGCCGCGGTCGTGTTTCCAAAAATGCCATTAACTAAAGTTCTTGTAAAGTTACTGAGGCTTACTTTCTTGCTATCTACGGTGGCCAACTGTGTGTATGGTTCATTTTGAGCCATTGGAGAACAACCACTTGGGAAAGGGAAAGGGAGGGGAGAAAAAATGGTATGGACTGCTGCCTGGTAATTGACAAATGTGGGTATCTCAGTAGGGGGTACTCTCCGAGCGTTGAGGAATAGTTATCCATGTGTTTCTTTTCCTGGCGGCGCAGGTTAGCGCCCGCGCATCTGAAACCTCATTAAGCATCCGCTGTCATCCTCCATCTGTTAAACACTCCGCCAACAGAGCCGAGAAAGAACGGGGTGCAAGCTGTCGCCCGCTAACTCACTGAAACTCTTCTCCTCTCTTTGTACTCGTCGCTCTGACTTTATCTGTGGTCTCTCTACTCTCGCTCCCCCAACTCTTTCTGATTTATTTTACTTTATTCGCCTTGGCCCCTCTTGCTTTCTTTCCCTCTCAGTAACTTTCCCTCTCTCCCTGAATTATGTTTTATCTTTTTAACCACACTGCCCTGGAACAGTGGCTTTCAACCATTTTCATACCAGGGCCCACTATTTATCCTGCATTTCAACCACAGACCACCATTTGATGCCGCGTTTAGTCTCTCGGACCAAGGGCTTTCAAAGTTTTTGTCCATGATTTAGAGAGATAACTGGCAAAACGTTGGTCAAAATAATTCTACATGTTCTAATTGTGTCTTTCAGTAGCTTCATGATGCTCAGTGACATCGTAGAATGTGGGATTGTTTCCTTCACACACACCTTTATTTTTTGTTTCTCCAGGAAGGTTTTGGGTGAATTTCACCTGTGTTCAGTGATAGTGTGACAAAAATCATATTCACCCACAATGGACGTTTTTTTCTTCATTGGACAGGTTCTCAGTTTTAGGAATGTTTGGATCAAAAGGAAAAGTTCCCAAATTAATTCCTATTCAGTATTTGTAGGAAAATTTTATAACATGCACATTTTTCGCTCATTTTGACAACCAATATTTTTTTTCCTTTTGTATTTGTGTGAAAAGTCATGATGAAACATTATAGAAGTGTACCCCTAGTTGCCATGCATTGCTGTACAATATATTGATGAGATATATTTTGTATTAATAAATATTTTACATTGTAAAAAAATATACCCATGCTTAGTGATAGTGTAACAAAAAAAATAAATAAATAAAAAGAGTTCTAGGTCTAAAGCTGGCATTTGGAGTGTATAGTGACTGCTGTTTTCCCACTATGAAGACATAAATTGGGCATCTCTTTGCATTGGGCATACAGTATCTCTCTGCATAATGATCATGATTATGTCGTGTTTACGGCTGTCCTCGCAGGATTCCCCCTCTAAGGTACCTCTAAGGTACACAATTCTGCACTGGAAGAAGTTTTTGTTGTGTTTTTTTTTCTTACGCCCAATAAGTGCTTTAAGAATTCAATTCTCCTTTAGAGGGGCTTCGTTTGCATTATTATTTTCGCATTATTATACCCAGCAATCGACGCTCCCATCCCCTCATCTGACACACTTCCTGTCTGCCGCCCCCGCCAGCTGCCTGCCACATCCTCCTATGATGCATTATAAGGAACGCCAACGGAACTTTTTCTCTTTCGAGAAGACGTTGCTAATAATGAAAAACCCTCGCTTGCCGATTGCCACTTTTTACCGCCACGTCTTTCCCTCTCCTCTGCCAATATATAGCAAACGAACAACACTGACTGGATCTGCCGTGGCACGAGCACAACAGATACAATTCCGTTCTGCGTGTGTCCCTTTCTTGTACATCATTATCTCTCAGTCCTTCCGTTTCTATTCTTTCTTTCTTTTTTTTCTCCGCCATTGCATTCCTGTCTTGTCTTGTCCTCTTCTCAGCCAGCCAGACAGTGTTGTTGTCACCATGGAGAGGAGACACGGAGAGACGGCCAGAAAGAAAGAGACATAGAAAGGGAGAGCGGAGAGAGGAGAGGGGGGAAAAAATAGCGAAGCAAACATCGGCGCGCAATGGAGGGATTTAGAGCGAAGCATCAACAGAGATAGAGACGGAGAGAGAGAGTGAGAGAGAGAGATGGGCGGTGAACAGGAGGGGAGCAAGGGAGATATGAGCATGGAGCGGTATATAAGTCAAAGGCATTGTGCAGTATATATTCCTCCTCTCTTCTGTCTGCAGTGCAGTGTAAATAGACAAGGTCACCAGATGGGGTCAGAGTTTCCAGCGAGAGCTGATCCCTGAACAGCTACCGGAGGGGGCCCCTCCGCCCCTCCGCCCGCCTCGGGGACCAGGCAGGCTCCGCCGACCCCGCTGCCCCCCCCAGGGTCGCGCAAAGTGCCCCCTGCGACCCTCCAAACTTTTTAATGAGGCAGTTAGCCGCGCAGCGGTGGCCTTTCAGTCACGTTAACCGACCGAGTGCTGTGATGAGAGGGAATATTGATAAAGCTGTCAGTGAGGGAGACTCTACCAGACAGGAGGTGCGTGTGTGCGTTGCGTTGCATGTGCACGTTGCGTGCATGCGTGTGTGCGTTGCATGCGTGCACACGCACCCACTGAAAGTGGAAAGCAGAGGACAGAATTGAGTCTAGTAATGCACTTTAATGAGTTAAGAAACATCTTTGCTGTTTTTGTGTACGTCACCCTCCACAAACATGCACGCACACGTGCACACACGCACACTACACACACACACGCGCATACACACACACACACACACACACACACACACACACACACACACACACGCACACACACACACACACACACACACACACACACGCACGCACACAGTGGTGTTTCTAAGCAATTTGGAGCCCCAGGCAAGTTTTCCCTGGAGCCCCCTTACCAAACGGACCTGTAAGGGTCTCCTGTCACGTCATGCCTATGACAGGCAGCGTAAAATGGCACCCCCCAAGGGATAAAAATATGAACTACATAACGACATATTGTATGTGTTTTAAATGTTTAATCCTAGTTATAGAGGACAAGTAATGTATTTAACCATATGAGGCTTATTAGCTTGGGATCTAAGGCTCGAAGCTCGGGATTCGAACCACTCGCTCGCTAAGGTCGCCACGCGAACGGATATTAATGATCCCGAACCATTCGTATTTATTTATTTATTACCCCCCCCCACCCCATCTAGAAGAAGATCTGCGACATTGAGGGGTCAGAAACTCGCTGTGAAACGTGCTGTTACTGGAGTTGGAAATGCATTGTTTTCAATGAAGGTGTCCCATTCGCAATAGAAGCAGCATGCTGCTTTTTTTAGCAACTTAATTAGAAGCGAAGGTTCGCGAAGCTCGCTTGGACATTTCTGACGGAGCCCGAACCCCAAAATCAGGCCTACTATACAGCACGAGTACGCACACACACACACACACTCTCTCTCTCTCTCTCTCTCTCTGCAGTATAATGTACACATACATCACTGGATCCAGTGGTTTCACTTCAGCAAAGCACACAACAACACGCACATAATGTGAACAAAATGTCTCCATTCATCACTCAGTATGCTGCTGCCAGGGATGCTTACTGTAGGAATAACCAGGCTGAGACGTGTTCTGACTTCCTCTCTGTCTCCGCTAAACAACACAGAGCATCTATAACAGTGGTTTTCAACCTTTTTGATACCGGGGCCCACTATTTATCCAAGAATTTGAGCCAAGGACCAACAACTTGAGGACATTTTAGCCCCAAAACTAAAGATTTATGTTGCGTTTGTCCACATTTCCAGGCTGGATTTGGGAAACAAAACCGTCAAACATACAGATCAAAATTACCATTAATATTCTACATTCTCTTGTTGTGTTAGGGCTAATTCAGATGATGAACATTTTAACTCTTGAGAGCGTAAACATGAAAACAAGTGTGAGTGTCAACACACTACTGACATGGTGGAGAGACAGTATATAGCAAAGAAGTGCATTTTGGAGCGATGTAAATAGGTGAATTTAAACAACACCCATTAGCCCTATTCCAGGCTTATTTTTGGGTAGAGAAAACAACCATTAAGTTCTCCATACCTATGGTCCTACAATCCTACATGTATGCCTCTATGTCTTAAAGTAAGTTAATTTAAACTCAAATATCACCAACAGACACATGGACAAAGGTCTGTCTTTGCCTCCCAGCCACCCTGGCCCAGCCAACTGAGATATATGACAACAAAGTCTTCTGCCATGAGGCAGGATTGCACATACGAAATATAAGAAAACATCAACTGGTTTACATGTCTAGAAAAGTGTAATAAGATGTAAGCAGGTTTCTAATGAGTTGGATCCACCATCACATCATCCATGTTAATTATGCCGCAGCTTCAAACATTGTTGAGACATTTACCCGTTCTGAAGTTACAGTTGGATCTGACATTTGCAGAAACATTGCAAAGCTTTCAAAGCCAATGCGGTGCACATACATGCAGGTTTATGAGGTTCACACGGCAGCTATGCGAAATCCTTTGAGATGTACTGTCAAGACCCCGTACCGTCTTGTACTTGAACGCATGAGTGGGCTTGGTTGTTTGCTCCGCTGGAGTATGATGAACCGCACGTGTGACAAAAACATATCAAGGAATTACGTCTCAGCGTACGTTCATTAGCCCAAGCCATAACTACAGTATAACCGTGCGTCAAGAGAGGCTTATTTAATCTACTGCGTTCACCTGCAGACAAATTGAGGGAAACCTTAATAACCAATGTGTAAATTTGAAATAGCAGAGTGTGCACACATGCTGATGGTACATGTGTTAAAGGGATGTTTCTGGTTAGGCTGATCATTCCTGCCTGATTTTGTTGTTTTCCAAACCACATGATAATCCCACTGTGACACTGGCAGGACTAATACAAAAAATACCAACAAATCCAATAGACAGGAGGGTGAAAATGTCACGTTGATAAGAAAGAAGCATGAAGTCACAGTTTGATGTTTATCCTCCAGTGTTGGAAACAAGTCAAGTACATCGATTCAACTGAGATTCAACTTTTACTTTACTTTTACTTTACTTTATTATTACATTTTCTGAGACTTCATACTTTTACACTATACATCTCAGAGGCAAATCATTATTAATTCCATTAGAAATATTTGTCAGCTTCAGTTGCTAGTAGCATCATCAGTATTGCAATGTTGTTGCACTAACTTTTTGCATATGACACAGAGTGCTTTTGACAATGAATATTTCTGCCACCACTTAAGAAAGGAAAATAATAAAATGAAATGAAATAAATGTCAATATTTCAGGTTTTTCTTTTGTTTTTCCAGGAAAAAAACAAAAAACAAAACAATTTTGCCCCAACTCACCAGCCAAAAAGCACTAGATCTTCCACTTTTAGACTTTTAGGTCTTGTGCACAGGGGGATGTTGTTGTTTTTTTTTTACTTTCACACAGATGTAAAGGGTGCTCAACAGCATTGATTGAAGAAAACAAACAGAAAAACAAATACATAAATAAATAAAAACAATAAAAGAATTGTGGTTTCCTCTCGACAGCAACCATATGTAGGTATTCAATTATCCATTCATGCTGTCCCCCACACTGTACTTGTACATTAGGTGGTAGAAACAGGCATTGGCCGCTTGGGACAGCCAGGCTCCCCCAGGACCAGTCCAGTTTGTCTTTAGCTGCACCAGCATGATTTCCTCCGCCATTGGTGTATGAATGTGTGAATACAATGGACATTTTAAAGATTTATGTCTACTTGGCTCATATCATAAAGAACACAGGCGATCTACAAGCTCAGAACATGTTTCTAACAGGATTCTAGATCTTCTATTGCAGGGGTTTTCAACCTTTTTCATCCCAGGGCCCACCATTTATTCAGCATTTGAGCCACGGACCACCAATTGAGGATATTTTTAAACCCACAGACCCCAAAACTAAAGATTTCTTTTGCTTCTGTCCATGACCATTAATCTTCTAGTTGTGTAGACTTGGACTAATTCATATGGTGGATATTTTAACTCTTGAGAGTGTAAAAATGAAACCAAATGGACGCGCCAGGGTCCATACATCTGGTTGAACAACTTAGCTGGGGACCACCTGGAACCCTCTCAAGGACCACTGGTGGTCCCCGAACCACCTGTTGAAAACCCCTGTTCTATTGTCTTTGTGAGATACTGGTGGTGCACAACTACATACTGTATTCAGCAGCCATGGAGCTCTTTGTAAAAAGGTTACAGCATTTGCAATTTTGACCATTTTTATCAGAGACGGTTACAACCCTCCATCATACCACCACCTCCAGGGCAGCCGAAAAAACAACCGTGCTCCTAATGTTGCTGTGGATTCCCCATGCTGCTCTACAGAAACCAAACAACCTTTGTAGAGAATTGAAATTCCAGGTCTTTGTGAATTGCTGTTGGACTTTTGACGCCTACCATACTGCTTTGCCTGCTCTTTTAGATGTATCTCATCCATTGCTTTGAACATTCTGGGTTTAGATATTATTTGCCTTCATTAATTTAATACAGAATGGTTTTGATTATCTGTGACTTATTTAATCATGTGACTTCACCTATCAGATGAATCTTACCACTGTATGCAGGGCAGACATTGGGATAGGATGGAAAAAAAGCCCTTTCCACAAAAATGAAATAGTTTTTTGCACATTCTACCACCTTCTTCACATCTAGGAAACCCTTAGTGTTTTCCTTTGATGTCCCTTTTTTCTGATACCTGTCCATTTAAACTCTAGATAAGCTTGCCCCAAAGTTATTAGAGCAGCCGCTCCCAGCAACCGGCACAAAAAATAGAGTCCTGTGAAACAGCATTAGTGCAGTACTGGCTACTAGAGGCTGCATTCATTCAGCACCATGGACAGCAACTAGTCTGTCTGCCTGCCTGCCTCCATCTCTTTTAGTGGAGCCTACTGTAGGTTGGTAGGCATTCATTCATTCAGCATCAATGCACCATGGACAGACACTGGTCTCTCTTTCTCTGCCTCTCTTTTTGGGGGTCTGGGTAGTACCCTGACATTGCCACCCCAACACGGCCACTCCAGTCAGGACTCAGTATTCCAATTTATTTGAATACTGTGTCCTGATTGACCACCCAGTTCTGTGTACGAAGTGGGTGTACAATCAAGCTATTCCCTATTTCATGACAGGCTTTTTTTGCCAACAGCTGATTCAGTCTGGGTTTAGCCAGGCTAAAAACGTAGCAACGCGTTACTTTATTGGCTATTTTCACCCCCCAAAAAATCCTAAAACCGGCTTAATCGGCTAAACAGAGTCACACCTCATCAAGCGATTATTATTCCCATAACTATCTGGTTCAAGCGAGAATGCCGTTTGTCTTCCCCGTGCGTGGTTCTGCTGCTATTCGTTTCACACAGCAACATCAACAAATGGGGTCCATGTTTCATTAAGGGACCTCGGCGAACATCTGTGTTTTACACAGACTCCTCCGCTAATGACTGCAAAAAGGACAGGTGTCCAAATTGGCACAGGCGGCGCTGGTGGCGCGGCCCTGCCTCGTTCACTTCCAGTCCCAGTGTTAACTCACATGACAGCTCCTGACAAAAGAGGAGGAATTCAGGGGCTTTCATCAGAGAGTAGGATGGAAGGCATAACACAGGGAGGCCAAATGCATGCTTCATCGCACTGGCCTAAAAATATCATATAAAATACTATGGTCCTTTCTGCGAGCATTGTGGAGATGTGACAAAAGGTTATTATAACGTAGACAAGCAAAAATGTTTCAAAATGCTTTGGAGCTGGACATCAGAAAGAAAAGAATGTCAGTGCCAACTTTGAGAAGCATACAAGCTTATTTCATTAATTAGCTGGTGATTCTAAATGTGTGATTAGGTCATTTTATTAAGGACCCACATAATGACTTGTGTGAGTGGAGCGGGTCCCTTTGGGATCTCCGATTGGCCGGTTTACGCGACCTTTCTAACTAATGTCATGAGTATTAGTTCGCTCCGCTCACGCACAAGTAGGCCATCGCCTACTTGTGCATGAAGTTTGCACTCTACTGAATGGCGGTGTTGTTTATATACAGTATACAGCATCTGAGTGGCTCAGACCCCATATAGTAAAGCACATAATCCCCACAAGGGTAGCAGAAACACAGGAAAGAACTACAAATGAAAAAGCATCACACTGTTGCTGTTGGCACCAAGCTAAAGTGACATCTCCTTCTTGTTGTTGCCATGTGTTATTTTAATAATCACATTCAGGCATAGAGAGTGTGTTGTGCGTTGTGTTGTGTTGTGTTGTGAATCAACGTTATCAGTGTTGTTGATCAAGGCTCCGGTGTTGTGAAGGGGAGGGATGGGATGGTTAATAATTCAGGGGCGGCGCTGTGTGTTGCCGGCCCTGGGGGAACCGTCAGATGTGGCCGCAGATGACGACACTTGGCAGGTATTAAAGATGCTATCTGGGGGAGAGCGAAAACAGGTACAGTATATGTGCTGTATGCTAGTGTGATTGCACGTGCGCTACCATGTGTGTCATTTTTAGATTCAAGAGTTCTCCAGACATCACTGATTGAAATCACGGGTGTGCCTTCAGTCTCTCTTTACATTTATTTTTTAAAGGTATAGTAAGTGATTTGGGTGATTTGGAAAACCCTCCGGTCCCCCTGTTAAAAAAAAGATGTGCACATGCACACACTCTACAGTGAGAGGAAGTGCAACAGGCCAGCAGCATATACATCCCCACTAAATTGTGTTTGGAGGAAGGATGCCTTTCATCCTGATTAGACGAAAGCATTTTCCCCCAAAGCCCAAACTAAAACCCAAACTAAAAGTAGGTTTTGTTGACCCCATGCACTCACTGGGGACAGGGAGGAACTCCTTATATGGTCACCACAAGAGACAAATATTTGAATTAAGTAAAATCACTTACTACATTGATTACAAAAGAAATGCTACACACACACCCTCAACCAGGTCACATTAACTAGCAACCAGGTCGCAAATCCACCACAACGGTTATGTTTAGAGTAAGGGTTAGAAATTCTGTAATTTGCGCTGCTCTGTGCTTGCAGTTATGTTTAGAGCTTAGTGTTAGAGATTGGGTTATGTTTAGGCTTAGCAACTATAAACTGGTCCCAACCATAATGCAAGTCGTTGCGACCAGGATGCAAAAATTATTTGCAAAAATTATGCAGGTTGCAATTATAGTTGCTCACATTATAGTTGCTCACTCATCGCAACACAAGCACCGCACCAGGTCTATATTCACTGGTGGATTTGGCTGTCTCTCACACAAACTGCAAGTCATTAGGGCGGTTACTGGTTAGGCATCACTCAAAAAAAGTCTGTAAAGTATAGCCTGACCTCATAGTGGAGCGGGTTAGCAAAACCATTCTGCACTTTTTGAGAAAAGCGTGAAAATTGGTACACGCATAGCCAAAGACATTTAAAAAATATTTGGATGTGGAGGTATCTTGAATTCCAAGATGGCGGCCCCAAAATCCAAGATGTCTGCCCAGAAATGTGGTTTTTCCTTCATAACTTGAAATGCATTGATTTTACGCCCCATAAATGTATTGAACGTTAATACAAAGTTGGCCATTACGGACGATTTGGTACCAAGTACGTGTCTGTATCTCCTACGGTTCTTGAGATACAGCATATAGGTACTTTCACAGATTGAGGAGAGCAAGACATTTGTAACATTGATTCTTAAGTCAATCAAATGGTCATACAGACATGAAAATTGGTACACACACTCTGCAAACCCCACTATTTCTAAAAGTACTGCATGCCCTGCAAAATTCCAAGATGGCAGCCCCCAAAATCCAAGATGTCTGTCCAAAAATGTGTTTTTTCCTTCATAACTCGAAATACGAAGATCTTAAGCCCCATAGATGTATTGAACGTTAATATAAAGTTGGGCATTACGGACATTTTGATACCAAGTACATGTCTCTATGTACTACGGTTCTTGAGGTACAACACATCCATATTCATGAGGCACCAAAAGTGTAACATTTTGGCACATTTCACTATTTAACTCAAAGATCCCTTAATCACTTTCAGGAATCATTTTCAGGAAATGGACCTACATGTATCTGCTATCATAAACCACTTTAAGTTTCCCAATTGATGAAACGGGTAGGGAGTTATTAAACCGATCGTAAAGGGCTGTTTCAGTGCTACATTTGCTGCGTATAGTTAGCGAACATAAGCCACCCAGAAATGTCTGTCTGTGCATCTGCCCTTCACAATAAGGGTATATGTGAAGCGGACGCAAGTGTAGCATGTGTCTAGTATAATGGTATAATATGCTAATAGGCGTAATAGTGTGATATATGCAATAGTGTAATAGGGTTAATAGTGTAATATATGCAATAGAGGTATACTGTAATATGGTAATACATGTAATAGTGTCATAGTGTAACATGTGTAATAGTGTAATAGGCTAATGTGTGTAATAGGATAACATGTGTAATAGTGTCATAATGTAACATGTGTAATAGTTTCATGGTGTAACATGTGTAATAGTATAATAGGGTAATATGTGTACTAGTGTCATAGCGTAATATTTGTAATAGTGTCATAGGGTAACCTGTGTAATAGTGTCATAGTGTAACATGTGTAATAGTGTCATAGTGTAACATGTGTAATAGTGTCATAGTGCAACATGTGTAATAGTGTAATAGGGTGTAATAGGATAATATGTGTAATAGTGTCATAGTGTAACATGTGTAATAGGGTAATATGTGAAATAGTGTCATAGTGTAACATGTGTAATAGTGTAATAGGGTAATATGTGTAATAGTGTCATAGTGTAACATGTGTAATAGGGTAATGGGTTAATATGTGTAATAGTATAATATATGTGCAATAGTGTAATAGGGCAATTACACTATACAGCCATTTTGTATACCACACTCTTACCTTAATGCACATATATTACACTATTACACATATTAACCCATTACCCTATTACACATGTTACACTATGACACTATTACACATATTACCCTATTACGCTCTTACACATGTTACACTATGGTACTATTACATATATTACCCTATTACACTATTACACATGTTACATTAAGACACTATTACACATATTACCCTATTACACTATTACACATGTTACACCATGACACTATTACACATAGTGCCCTATTACACTATTACATGTGTTACACTATGACACTATTACACATATTACCCTATGACACTATTACACATATTATCCTATTACACTATTACACATATTACACTATGACACTATTACACATATTAGCCTATTACACTATTACACATATTATCCTATTACACTATTACACATGTTACACTATGACACTATTACATATATTACCCTATTACACATGTTACACTATGACACTATTACACATATTGCCCTATTACACTATTACACATGTTACACTATGACACTATTACCCTATTACACTATTACACATGTTACACTATGACACTATTACACATATTGCCCTATTACACTATTACACATATTACCCTAATGCACTATTACACATGTTACACTATGACACTATTACATATATTACCCTATTACAGTATACCGCTATTGCATATATTACACTATTAGCCCTATTACACTATTGCATATATTACACTATTACGCCTATTAGCATATTATACCATTATACTAGGACACATGCTGCACTTGGTGCGTCCGCTTCAGATATACACTTATTCTGAAGGGCAGATGCACAGACAGACATTTCTGGTTTAATAACTCCTGACCCGTTTCATCAATTGAGAAACTTGAAGTGGTTTATGATAGCAGATACATGTAGGTCCATTTCCTGAAAATGATTCCTGAAAGTGATTAAGGGATCTTTGAGTTAAATAGTGAAATGTGCCAAAATGTTACACTTTTGGTGCCTCATGAATACGGATATGTTGTAACTCAAGAACCGTAGTACATAGAGACATGTACTTGGTATCAAAATGTCCGTAATGCCCAACTTTATATTAACGTTCAATACATCTATGGGGCTTAAGATCTTCGTATTTCGAGTTATGAAGGAAAAACCACATTTTTGGACAGACATCTTGGATTTTGGGGGCTGCCATCTTGGAATTTTGCAGGGCATGCAGTACTTTTAGAAATAGTGGGGTTTGCAGAGTGTGTGTACCAATTTTCATGTCTGTATGACCATTTGATTGACTTAAGAATCAATGTTACAAATGTCTTGCTCTCCTCAATCTGTGAAAGTACCTATATGCTGTATCTCAAGAACCGTAGGAGATACAGACACGTACTTGGTACCAAATCGTCCGTAATGGCCAACTTTGTATTAACGTTCAATACATTTATGGGGCGTAAAATCAATGCATTTCAAGTTATGAAGGAAAAACCACATTTCTGGGCAGACATCTTGGATTTTGGGGCCGCCATCTTGGAATTCAAGATACCTCCACATCCAAATATTTTTTAAATGTCTTTGGCTATGCGTGTACCAATTTTCACGCTTTTCTCAAAAAGTGCAGAATCTGCCCTAATAAGAGAGCTAAACCGCTCCACTATCAGTCTGAATTGTCATTTTGTTTCACTTCATCATTCAGACTGAAGTCCCTCTCCACAACAGCAGTTTCTGGGATGGGTGTTATCAAAGTGGCGGCCTTCAGTGATTGGTTCATACAAACCCATTAAAATAGTGAGGGTAATGGCGGCCGTGCCAGGGCTGTCGGCCAATCAGGTGCTGTAGTTGGATTTTCAACTACAGTACTAACAACACTGGAGGGAGGAACACCAGTCATCGAATTGCAGGGGGAGGGAAATAAGGTAGTATTTTTTAAAGTGGCAAATCAGGACTGGATCCAGGCTAGTACAAGTACCCATGCATACTATAGGAGAGACCACCAACTAACTAACTAACTAACTAACTAACTAACTAACTAACTAACTGACGTCCGTCCGTCCGTCCGTCCGTCCGTCCGTCCGTCCGTCCGTCCGTCCGTCCGTCCGTCCGTCCGTCCGTCCGTCCGTCCGTCCGTCCGTCCGTCCGTCCGTCCGTCCGTCCGTCCGTCCGTCCGTCCGTCCGTCCGTCCGTCCGTCCGTCCGTCCGTCCGTCCGTCCGTCCGTCCGTCCGTCCGTCCGTCCGTCCGTCCGTCCGTCCGTCCGTCCGTCCGTCCGTCACACACACACACACACACACACACACACACACACACACACACACACACACACACACACACACACACACACACACACACACACACACACACACACACACACACAGGGAAGAAGTAGCACAGATCTGGGATGGAAGGTGGATGTTATCTGCTGTGTGCTAAGAGAGCTGATGGGGAGACTGGACCGCAGTGGACCGGGGGCTGTTGTGCTTGGCAGGCGGCGGGCGGAGGAATCTGATTTGCCGGTGGGCAGAGGCTCGTTCCGAAGCCACGCGCAAACGATCACCCACGGCTGCGCCTTGATGCTTACAGGGATGCCTGTGTGTGCGTATGTGTGTGTGTGCGTGCGATATTTGATCAGCGGGGCCTCATGTCTGCCTCTGTTCATATCACAATCATTTCTCTAAAACTCTCAAGGCCATACTGTGTCTCTCTGTCTATGCCTGCGTGTGTGCAGGGTTCAAATGAACTCTGAGCCTGCTGCTGCTCCGGCCTCTCTGTGCACTCGGCTAACGCACCGCCATGAAACCCCAGATCAGATTGTCACGGCGTTTCACGGGTTTTTTAGCCAAAAATCAAAACAGATAGATTTGATGCTGCAGCTGTTTCACTGCAGTTAGACACTTACTTCATCCTGCAGACTGTCCAGAACTTTGTTGTTGGCACAAATCATGAAAACAAAACATTCGTCAAGCTCAGGGAAGGCGGTGCTACTGTGAGAGGGGGAGGGGGGTCGTGTGGTTTGAGGCAGCGTTTTAGCCAATCACAGCACAGCAGTCTCACGGCTGTTTCAAAATGAGCCAATAGAGTGCAGGTGAGGTGGAGTTAGATTTCTGTTTGTAAACAAATCTGTTTACAAACACAGTGACACTTTGGCAATGAAAGTCCACACAGCAGTAGGACCATGAGGCATGTATTGTATACAGCACATCATGGGCGCCTTGTGATTTACGGCGAAAAGGAGACCCATTTATCTACACTACACCTACCTGTATGTGTCTGTTGGTCTGTCTGTTTGTCTGTCTAATTCATCTATCTAACACTCAGGACTTAACAGTGCACACGGTAGCGTGTGAGATATGCGCCACATATCTCTGGCTACGACGCGTCCCACAGGAATTCCTCCCTATTCCCCTACACTTCCCTCATATCCTGGGACATATCATGATGACATTAAAATATACGAGAACGGAAGTTTGATATTATTCATAGAGATGCATAATATATGCATTGTCATGCTCGGAGCTCGATGTGTTGAAAATGCAATACAATTTATTCTGGGGGTAAAAAAAAAAGATTACTTGAGAGCTAGGCGTTTCTGTATAAGAGAACAATTTGAGAGTTGAAGGTTCCTCGTTGTCGTCGCCATGCGCCGTTCTTTTTACACATCTCCTTTCATTTCCAAAAGTCATTTTCACTTTCCCAGGTCCAGGATGCATAATGTATGGCAATGTTAATCAATTTGAAAAGGAGAGTCTGCAGGTGCTGCAGACTGCCCTCTGTGGGCCATCCTTCTGCTCACCTCCTTACACTGTCAAACACATCTCTCATTCCTATCAGTCGCATTGAGAACCCCGATAACATGAGTGACCCTTCACAACCCGGGGCTAAATCTTTTGGGGGATTTGTTCAGTTCGTTTTTATTCATGTTATGTGAATGCAGGGAATCATCATAGCTTCAATTTGAACCTATGATTGCTATCAGATGTGGTTTACAGAGTAATAATGTCTTGCAGAAAAGAGTTGAGAAAACGTGCTTGTATAAGTTTAACTTCCGTGGCCTCTAACATTACAGCTATAGCTACATGCATAAACATTTATTTCATGTATACATGTCATATTCAGCTCTGATAATTATTCCAGACATGCTCTAGTATGTGCAGACTCTGCCTGCATTATTAAAAGGGGCATTTCACGCTTTTTACACAGTGTGTGTGCGTGCGAACGTGCGTGCATGCATGTGTGTGTGTCTGTCTGTCTGTGTGTGTGCGTATGCATGTGTGTACAAGTTTTAGAACACTGGGGGTCTTTATGTGAGAATATGTGGTTTTAGATCTAGAAGTAAGCTCAGTGTCTCTGATGTCATCAACATTACTTCCTGGACTACAATTTCCTAACACACACCACGTCTCTCTCTCTCTCTCTCTCTCTCTCTCTCTCTCTCTCTCTCTCTCTCTCTCTCTCTCTCTCTCTCTCTCTCTCTCTCTCTCTCTCTCTCTCTCTCTCTCTCTCTCTCTCTCTCTCTCTCTCTCTCTCTCTCTCTCTCTCTCTCTCTCTCTCTCTCTC
This sequence comes from Benthosema pterotum, assembly GCA_039105355.1. NCBI lineage: Eukaryota > Metazoa > Chordata > Actinopteri > Myctophiformes > Myctophidae > Benthosema > Benthosema pterotum. The sequence goes on along the minus strand of CM076971.1, from coordinate 21,989,225 downwards.
TCTCTCTCTCTCTCTCTCTCTCTCTCTCTCTCTCTCTCTCTCTCTCTCTCTCTCTCTCTCTCTCAGCACATACACACTTCCTCTTCCCGTCCAACCAGCAGCAGTACAGCCGTGTTTGGCAGCGTCTGCCTGTAGCTCCACGGCTAAAAACTAGATGCAGTTTCTCTGGGCAACCCCAAAGCAGCCATCAATCTTGATGTTCTTCTACAGCCACAAATTATTTGTATTGTCTCAGTCAATTACTCTTCCATTCATCTTCCCGCAGGCTGCAGCGTTTCTGTGTGTGTGTGTGTGTGTGTGTGTGTGTGTGCGTGTGTGCGTGTGTGTGTGTGTGTGTGTATGCGCGCATACCCACGGGTGAGGCTGCACACAAAGACAGTGCAAGGGAAAATGCAAGGGAAAAAACGCATGCCTGTTTGCCTGTGTGTGTATGCGTGTGTGTGTGTGTGTGTGTGTGTGTGTGTGTGTGTGTGTGTGTGTGTGTGTGTGTGTGTGTGTGTGTGTGTGTGTGTGTGTGCGTGTGTGCGTGTGTGTGTGCGCGCAAGACTATGGAAAATGTGTGCTTGTATGTGGGTGTGAGCATGTATACTGTCTTTGTGTGTGTGTATGTGTGTGTGTGTGTGTGTGTGTGTGTGTGTTTGTGTGTGTGGTTGTGTCCGCGTTTGCACGCTTGCATGTGTGTGCGTTTGTACGCTTGCATGTGTGTGCGTGCACAACTGTGGGAAGCTTGTGAAAATTCATATGTGCACGTGCGTATGTGTGCATGTGCGTGTGCGTGTGTGTGTGTGTGTAAAGGGGGGGGGATTCCCATACTCTCCGTCCTCATTATACCTCTGATCAATACTGCCTACACTGGCTGGTGCGCACGCACGCACGCACGCGCACACACACGAGAGAGAGTCTGGCTGCATGGACTCATTTTCAAATAAACTGTGGCATCAGGCAGATTTACTCCACGGTGGGAGCAGAACAGGGAGTGGTAACATAGCAGTAGTATAGGAGAAGTGAGCTCTGTTGTTTATACCATATAGACTACATAATGCATGCACACTGCTACAGGCTCACATACTGCACAGAGAAGGCTGCTTCACACTCCATCGCCCAAAACAGCTCATGGCACAGAGCGTGCCACGAACGGAACGCGGTGGCGCCTTCTCAGCTTGTAGCTCTGCTGTTGACAAACATCTAGAGCACTGGTTTTCAACCATTCTGATGCCAGGGCCTGCCATTTTTATGCATTTTAGGCACAGACTACCATTTGATTTTGAGTTTAGTCTCTTAGACCAGGGATTTGCAAACTTTTTCATACCAGGGCCCACGATTTATTCAGCATTTGAGCCACGGACGACCATTTGATGACATTTTAGCCCCACAGACGCCAAAACGAAAGATTTATTTAGCTTTTGTCCACAATACCAGGCTGGATTTGGGAAACAAAACAGGCAACCATTAATCCTCTACATTACTAGTGTCAAACATACGGCCCGCGGGCCGGATGCGGCCCGCGGAATGATTTAATCCGGCCCCAGGCTTGTAGAGCAAAAATGTCTGAGTCTATCAAAAAAAAGTAAGTCTCTAGCATGTTCCTATCAAAAGTTATGGTCGTTTAAAGAAATGCTTCTGAGTTCTCTTCTCTGAGCACTAGTCCGGTAGCTTCACAGCTGAGAGTACTTCGTTGATTGGAATGTTGACTCCAGAGAGTGGAGGGGGGAGGGAAGGGGGGGGGGGGGGTGTACTGGCGCTGCAAAGTGAGAACTATACTTCAGCAGTAACCTGACTCCGCCAGATGGGGCAGCAGAGAGAGGAGTATTCCCTCCCCCTCTCTCTGCTGCCCCATCTGGCGGAGTCAGGTTACTTCACCAGTATAAGGGTCTATAACTGAGGGATCATTCAGATCACAGCTTGGCTATTTAAATATAAATACAGGTATTAATAATAATCCAATTCTGAGTTTAAAAAATATACTGTATTTTAGAAGCATTAGTTATTGTTATTTTTTAATGTTAAATGATCCATCACTTCAATAAAAAGCAGGTCTGCATAATTCCATGGGTTGTGTAGCCATTTCCAAATTTCAGCTAAGACACTATTTTTTTTTGTATTTTTGAATGGTTAATTGGCGCACTGTAAATAAAAATAGCATCTCCCATAGCAAATGTCTTAATCTAGGCTACAAGTATAAAACCAATAATGAAAGTCATTAATAACTATTAATAGCTACTCTTAATAATAAACTTGATTGTGTGATATACTGTAGCAGAGAAATTACGGCTGTGCACGTAAACATGCGTGTGCATGCTTGCAGTCTGTGACTGGTCTGTGACTGGCACCGCGGCGCGACTGGCACCGCGGTGCTCCGGCCCCCATGAAGTCACATTAAGTCCAATGCGGCCCTCACCCCAAAATGAGTTTTACACCCCTGCTCTACATCATCTAGTTGTGTAGACTTGGGCTAATTAAGATGATGAATATTTTAACTCTTGAGAGAGTAAACATGAAACCAAATGGATCTGCAAGGGTTCATTTGGTTTCATTTTTACACTTTCAAGAGTTACATCTGGTTAACCAACCAGCTGGGGACCACCTGGAACCCTCTCAAGGACCACTGGTGGTCCCAAGACCACCGGTTGAAAACCTCTGTCTTAGACCCAAAAATTAAAGATTTTATTGTTTTTTTGTTTTATTTTTTAGAATTTTTAGAATTTAGGAGAGATAACGGGCAAATGTGGTGCAAAATAACAAACCTTCTACATTCTCAAATTGTGTACATTCATGACAATCAATTGATGTCGATTTTAAAAAATAATGTAACTCTTGAGAGTGTAAAATGAAACGGTTACATTTTACACCCTCAAGAGTTAAGGATCTATATAAGCGTCCATTCGGTTACCAGCTCTCCATCATTTAGCTGGGGACCAGCTGGAACCCTCTCAAAGACCACTGGTGGTCCCCTGGACCACTGGTTGAAAACCACTGATCTAGAGAGACAGAGAGGCCAGGAGAGATAGAGAGATACAGGTAAAAAAAATAGTAATAATAATACAGCAAGAAGAAAATTAGAGGATAAAAACATGTGGGGAGGAAATGGAACTGCCTTGTGGTCCGTATGCAGCAGGAGATATGTGTGAGTAATCTCTGATATAATCTTGTATTATTATTTGTATTACTTTTTGTGCAGCCATTTCCTCCATGTACTGTGTTTTTGGTTTTGGTTCAATGCGTAGGACTTGTATTGTACTGAGCTGCACCTCAAAGACATGTAGCAATAGCATGCAAAGATGGGGCTCCATTCGCTTTTTTAGGTTTATTTTTACGCCTTTTTTGCATTTGTTGGTAGGACGCAATAGACTGGTCGGAACTGGGGAGTGAAAACATTATCCACACTAATCCTGCCATCACTATTTCTGTCTGTTGTGAGCTTGTGGATGTGGTACTGTCCAATGAGAAAGTAATGTGGCTTGGTCATTTTTTGTTATGGTGTGTAATATTTTGTGTAATATTTTAAGCCTCCCGCAGCTCCATTGTCATTACATTTACTACAGAAGGAGAACGCTGAAGTATTGATACTGGTGTGCCATTTTGAAATTGCAACAACACATTGTCATAGAACAGAAATACATGAATAAACACTACATTTATGCTGCTTATGTCATTTTGGAACTAACAAAAAGGTTTATAATGTTTTATAATTCCACAAGGTATGTGGACTAGTTAGTGCCAAATATATCAGTGAAAACATTGGCCATTTTTCGGCCAACTGCTGGTCCTCACTAATGCTCATTATAATAACATGCCAACATTTATGTCTCAGATGAGGGCTGTGGATGTCATAAAGCATCTTGGATGGGGAATCCAAAGCAAGCTAATAGAAACTGCAGGCTTAATATTCCTGTAGTATGAAAACCATTGTTCTCGCGATAACAATAAAATAACTATATATGACTGAAGATGTCCTTTAATACATTATCTGCTGCCAAAAGTGCCGCAATTGCCATTAAGAAACCAATACTTGCCAGTTCAGAATGAAATTGGCCCATTAAAAACACCTCATCATCGTCCATAGCGGATGATGTGACATCCTGTCTGACAACAATACACATGATTTAAGCTGAAACAAGTTCCTGCTTTGGGGATTCAAAATAAGGGCACATCGGTGCAATAGCTGGCAATGGGTTTAAATGGGCGATTACAGCATGGCTCTGTGCGAGTTAATTGAATCAAACCCTGTCTGACTGTGGAGTACAGGATTGAACGGGCATGTTTTAATTGACCCGACAGAGAAGAACCAGCAGGGATCGAAACGTTGTCGGATGTTATCGTTAAATAAAGAGGTCCAAACCACGGAGCAGTGTGTGGGATCTACCCTTAAAGAAAAGAGAACCGTTTTGAAGCAGGGCGCCCTGGGGGCCACATGATGGTGGTCTGAGAGGGAGAAGGAGAGGAGAGAGCGTTCACCCTTCACTGGCACCCTGCAGTCCATTATAGTCTGCTGCCAGCGCTGGACTGGACAGTTAAAGTACATTTGCATTAAGACCCGAGGTCCATTCTACAAAATCATAACGTTCCTAAATGTTGAATTGCTACACAATGTACTATAGGGGTGTAATGATGAAGTAAATGCATCAGCAAATGTATTTAAATTTGAAGAAGCTATTGTTTATTAAAATGAAAAAGAGTAACATTGACATTTTATTGTATCGTGTTGCAATGCAATAATCACGATGGAATCATTTTGCAGTGCGAATATTAAATTGTGTCTATAAGTACTAAAAGGGAATTCCACCCATTTTCAAAATGTTCCTGAGAGTGTACAAATGTGAACAAAAAAAGAAAAAGAGCTCTGAAAGAAAAGTCATTAACATGGTGAACCATTTGGTTTCATGTTTACACTCTCAAGAGTTAAAATATTGTCATCTGAATTTGTCCAAGTCTACGCAACTAGAGAATGTAGAAAAAAATGTCAGTTTGTATCTATTGTTTCTCTTTTTTGTTCCTAATGGCAGATCTCCCTTGTAGATCTTTATTCTGAATCCTGAAGAGTACAACAGTCCATTTTGGACATAATGTACTTTAAGAGGTTTCCAACAACTTCTCTCAGTGTGGTAGTATTAATGTTGGACAAACAATCAGACAGCTTGCTGAATGCTGCATGGGAAAGCCCTGGTGTATCTGCAAGCCATGCAGGAAATTTGCATTAATTGCTCTGTCTGCAAAGTTCAAAGGCAAAAAAGCTGAAATAATTCATTCAGGAGAACTGCCTTGTTGTGTGTGTGGGGGTTAAAGAAAGCAGTGAGCGCCGTGAAGACTTATTGGCCCTGCAATGTGCTACAATCATTTTATTACTATACCATTACCATACTGCATGCTCAAAGTTCTCAGTATACCCACAGTGAGTAGCAGACTACAACCATACATGTGGAACACAGTTGGCAATAATACTGAAGCTGGGCAAGCACTCAACAAAAAAACACTAATGTCTCACAAAGTATAATATTAATGCCGTGCTTAAAAATACATCCTGTAGTGCAGGGTTCCCTAATAGGCGGCCCGCGGGCCATTTGTGGCCCATAGAGCGCCCCTGGTGACGCGCAGAGGTATTTCTAAAAGTGTTTGGTATGGTAGGTGCAATATTAAATGTGTAATTACCATAATGACAGCAATCCTTAATCACATTGCAGGTCTTTGGGCACTTTTGGAACCACATGGAACATTGTTTCCATTTGTACTCTCAGTTTCTAGCTTCCTAGTGGCAAAAAAAAAATATCTTGTAACTCAGATTACTCGAGTCTTACAGTTGAGTTGACATTGCCTTTATCATATGAAAATAAACTCTCAAGGACCACTGCAATTTCCTGATATTTCACTTTCCAGATTTATTTTGGTCATTTTATCAACTCAGGCTTTTGTGAACAGCCCAGACCCTTTTTAAGTTGTTGAGTCACTTATATTTCATTTGTTTGATACGAAGGGGACAGGGCAGCAAAAATGAACATCAAATAAACTTGTGTCACACTGTTCACAGTGTGAAATTGACCAAACTTTTTGTGGAGTGAAATATCTCTGTAATTAATTAATGAAACCCCAAATTTCTGTGGGCATGGACTCGACCCCTGGCCAGTTACCCTCGTCAAATATGGCCTCTAAGGAAAATTAATTGGTGAACCCTCTTTTACTGAGACCCGTCACTGTCAGTTGAAAAGAAGATGGTGGCTTGACGGCGCAAATATCGGGGAGACTTGCGGCTTTCTTCACCCTCACAATGAGTTATGGTGGAGTTAACAGAGATGGTGTACTCTTAGAGGGTCTGGGGATTGGGAATTGGCTGTGCTATATAGGGATTTGAACAGGAGAATATACTTTTTCTTTTTCATTTGTCTTGGAGGGGAAAATCCTCACACCATCAACATACAAATGTCGTAATTACTTTCACTTTAGGTATCAGGAAATCGATTCAACCACGAAAGCCTTTAGCTTTGTCACTCGATGTTGTGCTGCAAAATTTGTGAAATCAGCCGTTCTAATTGCAGACATTCTTAAAATTATCATTATTACATTTATTCTTTAAATCAGTTATCGATTACATTGATTAGTGTGATTTGAATGTTGCGCCCATAACCCAAACCTAAGCTCACCCATAACCCTAAACTGAATATATAGGTGAATTACTGTGGGCTTTACTCCCATAGAGTAAAAACTACATTAACTGCAAAGCATAAATGCATGTTCAGCACACAGGTGTGCACATGTGTGTGCGTGCCTGCGCACAAAAGCTGAAAAAATACCTGAAAGTAGCCTAATCTGACAAAATATGCAAAGTACCCAGACCTTACTTGAGTTCATGGCAATGTGACTTGAGGCACTGGGGCGTAATTTGCATTTCAGCAGTGTTTGTCTTCCTTTCATAGGACTGAATAATATCCTCTCTTAACATTTAAGAGGAAGATAAGTGCCGTATTAAAAGCAGACAGTTTGAAGGCATGGTCAGCCATTTGGAGTGACCCTGTCACACTACCTTTATATGTACTGGCTGTGAAACTCTTCAGCATTACTTTGTTACAAGTGAATGTCCTTCCTGAAAGATTCTATTTGGCTAAACGTACTAAAGTATTGTCATCAAAGTCCTGTATATACAGTATAAAGAACCAAAAGTGAAAGTATTCATTTTATAATATCTTCATCTGAGATGTAGTGGAGTAGGTGGGTTTGTATAGCACCAACACGTTTTACTAGATTAAGTGCAATACTTGAGAAGTTACTACACTACTGGTTGAAGGTCAAAGCAGTGTGCCAGCAATTATTCTTTACTCATAATTGCCATTCATATAATTCTCAATATGGATGGCATGGTACGGACCTTGAAGTTCATACTGATAATACAATCCTGTAATTATGAGTGTCAATAAAACAATAATAAGATGGAGTTCGACAAACCACCACCTGCAACACAGGGATTGGCATCAACAAGGGACCAAATTCATTTGTCTTCGTGCCACTCCTCTTATCAGACCTTATTGAACTGTACAGGCAGGCATTTTCAACATTTTTGATGCCAGGGACCACTATTTATTCTGAGTTTAAGCCATGGACCACCATTTGAGGACATTTTAGCCTCACAGACCTCAAAACTAAAGATTTATTTTGCTTTTGTCCACAATACCAGGCTGGCTTTGGGAAACAAAACAGTCAAATATACAGATCAAAATTACCATAATGTTCTACATTCTCTAGTTGTGTAGGCTTGGGCGAATTCACATGAATAATATTTTTAATAACTCTTGAGAGTGTAAACAAATGGACCCGCAAGGGTCCATTTGGTTTCATGTTTGCGCTCTCAAGAGTTACATCTAGTAATCCAACTTCTTACATCTGGTAAACCAACTTAGGTTGGGGACCAGCTGGAAACATCTCAAGGACCACTGGTGCTCCTCGGACCACTGGTTGAAAACCACAGGTCTAAATCCCCATGTATGTTTTTATAAAAAACAACATCCATTTCTCCCGTGAGAACCAGGGCAAAATAATGTCCTTACATAGCCACGTGGGGCCATTTGGCACTGCTCAAAAGTTCCACTCTGCTAACTTGCCTTCAGTCACAGAACACAATGCCAGCAGCGGCCCCTTGTGGGTGTTTGGGCGGTCCCCTCCAGTAGAAACAATTAGCCAGTGCTAATAGTGTGCTCCAGGACACGTCTTTTATGAACAGACACAGCCACAGGGACTTCCTTAAAGCAGGGATTCTCTCCTTTTCATTTCAAGCCCCCTCCCCCCCCTTCTGATATGCACTACACCATGGACCCCCAGCCAGTTCTATTATGAATTTGCATCTCTGTGGCCCCAGTCTACACTGTAAAAGGACCGATTTTGCACATCTTAATTACCAGGTCTTGTGCCTTTTTGTCAAGTAAAACCTGACTAATGAAAGTTCACAAAATGTAAGTGACCCAGTCATCAAAGTAGCGGCCTACAGCGCTTAGAATTCTTGCCGGTTTCCGTTACAACCTGGCAGCTAGAGACATTCCGCTAAAGCTAATGTGGTTGTTGTCTTAATAGACTTTACAAACGGCAATATTTTATCCGCTCAATACCCTCACATCGTCACTTTGTTCAATCCAGCTCAATCTGAGACCTAATTCTGACTATAAACATCAGTGGCCCTAGAACTGTTTTCATCTTTTTCATCTTGAAACAGGCAAAACTCATTCAACACAGAGCTGCCAACGGTCCGGGAGTCCCATTTTAGGGCAATGTTATCAAAATGAGCAATACTTAATACAAAACTCAACTCACTCACAAAATCAAAAACATCACGATTTCATGTAACAGCCTACACATTAAAGGAGGATTCCACACCAAAAGACATTGGACATCCATCTGCCTTGATTCCTGTGACATCATACATAATGCCCCTGATTTTTGTCATAGATGCCCCCTTTTCTACATGTCACCCTGAGGCCCCTGATGTCTTTATTCTAATGCAGGTATTTTAGTAGCTCCATACTTCTTTTTTCCACACATCACATCAAACCACACACTACAAGATAATTGGGCCACTACATGATTAAAAAAACACTCAGGCAACAACCCTGTGACAAGAGTTTAAACCTGAGTGATTGGAGAGGAGAGTTGCAGGAGGAATACTGTACAGTACAGTATATTACCTGTGGGATTACATGTAAAGGCTGCCACAGAGTGACGTAAAATGCATGCATTTTATCAGTATACTATTAAAATAAGGGGAGGGAGATGTTAAGAGGGGAATGTAGAAAAGGGGGCATCTAAGACAAAAATCAAGTGCAATATACTCTATATGATGTCACAAAGATCAATGCAGATGGATTCCTAATGTATTTTGGTGTGGAATTCTGCTTTAAGGCCATGTCCATGAGTGAGTTAACTCCTTTGGCATTTTTTCATGTTCTCATTTTCTGAAAATGAAAATTTTGGAGACATTTTGTTTCTATATTTATATATTTGAAGGTGTATAAATAGGATACAATGACGAGAAGAGTTGTCAGGACAACCACTGCAGATCACTAGATTTGTTTCATCTTCAAAGTCATGGTCGCAGCAGTAGGTGTCAAAGTTTAGCCCTTATACAGCAGATGGATTGGCTTCACAGTGTCACTGACGGCGTGTGTGACGAGGGCACAGCATCATTCTGACAGGTCCGCTAGTTAGTTACTGCGTTGTTTGTTTTTTGAATATGTCACCGTGAAGCCAAAGATGAAGTTCCACGCGTCGCAAACATTTTAGAGCGGCATCACTCAGTGCGTCGGCCACCTCTAGCAGTCACACCGACACGGGGCAGAGTCGGACGCAGTTAGACAGAGAGCAATGCATCCAATATTCAGATGTGCTCATGCATAACCAATTACGCACACACGTGCACGCACGCTCGTATGATGAGACACAAATGAGAGCGTCGACAAGGACAAACAAAAGGACACTTTGAAAATCAGCATAAGCAATCAAACCCTCCTGGCAAAAAAAGACACAAGGAAATAAACACTGTAGAACATAGTACTGTAAGCACATGTCAGTAACTTAAGGGTTGGAATTTAAATTAAACTGCATAATTTCTTGTTTCAATGTCACCGACATTTCCCTAGTCCCTTTACTTTTCATGCAGAGGGAAAGTCAAATGTCTATCACAGATTCTGGCACTCAAATACTGGAAAATGTTGTAAACGATAATTGGTAAGTTAAAGCAATATTTCACATCCAAATAAAAACAAACATTAAAAGATTAGATTACAAAATAAATGAAAATGAAAAAAGCATCCTCACACATTAGAACCGAACAGGGGAATGAATTTGAAAGTGAAATATGATCCCCTTAAGTAGATATTTCTGTTTACTGTAATATTTTACTGTTACAATTGTTTTTACATGTGGTTGCAAGCACCAGCATGTTGTTATTAACATGCACAACCCCACATCAACACTGTGCCAAGAATGCAGGATAGTGATTGAATATGGAGTTTTCCAGCTACGAACGTTGCCAATTTCCTAATCCAGTCAAAGCACAGCAGGCGGATATTGATTTCACCTAGTTTGGCACAGAGTTCTTAATGTAGACAAATTCATCCTGGCAATGGAAATGGTAAAAGTTGCACTGCCTCTGAAATGGATAATTATGGATTAAGGTCCATACACGGCTGGAGGTTTACTTCTCGTTTCTCCCCATGCAATTTATTCACTCAAAAATATTGTTTTTCTAGCTGTTGTCTGGCATGAGTACAGAGGGTTTATTTATTTATTCAGAACAAAAATCATGTTGCAAAGCAAAACCTGTCCATTTCAGTGGCATTTCCAAATCATGATGTAGAGTATGTATTGTGAGTCACAAAATAAAACCACAAAATGAAAGGAAAAGCTCGATCTAGATTGAATGGAAACAAACATGTTCCACTGAGCATTACAAGCAAATCTGCAGTTCTTTTTGGTAACTAAATTGTAATTGTTACCATATGTCACACCTTTACTCATGGTTATTGGTTCTCCTAAATCTTCTTAAGACTTGAACATCCACATCTTACTGCTGGTCCCTTCTCTTTTCTTTTTGTTTTCAAATTCTAAATAAAGCAAAGCACGCAAATGATTCCAAGTAACCACATCATCCTTTTTCTGACCATGCCATAATATGGCATGGTCAGAAATATTCCGCAAAATTAGGCCAACATACAACAAAGACCTACAACCTACCCAATGCATTCCTTTCTATTTGTCTTTGTGCACAATGCATGTGGCCGGATAATATTGTTCTCTTCTGAAGCCAGATCGGTTTAGGGAGATGTGCGCCAGCTATCTCATAACCAGTGGTTCTCCATGTTTGTCTCCTGTATTAGGTTTTCTTATCTTCAGTGAACCGTTCTGCCATGTGTGATACAAATATCCCTCTAGCAATAAGACATAGAACACTAACTGTGTGGCAATGCAACAGTCAACAGCTGTTACCTGTCATGTATCACTGACACATGTTGACAGATGTCAAGGCAATTCATCATCAGTCAACACCTATGCATAAGTGCATGACAGATACATTTCATAACACATACTGTCTGTTCACAGTTCATTGCCTTTTTTCTGTAGTTTGGCCCGTGGACCAGACATGTAGTGTGAAGTCATATGTTGCACAATCCTATAATATGCAACAATCTAATACTGTACACAGACAGTATTTTAGTACAACGTACTTGCATCTTGCGCCATATGTTTTAGTATAGTGCAGCATAGCGTGTTTTCCACACTATAAGGCACACCAGATTATAAAGTGAATGGCCTGTTTTGGAACTGTTTTCATATATAAGGTGCATAGAATAGCGGCTACTGCAGTCAACATAGAACAGAAGGTACTGCAGTCAAACAATCCATATAAAAGGCATATATAATTTCCAGTAAAAACAACCTCAAATAAATAAATAAAGCATTGATAATAGTCACATTGTGGGGTAACTGGGGTTATATTTTGGCTATTTTCAAAAGTAAAAACTGTATAGGGCTAAAGTGGAAATGCATTATTTTGTAATACTGATCAAGCAAAGTAATTTGTGGAATTAGTGGAAAGTACAATATTGCATCTGACATGTAACATAGAAAGACTTTTTTTCTGAGAGTGTAAATGGAACCAAATGGAGCTGTTAGGGTCTTCTCAAATGAGGAAAAGCTCCTGAGAGAAAAAAGACATTATTTTGGGGAAACATAACTTATGTCCACACAACATCTCTAAGGTATATTAAAATGTTTTAAATGGCTGGAATTCCCCTTTACGTACAGTACTTGAGTACATATACTTAGTTACTTGGTTCCAGCACTGTCGGTATGTGTATGTAACAAAGTCATTTCCTCAGTGAATTAAAGTTTGCTCAGAGAATTGAAGGGCTAATCTCATGGTAAACAGCCACAGACGCTTGCTCAGCACCATGGCGGTACGTATGTATAGCCATACTGGAGCCATTGGATCTCTGGGTAGAATCCTGCACCTATATAGCTTGTAACGACATCAAGGCGATACCGATCAGGTGTGAGACAAAGTCACAGATATCCCATGATACAACAACAGGCCTGTGATATCTCATGGTAGCTCAGGCTAGGCGTTGCACACACACATCTTATCCAGGTACAGAGAGAGAGAGAGAGAGAGAGAGAGAGAGAGAGAGAGAGAGAGAGAGAGAGAGAGAGAGAGAGAGAGAGAGAGAGAGAGAGAGAGAGAGAGAGAGAGAGAGAGAGAGAGAGAGAGAGAGAGAGAGAGGGTCTTGTACAGCTTACATGGTTATTGTGCATGACTGCAAACTGTAGAAGAGCAAATAAGATAAGGGAATAGTGAAATGAGGGGGGAAGGAGACCTGAGATAAAGGAGTTGCAATATTCATGGTCTCACCACCACCTCCACCACCGTTGTCAAGAGAAATGCAAGAAAATGCCGCACGGCGCGCAACTCATGCGCGTCCTCCTGCGTGACGCCCTGCCATGCCGTATATATACCGCAAATGAGAAATCCTGTCGAGCCAATAACTCCTGTCACATCCTTGTCCCCGACAGCAGCTTCCTGTCATTTCTCTCTTTTAAAAAAAAAACTCCCAGCATTAATCTATACTGTATGCTGCATCCGAGACCCTATAGCGTGCAAATGAGCATCTATAATGTAGTGTGATTCAAGCCACGTTGAAAACAGACCATTGGCCTCATCTATCAGAGCGGCGGCGCAGCGTGAGGCAGGGAGAGGCCCCATTGCACGCGGGAGGGTCACAATTAATAAACAGCTGTGTCTCGGAAGCTGCCTGGTGTCACTTCACGGCCCATAAAGCCATTAACCTCGATAGGCATGCCGCGCAAACAACACAAGACGCGTCATGCGCACACGCCACCGAAGCCTTATCACACACAGTCATTGTGAGCTCAGCTCTGCCGGTTACATTTTCGCTCCGCCATGGCGGATCGAGTGGAGGAACACTTGGGGTCTCTGAGATACCAATTAAGCTGCTGCTATAGCCGGTGTGGTGAGCAAAACAAATGATTGTTTGGAGGGAACACCTGTGCTTATGCGTGGAAGAGGAAGACGGCTGCACAATAGCAGAGGTGTGTGTGTGTGTATTGTGAGCAACACATGCATACCAAGGTAGGCTTGTATAAACATACTGTAAGATACATTCACAGCAGGGCCGGATTTAGCCAGCCCTACTAGGGTGGGCTGGAAGAACGGCAGGGTGGGCAACTTTTTCATATTATGAAGCAGTGGTTTTCGATATTTTTGACACCAGGGCCCACTATTTATTCGGCATTTGAGCCACGGACTGCCATTTAAGGAGATTTTAGTCCCACTAAACTAAAATTTATTTTGCTTTTGTCCACAATACCAGGCTGGATTTGGGAAAATTATCTTTTATCTCTTACATTCTCTAGTTGTGGAGACTTGGGCTAATTCAGATGATGAATACTTTAACTTGTGAGAGCGTAAAAATGAAACCAAATGGACCCTTGCGGGTCCATTTGGTTTCATTTTTACGCTCTCAAAGAGTTACATCTGGTTAACCAATTTTCCACCATTTAGCTGGGGACCACCTGGAACTCTCTCAAGGACCACTGGTTGAAAACCACTGATTACCTTTCATTGGGTAGGCAGGATGCATGTTTGGGTGGGCTCTGCCCACCACTGCCCCCTTATAGATTCACAGTCATGTCAATAGCAGATACATGCAAAACAGCACAGGTGCATTCGTATAGGAGACAACAAACTACAAAATTACTGGTAACAACTAAAATTACTGGTGTTGGCAAATTGAGTGAAATAAATAAATCCACATAAGAAAAGAAAATGCTATCTAGCAGTCACCTACAGCGCAATGCACAAGTAGGCATGAAGAAATAAGAAGACACAGACACACGCGTCCGCACACACGCACGCTATACTCGCACATGGCAATCAAACACAGGAGATAAGTGTCTTTGCTCAAATGGATGCTTTTATCCCGTCAGTTGGCGCACAGATAGGGCCGACCTGTTGTTTGCGGCGCGCCTGTGACTGTGCATTTTAACTAGCTTCAAATGCACCCCCCCGGTATATAGGCTACTCCACCGCCAAACAGACCCCTGATCAGTCAGGATCTGAACGCAAACACCCGCAAAACCCACTACTCCGTTCTCGCAGCAAACATACTCTAAGCCAAAGTTAATACCGGTTAAACATGTTCGTATAATATAGTTGCCAGGTATTTTGGCTGTGTTCACAAGACAAGTCATTAATAAAATGTTTCCAATAAAAGCAAACATGAATGCTGATTGACATTGCGTCGTATTTGAAGGTTGTGCTGGCGAAAAGCAGCACCGAGTTAAAGATTTCAGCCACATACTGCTCAGGATTGAGACCTTTTCAAAGGGGAACTGGCGTTTTGGCTTATTTATTCATTCATGTCATGACTTTATAGAGTGAGATTGAGACGCCAGAGAGGATTCACAGTTATACCAAAAACTCCCAACTCTGCAGGAGCATCATATCTATTCATGGGTGGATTTGCAAGCTGAATGGCTATTGGAACTCCCCGGTTGTAACATGAAAAGCTCTTTTCATTACGGTTCTGGGAAGTTACCGGGCATACATATAATAATGCACACACCCACTGTGCGGTAGGTGTGGAAGGAAAAAGAAAGGATTTCTTCCTCGTAGGGCATTTTTTAGGATTTTCTGTGAACGCGTTAAAAAAAATCAAGTTTGAAATTCATAAATTCTAATCTGCCCCCCCAAAAATCATTTCACCAGAATACGTATAAATTATAGAAATTATAGTAAAAATAATAAATAATGATAATATGACTTGAAGTAGGTAGTTTTGGTAGTAGATTTTCTTTTTACAACCGACATTAATACTTGTCATCTTTGACAGACACAAATTCAAAATCCACATTTCAGTATCATGTTCCGCAGTTCTCTGATCTTTCTGTCTTGTGTCTGTTGTGTCTACTAATTAGGCTGCTGCTAGTCAGTGTGGCGAGCAAAACAAATAATTGTTTGGAAGGAATCCCTGTGCTTTGCATGGTGTAAGATTGCAAGGTGTCTGTATTGTGCGCAACACATTCAGTATACACCTGTGGACTTAAAAACTGTAAGACACATTCAAAGACATGTCAATAGCAGATTCATGTAAACGGCACAGGTGGAGAAAATGACTGGTACTGCATATTGACAAATTGAGTGTAAAAACAGAAAATCCACAAAAGAAAAGAAAATATGCTCTAGTCACCTACAGAGCAATGCATTGCACAAGTAGCCAGGAATAAATAAGAAACACACGCACACACTATATTCGCACATGGCAACCAAACACAGGAGATAAGTGTCTTTGCTCAAATGGATGCCCACCCTGAAAGGTTGACTCACTTCTAGACCACCATGGCAAACGATTTAATCCAGGCTTTCCATTTTCGCACAACACAGACCAAATTAAAAAAGTCTGGGTGTCAAGGCTAAGGCACTGCCATTGTAACAATGGGCACTCACCGATCAAACACTTTCTGTGATGTACCACTCACTCAGAAATTCCCTAACATCCTAACACCTCTGTCCTCCCCAAATAAACAAACAAAACCCAAAAAAGGGACTAAAACAACAACTAAAAAGCTAAGCAAAAATAATGAGCCCCCTTGACAGAGTTGCTCAGTAGAGGAATACTGTGTTGTATTGTATACAGTCCCTTAGTTGCTGATAGTTGGGAATATATCAGTATAATTATACTGTACAGTATATTTTTTGAAGTGTCCAGTATGTGATGGTTTTCTTGGAAACCACCCAAAAACTGTACATTATATCTGGTCTAATCTAAGCAGGACAGGGTTATAACTGTTAGATGTCACTCTGCACTCTGTATTGCACACATATAGCACCATTATTTAACATGCTGTATGGAGGTGTGCGGTAACACACTACAGTACTAGCCTGATAATAAGCTTTTGTTATGTTTGTTCTTCACAATTCTTTCTTGCTACCGTATTTTCCGCACTATAAGGCGCACCGGATTATAAGGCGCACCTTCAATGAATGAATTTTAGAACGGTTTCCATATATAAGGCGCACTGGACTATAAGGCGCACACAGCATTGAAGCTATTGCAGTCAACATAGAATAGAAGCTACGGAAGTCAAACAATCCATATATAAGGCGCACTGGATTATAAGGCGCACTATTGTTTTTTGAGAAAATTAAAGGCTTTTAAGTGCGCCTTATAGTCCGGAAAATACGGTAATTAGTAGCCAACAAAGTCTCATGCACGCCTGATCGGTTCAGAGACAAAGGTGTGTAGGCAGGACTCAAAGTTTTCAGAAGATATGCAAAAAAGTACACAATGACTCACACACACACCCACACACACTTACACATACACATACACATACACATACACATACACATACACATACACACACACACACACACACACACACACACACACACACACACACACACACACACACACACACACACACACCATCTGCACTTGCAATACGAACAAATGTATTTAAGCCACGTTTCAGTCAAAGACCTTCTACAGGCATTTCGCATTTACCTTCCTCAAGGTAAATGCCTCAAGGTCTTTGACGTTGCTTAAATAAAATGTTTCATATTGACAGTGCCCTACAGATGGTGTGCAGGTTTTGAATGAATGTTGTACAACGGATTATCAGGTTCTCTATAGAAAATACGGTACTTTTAACCTTGTGCACGGAGTGAAGAAAATAAACTTTGTGTATACGTTCTTTTAGTAGCAACAATGTCACAAAGATGAGCATAAATTACAGCTTCTATCTGTATGGTTCTGCCAGCATGTAGCAAAAGTAAGCGTTTTGTAATGTCTCACTGTATTGGAATAAACTATTAATTCATGGTATGCATAACTGAAATAATCCAAAAGAGGATAATGAGAC
This sequence comes from Benthosema pterotum, assembly GCA_039105355.1. Taxonomy (NCBI): domain Eukaryota; kingdom Metazoa; phylum Chordata; class Actinopteri; order Myctophiformes; family Myctophidae; genus Benthosema; species Benthosema pterotum. Next base: position 21,971,813 of record CM076971.1, on the reverse strand, counting down.
ATTCAGGCATTATAGTGACATCCCAATACATTTCAATGTCATTCATTGTCTGCTAAGTTACCCAACACGCAGCTACAACAGTGATAACAGCTTGTAATTTCCATTCTGTGGGTCAAATTCAGGCTATTTAAAATATTCAGAAGTTACTTGCTAATGATGTGTCAAACCAGTTTGAAATTGAAAACTACAACCATTTATTCCCTGCTCTCTCTCTCTCTCTCTCTCTCTCTCTCTCTCTCTCTCTCTCTCTCTCTCTCCCCCCCCCCCCCCCCTCTCTCTTCCCCCACGCAAGAAAATATATTACTTTATTACCCCTCAAAATGATTGAGGGCCATTTCTATTCTGCTATTTATAAGCTCTAAAATGCCTGAAATCATGTCTAATTACCGGGTGTCGATCCAGATGGTAATCACATTGACAGGGTAGGTGGCAGTTTGTTGAAAAACAGTAGTAATAATCACAAATTACGTTGAACCGTGGTGAAAATAATTACCAGACTTCCCCCAGTAATGCTAATCCTGCAAGGGGTGGGAGGAAATATTCAATGGTAAAGAAGGCATTGTAAATAGAGTGGCTCACAAGCGTTGCATTTGGCAGTAAACGGACGTTATTGTTTAAATTATAATTATTATTTTTTGACAGAGACCCCCATAAGAGAAGAGCAGTTTAAACATGTTCTAAATTATGTCAATTAAACATGTCTCCCCCATCCTCTGGAAAGTTTATGTGTATTACTCATTTAATTGGGGGAGAATAAAATCTTACTGTCACACTTACAGTATAGAAAAATTGTTTTTGTTGTTTTTTCTTTTTCAAATGTACACAGGGGAGGATTATCCAACGGTCACGTTGGGCCCAGGCCCAGAGGCCCCTGAGCTAGAGGGGGTCCCCTGTGCTTGAGTGTGTACGTGATGCTAAGAAGCTCAAGCTCAGGGCCCCCCATGAAAAGGGGTAACTGGTAATGAAAGTGGCGCACACGGTCCTTGTGACTTTTATTAATTGGCTTATTAATTTCGCATCCATAAAATAACCCCAAAAGTCCTAAACCATCATGATACTGTACATTAAGTGTTTAAACATTTTGAATTTATTTGGCTTAGTTATTTTGGGTGTTTATTATTTTCAAGCAATCCCATGCTGTAAATCCTGCTGAAATGCTAGTGTGCCGCGGCGGGAAGAAAAATGCTCCAGTGTAGGGGGGCCCTTTGGCTGGCGCCGGCCCAAGGGCCCATGATTTCTATATCCATCTATGAATGTACCGTAGACAACGTACGATTATAAACCTGGAACATGCTAAATAAAAACAGAACGCATAGAACAGTTGTCAGAGGCAGTCTGTCTCAGTTCAGATTCTCCATGTAAAAACGATGTATTCCTCTCAGCGAGGAACCAAAACACAGACGTGAACAGTAAATGATAGGCATGGTAAATGGCAGGACTGCGAGGACCCGCTGGCTGGGTTTAGCTCCCCATATTGTGCTCGTTTTCAATCCCTCTGTAATTACAAGAAACAACAGCGCTCCTGGAAAAGAAAAAACCCACACAGCTCTTCATTATACTGTCCTCCGAGCGGCATGGCCCAAGTAAACAGGCACCCTGGCCCTGTGGGAGCTGCCCCGCGATCATGATGCATGGAGATGACCCCGCGGCTCCGTTGTCACAAAGCAGCCTCTTTAACATGGGAGCCATTACAGTGCTCTGACCTCCCCGTCTAATGACAATGACACCGGAGCCTTTCACCGCGCCGCTGTGCCACTTCACCTCATCTGCATGCGGCGCGGTGCTGAGCGCGGTGGGCACGGGGGTCAGGCGGGGGCAGGACCAGCTGCCAGAAAGCCAACGTCGTAACAGCTGCTCCAAATCCATCCCCCATGCTGCAGCCCCCAGCCTCCACCTCCTCTCCCCATCACACCACACTACACCACCCAGCCCACTCCCACTCCCACTAATGGCCACGCCCTGGAATGATAATGCACTCCTTATCAAACATTTACATACCTAGAACCCCCCGTTTCTATTATGGTCATGGACCAGACACTTTTGTTACAAAAACACAACAAAGCTTGATTCCAGGATATGCCTGGTGTGCCTACATCCATTAAAACAACAATAATAGTGGTTCAGTTAACAGCTCTCTCTGCCTGCTTTTCCTCATAATGTTGAAGAGAAAAAACAAACCTGATAGTTCTTGGATCTAACAAAATATTGCTTTTCCAGATCTATCACAGCGACACATCGCTGCTCACAACACGTCATTTGAATCATCAAAGTATTACATAGAGTAAAAGTGGTTAAACACATACTGATCTGAACTCATCTTGCTGGAGAGTAGTGGAACCCCTGGAACCCCCTCCATGATGACCCCTGAGGTCTTTGAGAACCTCTGTCTCCTAAAGCAGGGGTTTTCAACCTTTTTGATGCCACGGACCACCATTTCTTCAGAATTTGAGCCACGGACCACCACTTGAGGACATTTTAGCCCCTCAGACCCCAAGACTATAAAGATTTCTTTTGTTTTTGTCCATCTTCTAGTTGTGTAGACTTGGGCTGATTCAGATGATGAATATTTTAACTCTTGAGAACGTAAGAATGAAACCAAATGGACCCTTGCGGGTCCATTTGGTTTCATTCTTACGCTCTCAAGAGTTACATCTGGTTAACCAACTTAGCTGGGGACCACCTGGTGGTCCCCGGACCACCTGTTGAAAACCCCTGTCCTAAAGCATGGGAATCCCAGGGGGAGAGACCCTCTGCCTGCCCTGCACCTAGCAAACCCAACACACTGATGGGCATCCCTTGTCAGCCGCATGGCCATAAACCAGCTTTAACAAGGGCCATCAAGTCAATTAGGCTGACACAAAAACTCTGGGGTGGGAATTTGGGCTTTGCATAATTTGTTTCCTAGCATGGAATCTGATATTAGGCGGCCATGATGGCAATGCTAACTTGCATTTGCACAGTGCTGATATTAGCACACTATGTGCTTCAAACCTTTTTTACCATTCAACTGAAGTTCTAGCGAAGGTCTAAAGGTCCTTTTTCTTCCACACATAACTGTGCAGGCAGCGTCACTCTAACCAACCGACATTCAATTAACAACTGATAGATCTCATTTGATGAACAACACCATTAGGGCTGGAATTATAAAAAGTCAATTAAATATGTGGGCCTCCATTGCTATTCATGAAAAAAGTAATTTCACTGAGATCATGTCTCTAGGAACGCTTTTACAAATTAATAACAAACGTTTCCGTCATTTAGCATCGTGGCGTGCTCCTGTCACTATACCTAGGGCTTGATGTGCTGCAGGCTGACTGCTTTGCTCGTTAGACTTAATTGTCTGGTGGTGGTCACGGGCCTTTTGACGAAGCTGCTCAACACAAATATTTACCAATCTTGTTTTGTAAGTCAAATTGTAGCTAGGTAAGTTGCCATGGGAACAAAGTGTTCCCAAGCCATGTGGCTTGTTATATCCAGGGGTATAGTGGAGGGGGGACCCCACTTCTTACATCTAATTTTTTGGGGGGGCAAAAGTAGGCCTATGTTTTTTGTCTTGTCATGGATGGATACAATTAGGCATTGTAAACAATCTTTCTCAGTATGCTATACTTGCTTTAATAGCATTGTCTGTGTGTTGCGCATGCAGGTGCAGCAAATGCAAGTGTGCATGCACGTGTCTTAAAGGGGAATTCCACTCATTTTCAATATTTTACTATGTCATTAATACACCTTAGAGATGTTGTTTGGAGGTCTGAAAAAAATCATTAACATGGTGAAATACATCTTGATGACATCATCAAATGGACCAAATGGACCCGCTAGGGTCCATTTGGTTCACAAAAAAAAAGAAAATGGGTGGAATTCCCCTTTAAGAGGCATCCCCCCACTTCTAAAAGTACCACTACAACACTGGTTATATCATCAGGAGAACCGTCTCCTGTTATTTCCACTCGAGGCAGCTTGATGTACAAGCACAGCCCCTAGCCATGACGCTAGTATGTTGCAGGGATTTACCCCACGCCTAACCTTTTAGGTTGACTGCCAAGTGGGGAGGTATTAGCATTAATTTGATCATGGTTGGTATGTCATGGCTGGGGATTGAAGCACAGACCTCCTAGTCTCGTGGCAGAAACCCGGTAGGAGTGATCCATGGAAGGTTGCCGGTACTTAACTTTCATATGTTCAGGGAATGCCCTCCAGTGGCCTGTGTCTGGGAGGTGGTTGCGTAACCTCCTTTTATATGTTTACGGTAGCATTGCCTCGCCGTTACAATCATTCCATATGATCTGCCTACGTCGGGCTTGGCATTGGGAGACATTTAGCTGTTCTTACAGCAGCGAAAGGAAAATAAGAATGAAAAGGCTTTCGGGGAATACAGAATATCCAGGTACGATTTAATCACTGAAGAGCTTTGCAGGCCTATTAAATTCTTCCAAAGGGCCAAAATAAGTAAAAAATAAGTTTTTACATGAGTACTTCCTGACTTGTGGGATTTAAATGTGCACAGGCACAAGATGAGGGAGACCATTAAATTACATTTACATTTCAGGCATCTATCTGGGGCCGTATTCACAAAAGTATTTTATTCTACCAATACAAGTTCTCCTCAAGGGCAATGAAACGTCCTAATAGTTTTCTCTTAAAACCTATTCACAAAGCTGCTGAGAGCAACTTTTTTTCTTCTACAAAAGAACAAGGAGAAATCTTAAGCTAAGAAAAGGGACTGGGGTCGACCTCACTGCTTTGGATGACATTGTGTTTCCTGAATGCGCTTACTTACTATTCCAACAGTGATTGGTCTATAACAAGGCTACGTATGAATGCCTTTGTCTGTCGGTGAATTCATCATAAAATGAGGTACAAATCACTGCCCATATTCATAATAGCCATGTTTAGACCCTCATAAAAAACAGCTGCCGTTAGTGGAAATGCATTTAAACTGCCTACAATTACTGCATAGTAACAGTTTCTGATGGCCACTGAAAAAATACTTTGCTTACGTCCAGTATAATATACATTTACTACAACATAGTATGTTAAGATATTACCAATGTGGCGATCATTCTTCGTCTTTCCATATCTCAGCTAAATGTGGATGTCTTAGTCCCGCCAAATAAAAGCCTGGCTCCGGCCACAATGGAAAAGTCATTCTTGCATTGTTGTCTTGTCAAAAGCTACCTCCTGCCACTTTTTGAAAAGTCTTTCTTTCCCGAATACCACGTTCCCCATGGCATTATGTCCTAAATAATAGTGGAATGAATAAACGCTGCTCCTTAATGTGGTGTCATAAATCCCTGGATTTATGATCAGCTTATCACAGGGATACATGCAGCAGCGGCTTAACCCTGACAGAATTTATTTTGCCCAATAGAGGCATTAAGGCTCCCGGTGCCAAAGTAATCCACCCTGGTCCTGTTGTAGTGGAGCTGGTGGGCTGTATTCTGATTTTCCATACAATTACAAAAAAAAAAAAAAGTTAACTGGACACATGTTGCATGCACAGCCAGAACCTGGCATGTGTTGGCACAGGTTGACAAAAGTGCACTCACACACAAACACAAATAAGTCCACATTCACCTCATCCGCCAACGCAATTGTGCATTGAAAATTCTCTACATGACCAAAGTCGCAATGATGCAACAACTCGTGTCAAGTTTGCAGATACTTTCAGAAAAATAAGTTCTCATGATGAAGTTTCAAAGGCAGATACTGTAATTCAAATGGCGTTTTTGTTTCTCCGCAGCGCCCAGATGCTTGTGTTTTTCTTGGCTGATATCAAAGACTCTTTAGTCTGATGCTTGAAAGGAATGGGAGAAAAACCAAGTATAGAGACCAATTTAAAAATCAATAAAAAAAGCTAGTTCATTACAGACTTTGAGCCTGTTAAGTTTTGCTGTAACACTATCAAAGAAACTGATTAATTGGCGGGTGACATATAAGCGAGTATACACATAAAATGAAGTATATCAACATTAAGAGTCGTTTTAAAAAAAAGAATGAAGAAAGAAAAAGAATGTGCAATAATAAATCCACACTCGCGATTTGCAAACCCTGTGAAGAGCCGATTGCCATAACTGCTTTTTCTCTGCTCTCATAATGAAGAGGGATTAGTATTACAGTCCAATGAGAATGAGGAATTTGCATAGTTTATATTCAGAAACACTTAGTGAAATGCCCTCTGATAGGTGTCACTTCCATCTGTATCTCATTAAGGGTGGTGTGGATTATAAATTATAGAACTTTTTTTAAAGTATGGAAAAGGTTGTAAGTACTTGTTATCGAGACTTGACAATAACATTACCATATATTTTTCCAGGAAAGGTGATCAACGACAATCACACTGATGATAGAGGGGGCTTTTAAAGGATTCCTGCATGAAACTAGTGGGAATAAACCAACGCAAAGGTGACTTCTAATGTCAGCTACACTGTTATGTGCTGAACAAGTGTGTCGCCCACACGACTTGCGTAATACTGTATCTTCCAACCTCGACAATTTCCAGTGGTGATATTAGTGGCCACCAAGACACCTGCGCTGATTAGTTAATGACTGTCTTTGTGAGGCCTCACCTCCTTCCCAGGGGTCAGTTGCTTGCAAAAGTGGCTGGACAACAAGTTGATCTAACTACTAGCAACCGTAGTGGAGACCTTTTCATCATTGGCCGCCTCTAAATCAATGGGGGACTTAATTGGAGACACATACTTCAACAACCAAAAAACTCCCTGGCTCCCTGGCACAACAACGTGCAAACACAGCAGCGAAATTTGTGAGCTGCTGCGACAAGAGAGGAAGAGAAAATACAACACAACCACGATAAATAACCATCATTGAGGGTATTCTAACATCAAGTGAACTGATGACTGCAAAATTGTTGTATTGATTGTATTCATATTACTGCACTGTTGTGTTGTAATGTATTGGTTTGTTGCTTTGGCAATGATATATTGATGGTGTATTGTATGTATTGATTCTATTTGCTTATTATTTAATTACTGCACCGCTGTATTGTATTGCTTTGGCAATGTAAACATATGTTTTCTCATGCCAATGAAGCCCTTTGAATAGTCTGAACGGCGTGAATCCCATTCTCTGAATGGCACAACCATGAATCTGGGAGCCAAGGAAGATACCCCCAAACTGATTACAGCTGTTCATAAATGAGAGTTTGCCGCAGCTGGCAATTATGACCGAGTCGTTCTTGGTTTTATTGCGATGCAGAAGTGGCCCAACAGGAGCACAGGTAGCTAACTTTATTTTAATACTGAAGTTTAACGAGTCGTTAAACTTCTGTGAGAGTATTAAAATAAAGTTAGATGCCCTCTGGTGATCTAGGTTATGACCCCCACATTTGACAATAAAAAGCAAATTACACACTGGTGTAGACATTTTAATTAGTACTTTGCATATGGACTTTGTTAAACAGGAATAATTTTGAGGCTGATTTTTACAGTGGCCGTCATCATCTACATTCACCTTAGTAGTGGTGGTGTCATGTACTGCCGGCCATAATACATCTTGCCCTATTTTTATGCCAACCTCATGAAGACCGCTTGCGCAGGCTGGTTCTTGTATTCCTTATTTTGTTATAAAATATCTAATATAAGTTTGAGTTAGGTTAGGTTTAACCATTAGTGTACTTAAGTTTAGGAATACGAAGCTGGCCTGGAGTGGAAACAAGCCTGGTTTTTATCTAGCATCAGTATTATAATGACTCAAATATAAAATAATTTTTACTGTATAATATTTGTGCTTTAACTTTTCATTATGCTCATCTGGCTCCTGGGAAATTTAAGTTGAATTGTTTTTACTGCTTCACCCAGCAGATGGTTGCTCTGCACCATCTGATAAGCATGGGGATGCTGTTATAGCTTGTTCGACTTCTGACCATGCGATTCCCACTATCTACCCACTCAGCTACGGCCGCCACTCGCACATCAAGGGGCCTTAATGATTATTTCGGCGTCAGACCATTCTCGTGATGCTGATTATAGGAACTTGAGTAGGTCATTATGATGACACCGGCCTCTATGGATGTGATGAGATCATTATTGGGTCTGTTGATTATTGACGATGCTGTCACTTTTTGATGCTCAGAAGCGTCTTCCATAAAGCCGTAATGGACTCGGAATCTCCGCTATCCTGAGCTAAATCATCGCCGACAGTGAAAATGTCACACTGGAGTCAGCACAACCATCTACCAGCCAGGAGATGTGCGTCTTGTGTATTGTTCTAATGTTTGTGCTAATATTTTTTTTAATTTTGATTTGAGATGTATGGCGTAATCATCCAGAAAAAAAAAAGGTTACTAGTTAATGTTTCCCTGTATGCACAATTAATCTGAATTTACATTTACATTGTAAATTGTGTGTTTCACTGCCTATCTCAAAAGAAAACAGAGCAAATACGTGCACATCCCCAAGCCAAACTTGGGCAGACACTAAGGTCTCCGCGGCACTTGCCCATCAGGCAAGTGCAAGTCAGGTTCTACTTGCCCTCAGGTCATGGTCACTTGCCCCCCAAAAATATATTGTAAATTTTGCATTTAAGTTTACTTCCTACTTGGGTGGTTGGGTTTTCAACAGGTGTTCCAGGTGTACCAGATATATCTTTTGAGAATGCAAAAATGAAACCAAATGGACCCTTGTGGGTCCATTCGGTTTCATTTTTACACTCTCAAGAATTAAAATTCATCATCTTAATTAGCCCAGGTCTACACAACTAGAGAATGTAGAAGATTCGGTCATTTTGATGTGTATGTTAATTTGCCCGTTTTGTTTCCCAAATCCAGCCTGGAATTGTGGATAGCTAGAAAGCAGGGAAAGACGCAGAGGCAGAGTGCAATGACCACCTTCAAGACAAATATATCTTGTATTGTGTTATAGCGCATTAAGTCACACACTTGCCCGATCGGGCAACCAGGTAACAGTATGCACTTGCCCTACCATTTTTTTTACTTGCCCCGGGCAAGCGGGCAAGTGTTAGTGTCAAGCTCTGTTGGGCATATTATTTTATACAGAATAAATAAAACCATTGCACACAGGCACTCCCTACCATAGACAGGGATCTGGCATGGTGCAAGAGAGAGCTAGACGGCTGAAATCTGTCCATGTCCAGTAGTGTTGGTGGTGGTGAACGTGGTGCTGGTGTTAACAACATTAATGTTACATTAATGACGTTATTAACATTGACATTGTGACATAACACAACTTGATTGATCAGCCCTCCAGTTCTCCCTCACACAGAATGGGGGACATTTTTATTATTTCCACATAAGATCTCTAAGGTATAATGACATAGTAAAATTGAAAAAGAAAAAGGTTGAAGAGTTGAAAATTCCCCTTTAATGCAAAAGTCTGCCCTTCTGGTCTGAGCGGCGATACTTTCCCTCTATGGTCCATAAAGAGAGAAGAGGAAGATTAGTGGATAATAGCAATATGTCTGCCAAGAAAGGAACCCTGATCGTCTGCAGTTTCATCACAGAACCTCCACGTTCAGCGGACTTCAGGTTCCCAAAGAGGACCATCCAGCACACTGGACTGGATCACAATTCCAAGGGCTGTCCAGTGTCCATAGGACCACAGCCTGGTCATAGGTCTAAGAAGCAGGCCTGACACTGCAATGTTATTCTTGCACGCCATTCTCCTGGAATGCTCTTTAAGGTGTGTTTCAATGGGCCCAGCGGGGGGACAAGTTGCCCCGCAGCCTGCCAAACAGGAAGAGTGACAGACCATAATGTGTGCAGTACGCAGTACTGTGCCTTCAGTGGCTGGCTATCCAGCCTCATTTTCGTTGTTTGTGTAATTGTGAGTCTTATTATTATTATGGTCATAATAATACTACATCATGTGGTCCCACCATAGTCAGCCATGTTGCCGACGGCACTCCAGGAAAAGACAAAAACAAAAACAAAACAAACCCGATATTCATGACCCAGCCAACACACATACTGTACTCAGGTGGGGTTATTATTTGCTTTTCCATCACAGATGCTATGGCGGGGTATTTCTGATGGTGAGAAAAATAATAAATTGTCCCGGTGCGAGCAGCGTGCTCAGCGCGCGCTCACAGGCATCAGGGATACTGTTTTACCCGTAATGAGTAACCTCACTCATGGTTCACGAAACCATAACCACTCTATAGTTATAGTTTTATAACGAACAGACACTCATCCATGGACAGACACATCTGTGTCGGGATATGACGAAAAGAGATCAACGTTAACCTTGCAATAGAGAAAACTCACAATAGGGAGTCTGCACACTATGTTTATTGCAAGATTGACATCTTGCAATACACAGAGCAATTAGCAATTCGATGTCACACACTAACACTGATCACAGGTCTGTCATGACAGGTGTGAGTAGCACGCCCGCCGGCTCTAGACCTTTAGTTGTTTACAAACGCAGTAGTACAATGAGTTATCCTCCATGGCAGGATGGATTCAATAATAAAAAAGGTATATTATGATTCCAGCAGTGGGAGAAGACAGGAACTCTACTTGCTTTTTAGTAGTGCGACAATAATGCGAATTATATGGCACGACAGGGGCGGATCTAGGCATGGGCATAGGGTGGCAATGCCCCCCTAAATGCCCTGATTGCCCCACCAAACATGATGGCAAGTAAACAACCCAAATTTCACAGATATTTCAAATTAAAGTCCTTATAATTAAAATGAATTGAAACACTATGCTATTGACTAACAACAATTGTTGTACCACTAAACCAACAGCATTTCATCAGAAAACTCTCTGAGCCAGATCTTTATCTTTATGCATGTCTGTTGCAACTTCGACAACAACTGATGTTATTATTGATGCTAACTTGCCTAATATAAGTCCACAATGGTATGGGTGCGGCTTCATCACCTGTGGCGCTAAGTGACACGTGCGATGAAGCCGCTCCCATACATCCGGCCCTGTGGCACGACAGCCAACACCACTGACTGAACCAAAGAACCTTGAAAACGTGTGTGTATGTGTGTGTGTGTGTGTGTGTGTGTGTGTGTGTGTGCGCGCGCGTGCAGGCGCGCGCACTCACATGCGTGCATGCCACGGAGACTGCAATAGGACGAGGAATTTAGTTTTTCTGTGCATGTCTCCGGTCAAGGAAAAAAAAAAGATTGTGGAGGAGATGAGGAGAGGAGAAAGGGCAAGGAGAATGCTCTTTTTTCTCCCTTTCTTTTTTCTTAAAGTTCCATTTGCATTTTGGTGTTATTTATTTCTCAAGGTCCAGTGAAGATCACAGGCACATTTTGTAAAAGGAAGTAATCAATCCACGGAGGCCTCCGTGATGTGTTTGTTCTACGCGCATGCATTAGTTATGGTTTTCATAGCAATAAGCATCGCCATAGGTCAGCAAGGAAAGCATATGCCTTTGAACACAGACGTAGGACACTTGTGAGCTTGTATATCTGCTATTTTCACGGTACCGAACGGTAATGCATTGTTGTTAATTGATTTGTTGACATAATATAAAAGATTTAAAGGCAATATAGGCAACTTTAGTGTGTACAAACACTGTGTTTGTAAACAGATTTGTTTGAAAACAGAAATCTATAACTCCACCCCATCTCACCTCCACACCATTGGCTCATTATGACCCTGCTGGAGACTGCTGTGCTGTGATTGGCTAAAACACTGCATCACCCTCACACATTAGCCAAGCCTGCCCTGAGGCCAACGAATATTTTGTTTTCATGATTTGTTGACAACAACAAAGTTCTGGGTCACCTGCAGGACGAGGTAAGTGTTTGTCTGCAGGGAAACAGCTGCAGCTCAAAGTAGAATCAACATAGAGGGGAAACAACAAGCAAACAACGTGTAAACAACAAGCAATACTTGCATGCACATCGGGCCATTTTCTGTATACGGCATGACTTGCAGAACGGAGCGATTGAACTGCGAGCCCTGCCGCAGGCGCGAGGCGAGCGCGAGGGCTGAGTGAGCGTGAACACTCGCAGGGAGATAGATCACCGACCCTCTGCGCTGTGACGCTATCAAAGGGACTCAATAACCCCGCCGGGCCCCTCCACTGCCGCCGCTGCTGCTGCTGCTCGGTGGAATCTCTCTGACGCGTGACAGTTGACAGAGATGCTGCGCCGACAACTCACTCACTGTCTCGTTGGCGGCGAGGCTGAGCGGTTTGTCCACCTCCAGCACGTAGCAGATTGCAATGCACAGGACACAGCACGAGGAATACACCCGCACGCATATATGAATAACACCAATACCAGTGGGTTTTCAACCTTTTTCATACCAGGGCCCACTATTTATTCAGAATTTGAGCCAGGGGTGGACTGACAGTCTGGCATACAGGGCATTTTCCCGGTGGGCCGACCCCCCCCGGGGGCCGTTAATGTCGTGTTTTAATTTTAAAAAAAAATCTGCACAAAACCGGCCCACGAATCAGTGCTGGCGGCCCTCTGTCCTCTTCAAATGAGACTGCCTATTGCAGGGTTTTTATAGTTAACTAAAACTAACTAACTAATTTTAGTTAGCCCGAGCCCCAGAGCCCCTTATGTCTTAAATTCTCATGGGGGCTCAGGCCCGGAGCCCCCACAAAGATTCAGAGGGCCGCTCTGAGGGCCGCTCTGAGACAAAATTGCCCGGTACGTTTTGAGCTCCCAGTCCACCCCTGATTTGAGCCATATGAACCACCATCTGAGGACATTTTAGCCCTAAAGATTTCTTTTGCTTTTGTCCACAATACCAGGCTAGAAAACAAAACAGGCAAAAACATACAGATCAAAATGACCATTAATCTTCTACATTCTCTATTTGTGTAGACTTGGGCTAATTCACATGATGACTATTTTAACTCTTAATTTTTACGCTATCAAAGAGTTACATCTGGTTAACCAACCTTCCATCATTTAGCCTGGGGACTACCTGGAATCCTCTCAGGGACCACTGGTGGCCCCTGTACCACCTGTTGGAAACCCGTGCACTATACCACCGCTACTGTCAGGTTGTTTACTGTAGATTTCAAAGAAGTGGGTGAAGTATAATACATGCACCTGCTAAAACTACTTATTGTACACTTCAATGCAAACTTGTGAGCTCACAGAAGATGCTATCTTGATGCTCCATATGTTCACCTCTAAGGCATGGCGAACACATAAACGTTAACACATTTTACGAACGTGTAAATCCACACAGAAAATAGACATCCCTATATTTTCCCATTTGTATGTGTTAGGCCTACATTTGTTAAAGGTGGTATAAACAGCATTTAATATTTTTATACAGTAATGCGTGCATCCCCCCGTCATGGAACACTATATAATTGTACTATGGTGGTTTTTCCACTCCATTGACAGCAGATCGCACGTTTGCAGTTAAATTGGACATTTAGGACATTGTAAGGCAATGTGAACAATGATTTGTTATAATATACAGTACATTAACTAGAAGCAAGCTATGGAGGCCTATGTTTGGAACTCAGGCACGAGGCGGCGAGATCAAAGCATGTCGCAACTCTCTCCCTACAGATGCTCTACTCAGCAGGAGGGAGGCCCAATCAAATGGATCAATTATGAGCTATGAATTATGAACCTTCGGCTATCTGGTCAGTCCCCAACCTGCTTATCCTAGGTGACCCTTCTACATTGAGAAATGTTGTTCCTCCTTTAGCTGAATGGAATACAGACTGCTATTATGTTCTGGTTAAAGACTGGAAAGCATCGTCTGCACCCGCACCGTCCCTTTGGTACACCTCGCTGGGACAAGTGACCACGTACGATATAGTGTTAGTGTCAGTGACACAGTGTTGTCATATAGGCTGTTCAATAGGATGAACAAATGTGACTAAAGGGGATACTATATTGGGTCTTTTAAGACGATCCTGGCTCTGAGTGAGCCCTAACGAACCACACCAGTGAGCAATATGGAGAACTTGATCTCTGGAAGCCTGGGTTGGGGAGGGCTGCTGCTAGACTTCATTGTATTCTGGTTTATTTGTTGTTGTTTTTGGTTTTTTTTTTATGTTGTCTTTGTCTCAAAAATCAAAATTAATAAAGTACAAATCATAAAAAGCTATCTGGTCAAATGCACAACAAATCATATAACTGGCAGACCACACGATGAGGCATGCAAATATAAAGCCGGAGTACTAAACTCTGCGCACAATAAGAATCCCAAACGTGGAACCACAAGACGATCCCAGTGGAAGGACGGATGGGGAAAAAGAGAAGCGAGGACTTAAGTAAGCCGGAAGGCTTCTGCCATAATTGCGTCATCATCGTTAACAAGCATGCAGACTCCAGAATGCACAAGAGACAAACAACCATAGAGCTATAGTATGTCCTCTCTGCCTGCAGTACACACACACACACACGCACAAACGAATGGATATGCACACGTGCAGGCACACAAACGCACCCAGTGTCTTTAAATACTCTAGTGAGAAGGGCGGATGTACATGTATATTAATGACCATTGCTGGAGAACTCACTGACATTGGTAATAAAAGAATAATGCTACTGGAGGTCCTCAGTACATACTAAATGCTGTGTCACAGCAACACTTCACTGCTTCTAACCATATTCAATGGGGACAAAAAGAAATATCTGCACTCTCCTTGTATAAAGTTTATGCCTCTTAGTTTCTAAGAAGACACAGCAGAAGTCTAACCACATTCATACTGTAATTATAAAATAGCAAAATTTCCATACAGTTGCCTGGGCGTTTATTACGCAAAATCATTTTTGGATCCTGCATGGTGTGTTTTCTTTTCTTTTCTTTTTTTTTTTTTTAAAGCTAACTGCAGTAGGAATTTATGTAGTTTATGCACTGGCTTGTGCGGTCCATTATTTGGTTGCTGCAATTCCAACTCTGAAGAAAATGTTTAACACTCTTAAGGCACTGCACAGAGCCATGATGTACAGTACATGCATTCAAGACCTTCCAGTGTTTTTCCTCTCAGATGTGAAACAGGAAGTCAACACGGCTGCTCTAGGAGTTACATTGTTTTGTTTGCTCTCTTATCAATCGCTGGAATTTTGCCTGCTTTTCAAAAGAATCAAGAAAACAGCGTGGAAAGTTTTGATTTTGAATGGATCCCAACGAGACAAGCGATGAGAATCTGCCTAACAACTGGACGTTGTATTGGTATGTCAGGGGTGCGGGCCACTCATTTATATACATCCGTGGTTTTCAACCAGTGGGCCGGGGACCGCCAGTGGTCCTTGGGAGAGTCCCATGTGGTCCCCAGCTAAGTGATGGAAAGTTGGTTAACGAGGTGGAATTCTTTGAGAGAGTAAAATAAAACCAAATGGACCCATGTGGGTCCATTTGAGTTAAAATATTCATCATCTGAATTAGCCCAAGTCTACACAACTCGAAAATGTAGAAGATTAATGATCATTTTGATCTGTATGTTTGGCTGTTTTGTTTCCGAAATCCAGCCTGGAATTGTGGACAAAAAATGGGGCTAAAATGTAATCAAATGGTGGTCCGTGGTTCAAATGCTGAATAAATAGGGGGCCCTGGGATCAAAACCACTGATATGCATGACCAGTATATGCAGCATGACCAGTATATGCAGCCCTGGCATCAGCTGGGTGGTGGCGCCGACACGGTCTTGGCTCAATGGGTGTTAAAAGCCTATCTTAGGCAGGGCTACGATTTGGAAAATACAGACTCACAATGCATTGCAATGTTTGAAGATCAGCTATTCCTGATCACAACGAGGTGTGAATAACAAACCAAGTATAACATATAGACCTCCATCTCAGCATGGGTGTACGTCAATAGCCGCTTAGAGCTCTCAGACAGACAGATAGACAGCTGTCCATGGCAGCGGTGCGTGATTCACTCGGCGTTGGAGAGGATTTGGAACCCGCGGCTCCCCCGGGAATGTGGAGCACATGGAGAAAAAGGGGACGTTTGACCCTGAGAGGAGAAGGTCAAAAGAGCAGTAGGTTCTCCTCCCGAGGTACTGCTGCGCTGACAGGCTGCGGATAGAGCAGCAGCAATCAGCAGGATGGCACACATTCTATCTCTCTCTCACAGACACACACAGATACACACACACATGCGCACACGCACACACAGTGCATGCTGTGGGAAGAGCACAGCTTTCTCCCTCTATCTTTCTCGCACACACACACACACACACACACACACACACACACACACACACACACACACACACACACACACACACACACACACACACACACACACACACACACACACACACACACACACACACACACACACACACACACACACACACAGCTGTAGGAAGAAGGGGGTTCACACAAATGCATGAGCGCACGCTCTCCCTCTCTCCCTCTCTCTCTCTCTCTCTCCCTCTCTCTCTCTCCCTCCCTCCCTCCGTCTCCCTCTCTCCCTCTCTCTCTTTCACAGGCATGCACGAGGCAGCTCACATATTATTTTGAGAGCAAATCAATAATTTAACATGCTGTAGAGTAGACCCTGTAGGCGCATAATAGCAAAGATCATCTGCATCAGTCCTGCTGTAACAACTTTATATTCCACGAAAACAAAACAAAGGCATGGGAAAAAATACACACACACAAAGTATGTTCCTCAAAAGCATCGATCATCATCTCTGTTATGTGGAAAACACGTCCAAACGTCTATAATGTTTACTGTAGATGATGAGTCATTTGACAGCATTGCCTCACAATGTTGTGGATTGCAGACGTGCTTTTGGACTGCATGCCC
This sequence comes from Benthosema pterotum, assembly GCA_039105355.1. Lineage (NCBI taxonomy): Eukaryota > Metazoa > Chordata > Actinopteri > Myctophiformes > Myctophidae > Benthosema > Benthosema pterotum. The sequence goes on along the minus strand of CM076971.1, from coordinate 21,955,120 downwards.
AAAACAGGTAAATGAAATTGAAAATGGTTAAACCCTGGACAACAAAAAATAAAAAAAATCAAAGGGCACAAAAAACAAAATAGATCGCCAATCTACAAGCTCACACCGGTCACGCAGTGACAAGCGTGACAACCGTCAGGCGGATTAGTTGGTTAAATAATGTAAATATAGAACTACTGTACTAATCATGGAGAGACTCATTCAGGGACTCTGCGTTCGCTGCATGCAGATGTTTTGGCTTGAAGTCTGGCGTTGAGCGGCTCCCAGGCTGTGGGTTCATTAGGACGACTGGAATAAGCGCCATCTAAATTGCGAACTCCATTATGGCGGTCTATATAGGGTCTGTGAAACCGCCCTGATGTATGTTTATTGAGGCTGGCAGCGGCGGCGGACTAATAGAATGTGCATTATGGCGCCTTATGAATACAGACATTTCTCCCACAGCTGTCCCTCTCCCCTCTCTCACCCCCCTTTTTAATCGCATCTTTATAATTGTCAATTTAATGGAAATCTACATCCACCGGACCCTTCTTGTGCTTTCCAATATTCACATCCTTGCATTTTATTTGGCGTTTAATGAATCTATGTCAGTGGCTGTGACTGGGAGGAAAAAATCTTATTGTTTTCTTTCCCCATCTTGTGGAAATTCCAGAAGGTACGGTAACTATGCAGCGACTGTCCTATATATTGTGGCAGCAGAAATCTACAGAGGATTTTGGAGTTGAACAAACAAACACATTGGTTAAGGCAGCAGTCTAGAGAAGAATGCTGGTTGTGTGTTGCCAACTGGCAAAAGTGTTGCCAACTGGCAAAATTCAAAATGCACTAGTGGCACCTCCAAAAAAAAAAAAAAAAAACTCTAGAAATCGCTAGAGCAGTGGTTTTCAACCATTGGTCAAAATAGCAATTCTTCTACATTTTCTAAATGTGTAGATTCTTAAAAATTAGGTAACTCAGATGTTTAAATATAATTTAACCCTTGAAAGCGTGAAATGAAACCAAATGGACCCGTCCATTTGGTTTCATTTTATGACCTCAAGAGTTACAGATCTACAGTATAAGGGTCCATTTGGTTACCAACAGTGTTGGTCTATATTACTTAGGAAAGTAACTTCTTTACTTTACTCGTTACCCCTTAGACAAAGTAATATCATTACTTTACTTATTACTGGATTTGAAGAGTAATATATTACATATTACGTTATTACTTTCCCAAGTTCTCAACACCGCTTTTGAAAAAAATTGAGAAGTACAACATAATCCATTTATTACAAAATAAAGCAGCAAGCGATTTGTATTGTACATAACTGCGCAGGATGCAGCGTGTGGACTGGATCTACAATCTACTGCACATCTCTGTTGTTACAGTACCTGTCAATAGCTTGTACATCTGTTCTATTTTTGCATGCAATAACAAGCTCATTTTAAGAAAGTAACTTGGCGTTACTTGCAAAGTAATGCGTTACTTATTACCCATTTTTGCAGAGTAATCTCGTTACTTTACTTTTTGGAGCAAAAGTAATAATATTACAGTAATATGTAATCTAAAATTAGTTACTGCCCAAGGGTCCATTTGGTTACCAATGGTCCTTTCTAGGAAGGAAGGAGGACTCATAGGTCATAGGTGGAAAAATGGTGAACGAGGGTTGTATCTCTGGCACCTGTCAAGCAATTTCGACCCAACTCACCAGCAAAAAAGCACTAGATTTTCCGCCAGGAGTTTTTCCCTAGGTTGGTCTGGGAAAAAAAGCTAAAAATAGTGAAAAAGTAAAAATAGTGCCAAGTTGGCAACACTGGCTGGGGCATTCAGAGTAAAAACACATTTTGGTTGAGTCCAGTACTTGTTGCGAGTTATTATTCAAACAAACATGATTGTGAGCATGGGAATATGGAAGATGTCATGGCAGTAGGCGTGTAGATGACACAGTGTCGTCAACATACAGCCCCCTATCAGTGTTAATTAAAATATGCAGCTGCAAAACAGATATTTAATACACATCATCAAAAATGAATGGAGCATGTAATCCAACGTTAATACCCCTATATTGATTTCACATCATCGTGACGGCACTTTGATCGAAGACGTGACATGAATACTGACTGTCAATTAGCCCGAGCTTAAGAAATATAATCAGACGCGGAGGGATTCAAAGCACGCCTGGGAAAGAAAGAGAGAGAAACGAAATACTAAACAGGGTCTTGAGTGATGTCATGATGCACACCCAGAGAAAGCCGAAGCATAGCGATCTGTCACGCAAGGTTTGTTAATTTCATAAACATACATGCTTGCACTATGCGCGCACGTGTGCGTGCATGTGCGACCGTCCGTGCGTGCTCGCACGTGCATATACTGTATAGAGCCCACTGTATCATCATCCAGGCTTTTTTTTCTCTTTCTTCTTTTTTTTCGCTCAAGGACATCAAACGCAATGCAAGCCGCCGAGCACCAATGCGAAACAGTAGATTGATGATCACTATTGCAAATGTCACATTTTCCAGAAGAGCACGTCAGAAAATGTTTACTGGCACGGCTGCACAACGCAGCGGAAGGAAGATGATGGTGAGCGGAGGAAGGAGGAGGAGGACGGAAGGGAAGAAAAGGCGTAGGCGAGGAGGCCGTCCCCCAACCCCCCTCCCCACCAACCCACCACACTACCTTGGGGGATAAACACGTCCGCCACCACCACCGCGCCGCCGCCTGCATGCTTCACCGTGACAATAGACATGGCTCATTTTGTTTTCTGGCAAAGAAACGCAGTTACATTGTCACTCGCGTTGGAAAATGTGGAAAATGACATGAATTATGCCGTTTCACAATGGCCAAAAACATCACTGCTTCTTCCTGAAGTGGCCGTGGCACTTTCTACTGAAGGAGACGTACGCTTTGGAAAGAGGAACAAATGGACCTGAAGGAGTTTATGGGAGCCAATTTAGTTGTTGTGCCAACATGGCAGGCCATACACGGCGTTTTGGAAAATAACTTGGGCCCCTTCCCTGGCCCTACTTTCCCCTCACAGGTGCTACCAATGATACTAATTAAGGCTCCCTTCCAAATCTCCCATACAGTGGTTCTCAAACCAATTTCATTTCGAGGAGCGCATTAACTCCGAGAGTGCACCAAATGGAACCAAAGGGTCCATTTGGTTTCATTTGTACACTCTCAAGAGTTAAGACACACCTGTGAAGGCACAAGGCAGTACAGTGAACGGGGCCCAGAGGTAGGAGGCTTCATCCTGTGTGCATATACCATACAGAGCCTATTAACCCGTATAACTCCCATTGATGTAATTGACATAATAAAAGTCAAAATCCAAACTTCCCAGTGACGTAGTTGAAGTAATCATTTAACCCCGAATGATCATTAATTTAGAATCTTAACCGGATATACTGTATTAACACCAAAAAATGCTCCCCTGTAGTGTCGTAGTACGTGCTCATGCGGGGTCTATGCTGATCATAATCCAACAATCTGCATGTCATTACGGCTTGATTTGACATATTTATGGTAAAGCATTCGCACCGTTCGAGCCCTCCATGTTGATGAGGTCCTCAGTACTCTGTGGTGGTTTGCGGCCAGGGATCGTGTGCATTACTGCCACCAACTGCCACATAATTCTTCAGACTATTTAATAATGATTTCCACGGGTTACATTATATTCTGATGAATTTATTTGATAGGGATTTGATTAATTAATTAAAAATAAGCCTAATTAACCCAGTGTCTGCCTACCTGTAGGCCTGAACACGACGGTAGGGCAGAACACAGTGATTTAATGATTCCATTCTTTAATCCATCTTCTGATCCAATGCCTTTCATAATGGCATTTTCGGGAAAAAAATAAATAAATAAAAAAATAAATAAATAAATAAATAAAAAAATAAATAAATAAAAAAATAACGCTGCACCCGCACCCATTCTATCCCAGGCATTCAAATGGCACCATCTCAGAATCAGCCCCTGGATGTTGCTTCCATTACACTCTCAAGAGTTAGAATATTCATCATCTGAATTAGCACCATTTAATTAAGAAGTCCACCCATTTAGAGAATGTTGGAGATTAATGGTAATTTTTGATCTGTATGTTTAACAAAAAAGCAAAAAGGTCCCGCACACTGTCCTTGCCAAAATGTTGCTCTTTATTGGTATCAACGTTTCGGTCACACAGACCTTCTTTATGTCTGTCCTGAAAAAAGGTCTGTGTGACCGAAACGTTGATACCATGAAATAATAAAGAGCAACATTTTGGCAAGTACTTGACAGTGTGCGGGACCTTTTTTCTGTTTTGCAATACTTGTTCCGCTGCCCTACGCACCTGTCACCAACATTTTGAGGTGTGCATTGGCCTTTTTTGGTTTTTGGTCTGTATGTTTGCCTATTTTGTTTGCGAAATCCAGCCTGGTATTGTAGACAAAAGCAAAATATATCTTTTGCTTTGTGGGGATAAAATGTAATCAAAATGTGGTCCGTGGCTCAAATGCTGAATAAATAGTGGGTCCTGGTGTCAAAATGGTTGAAAACCACTGGGTTAAACTAGTAGGGAAAGGGTTAATGGGCCACACATACTTCTGTGCCACTATACTTTGCCACTACTATTGTTATCGTAGTCTATTCTACAAGCTCAAATGCCAGTGAGTTGCCACTGGGAGGACAGTCCTTTATCTTCCCATTCAACACCCCCTGCTGATAGCCACCACTGCGCCCAGGCTAGCCCCTGTAGTTGCTGATGCAGCAAAAAAAAGATAACCCATCCCCGCCCGGCTTCCCTCCCCTAACACCACCAATTATGTCTGTATAGACACTCAGCGAACTGGATGCACCCCATCCTCACCTCCCCCAACTGGATTCGAACCCACAATGTTGATCTGTGATGGTTAGAAAACCACTTTCTTATTTTTCACGGGTTGACAATACAAATCCCTCCTGCGGTTGAGAAGGAGACAGAATGTACACTGAACACACTGTTTTCAATGCGGTATGCGCCTTACAATATGTTCGACCTAGACCTTGCATTGCATGCACTCATAAGGGGGAAACCGTTATATATTATATATTAGTCACCATTATATATTATATATTAGTCACAAGGTCTTGTCAATACCTCTCATTGGTTAAATATTTATACAATCTACAGGCATACGTAAAGTCTTAAAGTAACATTTCACCTTTTTTTTCACATTTAGAAGATTTAGAACACTTTTCTGGGGGTCTTTATGTGTGTAATATGTGGTTTTAGATATTTTAGGTTCTAGTAGTGAGTCCAGTGTCATCAACACTACGTCCTGGACTACATTTCCCACAATTCTATGCTGCACTGCACCTCCCTGTGGATAGGGATACATAGTTCAGGAGGTATTGTCAATGACATCAGAGACTCTGGGTTCACTGCTAAACTCTAAAATATCTAAAACCACATATTACACACATGAAGACCCCCAGGAAAGTGTTCTAAATCTTCTAAATGTTATTAACAAATTTATAAAATATTTTCGGCAACAATGGTGTAATGACCCTTAATATATATAAAGTAACAATGCTTTGTGAGCTTGTAGATCTAGACAGAACTATTTTTGCTACTTTTGTGCGTTGTGCACATCAAAAACGGTGATGCCTGACAACAACCGAAGAATAGACTGGTGGCAAATGCAGATGTTTCACACAGACATGTGGAGGCTTCCAGAGACAGTATAAAACAGCCTCTGATGATCAGCAGGGAAACAAAACCATGGCACAATGCCGCTGCCACAAAACCCATCATAAACATTACTCTAGCGAACATGACTGGACTTCACAAGGGACATGCAACCTAACATGCTAGCCAAGATCCATTATCTTCCACTACAACGTTAACATGGCACTTTAGCCCCGGAGCATTTTACCATACATAACATGCAATTGATGGCAGCCTAAAGGGAGTTCTCGCTGCAATCTTTCACACAATCAACTAATGCCTGATCTATGCTCCAGCGTACGGTGGTGTCTGGCGCCTAAAATAGCCAACATGCAAGCCCACAACATGTCACATTGTGACAACCTTCTACATCTTTTATTTCCTTTTTTTATTTTTATCCCACGATTTTTGTAACCCATTATTCACCCAGGGCCAATTCCTGATCCTGGGCTCTACACACCGTCCGCCAAGCTGGGGAGGCAACGGGCTGGCCTCATGCTTCCTTCAATGCATGAGGAGTCCAAGCTGAGTTCTTTTCACCTGATGGGGGAGTTTCCCTGTTTGGATGTCGCATGTGAAAGGAACACGTTATTCCAAACAGTTCCTGTTTGGAATAGTTCCTCTAACAGGCGCCCCGGCTGGCCAGGGGGAGGCAGTTTAGAGCCCAGGATTATTGCATGTTTTATGAGAGTGTCTACCCTAGGGGACACAGGAAGAACATGCAAACATGCATACAAAGTCCCTTTCGCCAACCCCACCTCAGGTATGGGCACTGATGACGCAGAGGAGGAGACACGCCACCAGCACCCACAGCAGCGCCCCTAGTGGGAATTGGACCCAGGATCTTCTAGCTGTGAGGTGGCAGCACTAACCACTGTTCCACCGTGCCCTCACATCTTCTATTTCCGGCTTGTGACAAGTTAACGCCGCACAACAAACTATAAATCGGGCTAAAGGGGCCACGCTCTCCGCTCACACCCTCTTCCCATTCTTCAGCAGTCATACCCAAACATTAGTCTAATTCACCCATAACTGCCCACGGCTCCACTCAAGCTTAGCAGAATAAGGTAATCAGTAGCGTCTTATGCGGGTATATTCAGACCCTGATATTAATCAAAGCCAAGCAGGGAGGCGGTCGGAGAAGGTGCTGTATATCTTTGGGAAGAATTAGAATTTACAAGTAGCAGAGACATAGTTAGTGCTCGTAAATTCATTATTGCTGTTTCCACAGATAAGCCCCCAGTGTGGCGCTGTGAATCATCCGGCAAACAGCCTTGTCATCTGTCTGAGGATGGACCGGGGCTGGAAAAGTGAAGGGGAGGTACGGGAAAAAAAACACTCACTCACAATGAGGATACGAGTGCAGGGAGAAACACTCAAAGGAAGGAATTGTGGCCGTAACAACCCGGTAGTCATCATGCGCACGTGTGTGTGTGTGTGTGTGTGTGTGTGCGTGCGTGCGTGCGTGTGTGCGTGCGTGCGTGTACTACAGCTGCAACTAACGATCATTTTCATAATCGATTCATCGGGCGACTATTTAAAGTTCATCGGATAATGACTCTTATTTAACTATCGATTCATCATTTTCAATTGAGTGTACAAAATGTGAACCAAATGGACCGGCGAGGGTCCATGATAGAAAAATTCATTAACATGGTGAAACACAACACAATAACATCATCAAGTTGTGTTTCACCATGTTAATGATTTTTTTCAGACCTCCATTTCTAGGAAACAATGAGGTGTATTAATTAATGAAAGTACAATGTGGAAAACGGGTGGAATTCGTTACACATAACACTGGAAAAACTATGATTAAGTGGAAAATGGGTAAAAACTTCAGTGACTAGTTGACGAACTGATGAATGCACTGAGGGAGCGCACGCACAGGCACACGCACAGACACATACATGCACGTGTGTACGCACACATGCGGTGTCAAACACGCTCAAAACTGATTGACAACAAAGTACTTCAATATTGTTTTCCCTAAGAAAAAAATGAAGAAGAAAAAAAGAAAACTCAATTTGCCTGAGTAATCAGTGTACACAGGCTTAATAAGCCTGTGAGATGTAATATAAAGGTAATTATGAGTAATGATGCTTTTTGAAATGAAAATGGCTTTCATTGAGTTTACAACCGGCAATCAGTCACTGCCACCATGAGGTCACAAACTGTGTTATGGTCCAGTGTATGTTTTCCTCTTCTGACCTTGGATGTAGGCGACTCTGGGTGGGCTAGTCAGTCATTTCAGAAGGAATGTTCACCGGTGTTTATATTTAAGAACAAAACAAATATATTGTACTATAAATATATTGTGCTTTTCAGAAATGTCATTAGCAAACACATCACAAAACAAACAATTCAGTATAAGAAGCTAAACGCAGCTGCCCTATTATACATCCCTGGTGATACCTTGTTTCTGTATCATGACATTAGGCACTTTAATCTATCATATTTTCAGAACGGCTCCCCTTACCGGAAGTATGGCTGCTATGACGCAATCGACGTAGCTGTCAAAATCAAACAGGTGTGTGTCAAACAGGCGTTGTGGACACTATGTTAAAGTGTAGGTTCTGCTGTAGTAGGAACGGCTGCTTCGGCAAGCAGGTTCATCTATCGAACACGGAACCACTTCCTGTTGCCGTAGTAGAATCATCGTACGGCTTAAAGTCCCTATTCTGTATCATAATCCTTGTAACACTGATAAGCATATACTTATCACCTATTATTTATTTAGATGTCATTGGAACTATTCGTATTAAAACTTATTTAATAAAGATGCTATCTTACAATAAATGTAGATGCATTTAACACAAATGTGCATAAACATAACTGCCTTCCCCGATGCATTAGCGTTAAGAGTGTCAACAAGCTTCAGCAGGTCACAGAAACACAGCCTCTGCAGTGACTCTGAAGCCCTCAATGGAATATGATTAAAGATTACTATCACACATACCATAAATCACTGGCCGCCAAAATATGGAGAACCGAGATGACTGGAGACACGCTCGTCTAAGGACAACATAGAGACTAGAGAGATATAATAATGTCTGCGGACCCCACTTTATAAAGCCCTGCCACGAAACATTCTTTATATGAAGAAAGGCTTGCGGATTGATTGCACAAAGCCTTTTCGACTGAAGCACGAAGGCTCTGCTTGTACCCAACTGAGCGGCTGAAAGTTTTGTGTGCGATGTGCAACGACTTACTGTAGTGTATATAGGACTTCATTTTAATTTAAACATTTATGTGCGCCGGAAACAAAGGGACAACGGAATGCTCATTCTGCCAAGGCCTGTGGAGACGATGGCGATGTGGCGGGGAGAGGGGGAGGGAGGGAGGAAGGGAGGGGGACAAATTAAAAGGAACGTGCTTTGTGACCAAGGCCCCCCCAGTGCACACTGTCTGCACTATCTCTCTGTGGCACAGAGGAGGCTGACAAGTTCACCGTCACATCTGGAACGGGCCGATGGGAGACAAGTTTTTAATTATAAAACAGAGCCTCAGCCGAAAGGAAAGGAGGCCACCCCTTTTACCACCCCGGAGGGAAAATACGGCTGCGTGTGTGTGTGTGTGTGTGTGTGTGTCCCTCTCCATTGTCCCAACAGAAGCGGTGCATTCGGATGCAGGCACACAAAATAGCTATGGGGGGAAAAAGTGGACAAAGGTATGCGGCGCAACCGCAGGGTGGCAGAATTGTCTGCGGTCATTGGCGATTTTAGGAAGGTGCCAGAGAGGTACCCCCCCCCCCCCCCCCCCCCCTCTGGTGGCCAAAAATGGGGAAAAAGTGTGTGTGTGTGTGTGTGTGTGTGTGTGTGTGTGTGTATATATATATATATATATATATATATATATATATATATATATATGAAAAAATGTCAGTTGCCGTTTCATTCAATTGCAACTTCATACTCATTTACACAAATTTACATTTACATTCCAGTCATGCTTGAGGAATGAAAATGAGGAAATAAATCACATACTGTCTAGAAAAATAATTCCGAGGCCCATATTCAGTGGTCTCCAACCATTTTCATACCAGGGCCCAATATTTATTCTGCATTTTAGCCACGGAGGACCAGCATTTGATGTTGAGTCTAGTCTCTCGGACTCAAAACTAAGTTTTTGTCCACAATTTAGGTAAACTGGCAAAACGTTGGTCAAAACACTGTAACAATTCTTCAACATGTTCTAATCGTGCAGATTCTTGAAAATTACATAATTCAGATGTTTAAATATAATTTTACTCTTGAGAGCGCAAAATGAAAGCAAATGGACCCTTATGGGTCCATTTGCTTTCATTTTATATTCTCAAGAGTTACAGATCTATGCCCCCCTGCTGGGAGAGCCTAAAACCGCCTATATCTGCAGCCCGATAGGTAAACAACTGAGCGACGATGTTCCCATTTAATAGCAGGGTTTCCCCCAGCGCTTTATTCTTAAGGCGGCCGCCCTGAGTGAAATCCACCCCCGCCTTGGCTACGTTACCCCCCCAAAAAAACAAAAAAACAAAACAAGAAACCAGAGTTAAAGTTAAAATGTGTCGTTCATACAATGTGCATGTTATCTGCACTAAGACTTCAAACCGAAAGTGCGATTTGAAACCATGTCATTAGCAAATCGCAACCGCCGCGATTATTCAGTATTATTCAGTATTCAGTATCAGCCGGAGCGAGTCTGATCCAGTGTCGACACTTCTGTGCTGCGCTGCTCAATCAGTGCATGCAGTGCTTCGGCTCCCGAAGCAGTAAAAAGACGCATTGGTGGCTGTCTGGTTCATGGTCAACGCTTGCCGTCTGTGTCCCGCCCGACTCCCGCGGACCCCCGTCATGTCAGCCTAACCAAACGACATCACGGCTGAAATGATCGCGGTTCGACTGGTGTGTAGCTTCATATGCTTAACGTTAGTCTCCCTCTCCCTGTCTGTTGAATAATTAGCACATAGGCTAGCTTGTAGCTCGTGTGTGCTGCTTCTGAGTGAGTGAGTGAGTGAGTGAGTGAGTGAGTGAGTGAGTGAGTGAGTGAGTGAGTGTGTGTGTGTGTGTGTGTGTGTGTGTGTGTGTGTGTGTGTGTGTGTGTGTGTGTGTGTGTGTGTGTGTGTGTGTGTGCGCGTGCGTGTGTGTGCGCGTGCGTGTGCGTGTGCGTGTGCGTGTGCGTGTGCGTGTGCGTGTGTCTTGAAGCGGAGTATTTTGAGGGTGACCAGATGTCCCCGTTTCTGTGGGACAGTCACAGGGTGACCAGATGTCCTTTGCGTGGGACAGTGTCTCATTTCAAAGACTTTTCAGTCATCCCGCAAATTGAGACCCTGTCCCACATTGTGACTGACAGACTACAGTGGTCAATTGTCCTAAAAGTCCCCCTTCTATTTTCTGTTGTAAAGTCTTCTCACTGTCTCTGTTAATGCTAGATGTGTTTTAAGCCTGTTGAAATAACAGATGAAGTACATACTAACATGAATAAATAACAAATTCATGGCTGGGGACTATTAAGACTACTTAAGCATGAGGCATTTTTAATGCCAACTGTAATGTGTTGCTACCCTGCAATTAAATGTAATACTTCTGTCCCTCAAATGAACAGTTTTGGTCCACTTAAGTCTGATTGATCAATCTATTGTGAAAGAAAAATATCTACCAGTCTGCCTGTTCTGATAAGAAATGAAATATGGCCTAATAATGACATAACTGCAGTAAATGGCCATTGAATATGTGATGACCGTGCAGTCATTCCCTTATTGACAATAAGGGAATTTATATTCTTTTTTTTTACTGTGGCACTCGGAGTGTCAAGGAAAAAATCATGGCACTTCATGTCAAAAGGTTGCCTACCCCTGGCCTACGGTATTGTAATTAAATCACATGCACGCGCACACGCACGGACGCGCACGAGCACAGACTCGAAGCCTCACCACCTTGGCTAAACAATTTTCTGGGGGACGATGTAACATTTAATAGCCATCCTCTCCGTCCGCCCACGGTCTTTTCGGACTGTTTGATGTGTCGCAGTAAATTACTACTTCATTACACTGGGCTATGATTGCGGCTATACACTCATTACCAATCTATGAAATGAATCATAGTTCCATTATATATGTCTGCTCGTCCCTCGCACTCAAAGGAAATGCAGCAAAACCTTAATAGTTCACAAAACACAAATATCAAAAAAGTTAATGAGACTTTGTGCTATTTCTCAATAAATACATGTCAATTGTTTTTTTCCAGAGTTCTCCAAAGGAGAAAAAAAAACATAATGAAGTACAATGCTTAAAATGTTCTCAATGTAGACGGTTCGTGCAAAAGTCACAGCAAAACAATGTTATATAATGGTGCTGTTTGGAGAAAATAAGACATTATAATGTCCTTGTCAACCTCGGAAAACATCTTGTAGAGTAATCAGCAGATTGAAAAATGTTTTGTGAGGCGACTAGTAAATGCCGTGGAAAGTTTTGTCTAACAAAACAGATTAGCATAAACCATGAAATGCCGCAGGAAGTGTATGCGCGCTCGGCGTGCGCCTTGCTATAGGGGGACTAGATTTATTCTGCATTGATGACTCACTGGATATTGTCGACCAGAAATGTTGTATATCCTATTTGAGCTTTTTATGTTTATGCAATGGCACAAATGGCGCAAAAAAGGCCAGTTGGCATTCAATGCTCAGTATAAAATCATTATTGAATTAACTGAAGAATATCTTTAACATCCAAATCGATCGGATTGGAATTGAAGGTTTTTGTACTATTGGGCGCAATTCATTCATTCAAAGTTATTGAAGAGCATCCCCCCCAGTCCTGAGAGATGCTGTTTCATTCATTCTGTGATGTGTACAACATAATTTAGAATCAATAATTTGGTTGAGTAGAGGGGAACAATGTTATTGTTTATGTTGCTATATCCACAGCTCTGACACATTACATGTACAATATTATTGCTTATGATGAATTGAATGGAACAAAGAACGCATTCTGTTCATATTTCCGCTGCCACTTAGTTATGTGAACCCACCGATTGCCCTCACAGCTAAACCTTGTGTAGGACAGCGGCGTAACAAATACAAAAGACTACAACATGGCTACATGAAGTCTTGAAGGTCACGAATAGACTAATAAAGCATGCATACCATGAATCCTCCTTGTGCCAATAGTCATAATAGAAGTTGTTCCCCCATCCATAAATGCGTATTCACCTTAATGTCTTTCTTGAAGCCTTGTGTTATGGATGGGGGAAAAGGTGCAGATCTAGCATAGAATACGATTGCCTGGTCACCACTGGCCATTATTCACATTGGCCTTGATCGAGTACACCTCATTCAACTGCATTCAATGCTTCCACATTGTGTCACGTACAGTATCCGAGTGTCTAGAGTGCATACCCAGGATGACAGTGTGAATCTGCCCTAAGTACTGCAGGGTTTAAGTAGTTAACGTACAGTAAGACCTACACGAAAAGTCAAGAAGTCTGCCCACAACGAACAAGCGCCTCGAAAACCCACAAACATTCCATGCAACAAATAATTACATTCACAAGAATAGAAAGGAGAAAAAAGATATGTGTGAGTTATTGATTATGATAGCCATCAACTCAAAATAAAGCCTACTTACAGGTCAATACAGAGCCATACTGTGGAAACATGAAAGGTATATTTTGTGTAAGCTACAGAAAATTCATAATTTATCATGGTACGTGAACTATCAGACAGCAATTAATTCTTCAAAGAAAAAATGAAATGAAGAAAAATCAATCCCTGTGGTGTTTGAACATTTAATCCACTGTGTAACTTGAAGTGGTTTGAAAATACTACTCAGTTAAAAAAGGTACTGGGTGTCAAAATGTATGTTATTCCTTTTCTACAGTAGAGAGAAAAACGAGTGTGCTCAACTTCACTGCCAACCAGACCGTATGGGCAGATGGGAAAGTGATTTGGAGGTACAGAAGTTTTTATAAAGGTGAATTTAGTGTTACATACCCTGGGTGCATGCCAGATCAGAATCAGCATATTTTTGACTTTTGACTCCACTAGAGTATCTGTAATAGGAGAGAGTAGCGACACTACCATTGACTCCAATGCTACGACTGAAAAGAGACAACAATTGGCTGAAACAAGCATGTGACGACAGCTATTAGCTGAAAAGCACACGTGATGCCTAGTAAGGAGGGTTCCAAACAAACCAAACTCTCGCCCATCCAGCTCCATTGACAGCAGATCACATGTTCGCTGCTAAATGACCGCATTTTAGGACATTTTAACGCATTAACAGACCTCTCGTCACTTTAGTGAACAATGATTTGTTATATAACTCGCTTTAGTTAATGTATATTATGAGAGAATATGCTGTGTTGTGATGCAGTGGTTAGCTATGTAGGCTTATGATTGGACCTTGCAGAGCTCTAGTGCAGGCGTGCTGTCGCTACTCTCTTCCAACAGATGCTCTAGTCTCCACCAGCCATCCTGAAGATTGGCTGACCTAAGAAATCTCACATCATTGAACGCAACATGTGATTTCACATGAAATATTGCATGCACATTCACACTAGCCCAACAAGGCTCAGTGTTGCCTTTAGCAACATTAACCCTTTAATTAATTAAAACATATTTTTATTTATGTATTTTTTCACATAAATATCATGGTTAATGTTCATCGTTTAGTATTTCATTGCAATTGGTCATGATATTTGCATAAAAATACCCCCACCAGAGGCTACAATTAACCCAGTTAAAAATCTCTGGACGACTTTCGATGATTTTTTACCTTTGAGCTTTAGCCTTTAACCCCAATAAAAGTAAAATGACTGCAATAAATATATTTTGTGATCCTTAAAATGTCTAGAACATGTACATTCATCATATTAAAAGATATAACCAAATATATAGCCTACATTTTTTGATTTATTATAATTATTTTAATAATGATCCTAATTTGCACAAATAAAATATATTTTTTAAATACTATTCATAAACGATGGTAGTACAAACTAGTAGTAAGGTTTAAAACAGTTTTTTTTCCTAGTAGAATTACTGTATACCTGGGCCTTGCGGGGCTACAGGCAGAGAAAGAAATGCCATCCTTTTCACAGTGGCCTGTTATAGTAGAAGGCCACAATAACCTACCTGACCTGGCTGAGACCTGTGCTCCGAGGAGCACCATTTCTATGAACAATTACAGTATCTCCCAGACAGACATGCCATTAGACGTTTTAACGTTATATACGAATGTCTGGCAAGCCTTGAAAGTGGTTGCATGAACAGCACAAATGGATCCCAGCCCCATTGTTTGGGGAAAAATAATGTTGAGATAGGAGGACAAGGCATCTCTAAGCTGCTGTGAGATCTATGCAGCTCTGACTGGAGCCTCTGTGAACCCTGAATTTTCCAAACCTAAGAGAGATGAGCACTCAGGTGTCCTCTGCATTAATTTACAAACGTAATGAAATCCACAAAATAAGCGGTTTGGAGACATTTGAAATGTTTATGGAAATCGCTGTGAGCTGCAGCGGCATGTAATGGAATGGATATAAAAGGCGTGCCGCTCATCGACGACAAGGGATATCTTTTACATAATCTCCATTTAAAATTTTAAATAGAATTCAAACCGGAATAGAACCTAAACATTGTGACAAGATGGTTGTAATGGGTTTTTAGGCCAGTTGTTTCTTGGACCGGGGCCCACTTGAAATTCCCTAAAGCCTTTGCGGCCCTAATATGTGGCCACTTAACTAGCTGTTAGCTGCTGGTCAGATGGATGGGGTGCGTGTTTATTACCGGTATAATGATCAATCGATTGGGTTCCTATTCAATCAATGGAACATAGTGGTTCCTATTTAGGCGCATCTCCATTGATACTCATTTGTTTTCCAACACTGTAAAGCAGTGGTTTTCAACAGGTGGTCTGCACCAGTGGTCCTTAAGAGGATTCCAGGTGGTTCCCAGGCTAAATGATAGAAAGTTGGTTAACCAGGTGTAACTCTTTGAGAGCGTAAAATGAAACCAAATGGAACCGCAAGGGTCCGTTTGATTTCATGTTTACGCTCTCAAGAGTTAAAATACTCATCATGTGAATTAGTCCAAGTCTGCACAACTACAGAATGTAGAAGATTAATGGGCATTTTGATCTGTATGTTTGACTGTTTTGTTTCCTCAAATCTAGCCTGGAATTGTGGACAAACACAAAAGAAATCTTTAGTTTTGGGGTCTGCAGGGCTAGAATGTCCTCAAATGGTGGTCCGTGGCTCAAATTCTGACTAAATAATGCGCCCTGCAGTGAAAAAGGTTGAAAGCCACTACTAAAGCAACAAAATTAATACTACAACTCCTTGGCCATGGAAGGAGTACACAGAGCTGAAGTATGGATGTCTTCCTCACCCCTCAAATATGCAACCTCACTGTGCATTGATTTACGATTCAGTGAGTGGTGCCTTCATTATAAAACATGTTATGCCAATTTAAAATTTTCAATACAAACATTTACTGCAGACGATACAGTTAATCAAGAGCGACTTACAGTAAGCAAGAACAAAGACATGCTAATACATGAAATAAATAAAAATAGTCACCATGAATCGTAAGCTAATAGTGGAATATCCATATAATGAAACTACACAGAACCGTAAAACCTAACTATATCTATATAAAATGCAAGCGCAATGCACGTTAATAAACTTTGCCAACTGTAAGGTCAGGTCGAGGCCAGGGAAAATACTATGGCAAATGCTAGGGCTAGTCTTAAGTAATGTATCATATTGAAGATTTTATGGATACAATATGCAGCTGGACTTCTAGGCAGCACTGCTGTTTAAACTTATCAAAGGCAACTTTAGCGCGCACAGAATCTGTTTGTAAACAGGTTTGAATCTAACTCCACCTCACCTCCACTTTATTGGCTCATTATGAAACTGCTGGAGACTGCTCTGTCTGATTGGCTAAACGCTGCTTCATTTTACAGCAAATTACAATACATAAGCATGCTACGGGTTATTTTTGATAACAGGATCAATATATTTTGTTTTCAGTCTCTGTTAGCCTCTAGGTTCTAGCCTCAATGTGGATCATTGTTTGGACTATCATGTTATTTGCCATTGTTTGGAAAGGGTCATTTTGCACATGCGTTAAATCAAATCAATTCAATAAATTCATTAAAGGGGAACTCCACCGGTTTTCAACATTTTTTTTTACAAGCATGGACAAATGGAACCAAATGGACCTGTTAGGGTACATTTGGTTCCATTTGTCCATTTGAAAAAAATCATGTAAAAGTAAAATCATTAACATGTCATCAAGTTGTGTTTCACCATGATTTTTAATGATTTTTTCAGACCTCCATTTCTATTAAACACATAATGGGGGGACTTTTTAATCACACAACATCTTTAAGGTATATTAATGAGACATAGTAAAAATGTTGAAAAGTGGTGGAATTCCCCTTTAACAGCCCTAGTTTTATTACAAATCTACCCGCCTTTAGTACCTTTGGCTTTAATTATTCATTTGCTTTGGCAAGCCTCGTCCTCCCTGTGTTTATCCTACGGAGCTTAACAGTGTACATCACTTCAATAAATGCCTCTTTTTTTCACATGTTCCATCTGTGTGGTTGCGGCGATGCGTCTCCCTGTCCCACTAGATTCCATCTGCGTCTCGCAAAACACAACTCAAAAAGCTATTGTTATAACTGCACAGATGGGAGAAGCAGGCAGAAAAAATCCTTCCTTCGTTCATCTTTGGCAACGGCAAAATAAAAGCATTCCCTTTGAAAGAAATGGGTTTTATCTGTGTGTATTTGTGTGTGCGCGTCATTGGCGATTTTAGGAGGATGCCAGAGGGGCACTTGCGCCCCCTGGTGGCCCAAAAAAAGAAAAAAAGTTGGGGAAAAATTACCAGATTGACATTGACATAAAACATTCAAACCTACTGATTGGCTTGTTCCAAAACGTGTAGATAAATCATATAGTATCTAGAAAAGCATGTACTGCTTACTTGCTTATATTCTACAACAGTGGTTTTCAACCATTTTCAAACCAGGGCCCACTATTTATTCCGCATTTTAGCACACAGAGGACCAGTTTAGTCTCTTGCACCCAAAACTAAGGACTTTCATGTTTTTGTCCACAATTAGGAAAGCCAACTGCATGGCAAAGCATTGGTCAAAATGACAATTCTTCTACATTTTCTAATTGTGTAGATTCTTGAAAATTATGTAATCAGACGTTTAAATATAATCGAACTCTTGAGAGTGTAAATTGAAACCAAATGGACCCTTACGGGTGGTTTCATTTTACACTTTTAACCCCCCCCCCCCCCCCCCCCCACACACACACACACACACTCACACGAGAGCCTAAAATCGTCTATGCATCTGTGTGTGTGTGTGTGTGTGTGGGGGGGGGGGGGGGGTGGGGGGGGGGTGCCCCCAGATGGCTAACCGCTGAATTGGTCAGCGTCAAGCTTCTTGTGCATGCAAGGAGATGCACAGAAGGAATAACAAATAAAATTAACTGTGATGGGCGACCAGATCGCAGCCTGTGATGTCATTTGCGATAGCATGCGCTCTCTTCCCTCTTGTGTTCAATATGCATAGCATGAAATCAGACAGAAACACACACACACACACGTCAGAAGTCTGCGAGGTTTAGTCAGCTGCTGACCTTCTGTGTGCATTATTTAAATTCATCTCACATTGGGTTGATCTACTTGAGAATGCTGCCGAGATGTAAGTCGGAAAACATGAGTGGGGCAAAAAATAACATCCGCAGAGCAATTGACATTTACCATGATGCCATGACGGGACTGCAACACCATACCAGCTAATGGCTGGGAAAGAGTATAAATGAACCATTAAATGAATCAATGGATGAATGAATAATGTACATAAAAATAACTAGGACATTATAAGACAAAGAGAAAAGATCCACACAAGGCTCACAGCTCTATATGTTGGCCGAGTGATCCTCCTGTATAGTGAAGGAGCTTATGGCCATATTTTACGGAAATGTGGACACGGCTGATGAAAGCGCCAATTTTTTTTCCATGTGCTCTCCATAACCAGAAATTTCATTTTGGAAGGGGAGCCACGTCATTGAGATGGCAGAAGACGACCATCTTGCCATTGGTCTTCAAAGATGGCCATCATGTAATATCTATATATGGTACATCCAAGAAGTATCTATATCTACATCTAATGTCTGAGTACCAATTTCTCTGATTCCAAACCAATTGGAAGGTCAAGCCTGGTGTCACAATATACAGTATTTTCTGAGGAACTCAATAAAGTGACTAGGATATCAATAAGTGACTCATTTTTGCCAAGATCTGAACATTTGGACAAAAGCACCACATGTTACACATGTTTTCTGTCACAAAAACTATAGCTATTTTGGTAGGAGCCAAGTCATCAAAATGTTGGGAGGCTGCCATCTTGGATTTCAAATGATTCGCTGACAAACTTCGTCTCCAACTCCAACACACGACTTGCACAAGGTGTGCTTATATCCTACCAAGATGTAAAAGCTTGAGCAACAGTCATTTTTTATTCATGCCATGCCATAATGTCCTGCCTTAAGAGCAGCGTTTACGTAGCTTATGATGAGGCAAGGAATACATTTATGAGATTAGAGAGCAGATTAAAGGGTCACTCAGCCCTTTGCAACCAGATCTTATTTTAATGTTAATTGCAGACACGGTGAACCAGATGACTATGTAAGCCAAGAAGAATTGTCTGTCTGTCTGTCTGTGTCTAGCTGTGCGTCACTTTTTGCATGGCCAAATATGGGGTGTTATGGGAAGTGAACAGCAAACATGCCAGTATTGTTGTTGGTGGACAACTTTTGTTACAGTATGTGTGTAATATGTGATTTTATATATTTTAGTATCTTTTTTTTCCCCAGATATATGGGGGTCACCTTCCTGGACTACAATTCCCATAACAATTCCCATAACGCTTTGGAGGACTGCTCCTCCTGGTGAATGTGGGGTGGGCTGTTTTATACTGAGCCAATCTGTAGTACAGTGTCCATGATATCGCCTGGCTCCAGCCCTGAATCACCACCTTAAATTACTTTCCCTGGGGGTTCAGGTCTGGTGACGTGGTCTATGGGGCCGTTAGTATTAGTTGACAATCCATCTAAAGCAGTTGATTGGCCGACAGACCTGTCACTCAACAGTGTCAAACAACAAACATTGCTCCTCCGATGCTCCTTTAATAGAAGTGTTGGATTTTATAAACATCATCATCCGACCTGCTTTTGTTCACATGCCGGCTGTGTTAGCAACCGTAGTTGCAAGTACATTAGCCACATTAATGACAACAACGTCATCTGCTTACCCAATATTCTTATAGATTGGTTCATACCAATCACTGAAGCCTCTTTGATGTCAAACCCATAAAATGAAGTGAAACAAATTGATAATTCCGACTGAGTATGAGGCAAATTACATTATATACTGTATAACACATATTACCCACAAAAAAAACAAAAACCTGGGGCAAGGGGAGAATTTCTTATCTACCAAAGATCATTAAAGTAAGAGAGGGTTGAAAGGGGTGAATTTATTGATATCTACACTATAAGCATGCCAGGTATCAGACAGTGACATCATCTCTTCAAATTGCATGATTATGCAGCAGAATAAGGCCAATTCGACAGCACAGATATAAGCAGGTGGCACTGCGTGGAGCTGTAGAGAGGGAAAGTCTGGCTCCGGGCTGTGTCTGTGTATTTCCTTAAAGGCGAACGAGATCTCGAAATGATAAAAGACGCACGCTGTGAACAAGAGCGGCGCCGACATCAAGAGGTAAAGTGAACGTCTTGCTATCTGAAGGGCACCCGATGGCGAGGCTATCAAACCAACAAAGTCCTGCTGCTGTGGTAAACACATCATTATCATATACCCTATTTTTGATTCCGCCGTACTGTTACCAGCCGATGCATTTCCATGAGCGTCTGCTGACAACTGACAGCGCCGAACGCAATTCAAATTGCCCGATGATTGAGATGCAATTCATTAATTTAAATGGATGTTTCACTTACAAATAAATAAATAAATAAATACATATTAAAAGGGAATAAATAAAAAATAAATAAATCACACCTAATATGCACGCCTGCGGGGACCATGGCTATTATTCTATTAGTTTTCTCCACAGTTCCTGAAGTTTACGTCATTTGAAAGTGAAATATCACTTTAATGTTCCTCTTCTCTCGTCTGGGACATATCAAACCGTACAGTATTTATTACTTTAGAAACGCTAAAAAAGCACTAACATCAACCGATTCAAAGGGAACGTGAAGCATTATTTATTCCTCAGACATTTACCATACTGCATGAAGATCACAACACTGGAATCATCAAATACTGCATACATGGAGAAGACTCCAGATCATTACCTGGATCTGTATATCTGGAGCCGGCCAGCGATTGTAGATAGCTGAGCTGATCTCAGACCTTAAACCCTTAAGGCTCATTCAGAGTTCAGAATTTCGGTGGCCACCGCGAGCACCGCTCAGAGCACCGCGACCACCGCTATTCCATAGTCACTACCAGCACCCCCTCCCACTGTGGTATGTTGTGTTGTGTGTTTTATTTTTATTTTTAATCAGCTGTTAAAAACAAGCAACCGCTGCGGTGCGGTGGTTAGTAAAATCCGAGAGGAGGGCTGGAAAGTGCGGTGGTTGTGGTGGTATGACGTCATATTGTAGGAAACGGTGGTCGCGGTGGGCACCGAAAATCCATCTCTGAATAGGCCTTTAGCTGGCCTGTTCTGACATTCCATATGTTGATCTGACCTCATCAAACCCTGTACACTCAGTGAAGACACACTCCATACAGTATACTGTATATGGCCTGAATTAATTCCACCTTATTGGTTAATACTGTTACAGATTATATCATTATAATGATATTATATAATGGCAATGTCAGTGTGTGTGTGTGTGTGTGTGTGTGTGCGTGCGTGCGTGCGTGCGTGCGTGCGTGCGTGCGCGTGTTGAGCATTAAATGATGCGTTCCTTTATTGAATCTATACGGAACGTGCTTTGTTCCGTATTTCCCTAAATGCCTCCTTCATGTGCAATCTGTCGCTCAAACATCAACACACCAAACCTAACCATCCCCGTGGCTGCAGATCTTCCTTACTGACCACATTAAAAAAGCCTTAATCCATCCATCTTCAACAGCTTATCCGTAGTTGGGTCATGAGGGCAACAGCTCCACCAGAAAATTCTTTCCTAACCTAATAACCGCGCTGCTTCACCGTGTGGTCACAGAAGTGTTCCTTATTTCAAGATCTCAAAGCTGGCAACCCTAGTGTGTGTACGCAGTCGCACACGCATGTGTCTGCGCATGTGTGGGTGTGGAAGGTATAGTCTCGCACTGTGTGCAAAACATACCATGTTAATTATAGATTCCTTGGAAGTTTGTTGTAAACACATTCCGTTTATTTGTTCATTTATGTTTGTTTTCAAAATGATCCCGGTTTTTGGCTTGTTAGGCAACACTGTATGCCTCTGCCTGTCCCCCTTTCCAGCACCCTGGGAACACTTCACTATATCAAACAGACTTGACAGCCTGTGCGTTGAACTTCCCTTTACCTTGTTTCTGTTGTGGTTGCGCCTCACACAAAATCTACACCCGTGGATCAAAACCCACAGGCAATGAATAAAACTCAACTGAACAGATGAATCACAATGATCAAAAGACATAATTATCGCAAACAATGTCAACTCTTGATGGACCCAGGGAGCCAGCTATTATTTTAACACATTCTGTACTGAGGCCAAATAGAGGTTCCAAATGGAGGCACTAAAATATTGTCTGTGGAATTACAATATTGTCCAGTGGAACTAAAATATCTTCCCTGGAACTAAGGTTTTGTTTGTGGAACTAAAATATTGTCACTGGAACTAAAATGTTGTCTTTGGAACAAAAAAAAAAAAAAAAAAGGAACTAAATTTTTGTCCCAGGAACAATTATTTTGTCTCTGGGACTACAATTTAGTATCTGGAACGAAAAAAATGAAAACTAATTGTCCCTGGAACAAAAGTTTAGTTCCATTTTTCCAAAGTTTCCAAAGTTTAGTTCCACATTTTTTGTCCCTGTAAAATGTTATTTAAAAAAATATCTGACCTACAGCTCATAGGTGCCACTCGGTGGCGTGTTATGAGGTTGTAGATCTGATATTTTCATCAATAACTAAAACACCCAAAGACATTCCCATTCAGAACACGTTAACAAACACGTTCCAATCAGGCCAAACGTGTAGGTGGTGGTTATGTAAAAGCAATAATAATAATGTGCTTGAAAAGAGGCGGTGGTTAGTTACGCATATAGCCTGACAATAGCCCTGTAATGACAGCGAGTGGCTCTACTGTATGAGCGTCATACACTCACGCCTCCACAATACAAGCCCCCTCCTATAGAGGCAAATATTACAATGCTTCATGCCAGTATAGGCTGGATCCCGCCTCCATTTAGAACATGTCAGGTCTCACGTGCTCTGCAGAAATTAAATGGCGTTTTATGAATAAGCCACGAGTTCTACTGTACATATTAAATTCCTCACATTCATATGCCCTATATTACCATTCTGAGGCGGCAGAGGAGGAGGCCTCAGCGGCCTGGTGGTGTAATAGAATCTTTATCTTTGTAATTCAAGTGGGACCTGTCCTCCGTGATTGAATGAGGGTCATTATAGGCCAAATGTTCAACACACTACACAGATGACACATCGCATATCATAAGCTGCTAATGTGGTCTATCTTCTACTGCATAATGTTATAAGTTACTGTTTAATTCAGAATGACCAGCTTGCGTCACATACAAATCGATTCTGAAATTGTGTGTGTGTGTGTGTGTGTGTGTGTGTGTGTGTGTGTGTGTGTGTGTGTGTGTGTGTGTGTGTGTGTGTGTGTGTGTGTGTGTGTGTGTGTGTGTGTGTGTGTGTGTGTGTGTGTTGTCTGCCTGTGCATCAATAACGTATTGCAAAAGGTCCCAAAAACTTGAGACAGATGGAATATAATATAATAAAAAACGGTGGGTATAATATGAAAAGATAAAATATGATTATTAATAACACTTTTGACACAATTGTAGGTCTCGGATGCAATTTGTGGGTCGCAAATACAGTAATATGCCTTTTATGTTTTGTTTGCCCCAGCTTTGTTCTTCCACTTATCACTTATCCCAAAATTCCCCATAGGCTACTCCACAATTGAAATGCAACGGAAAACATTTTTCAGTTGAAGATATGGGAGCTGCTGAGCTTGGACGAAATTGTGTACATTGAGCCCTCTCTTTGCTCTGGAATGTGATCTGGCTGGACGCAGAATACAAATACAGAATTCAATAAAAATACAACCATTGGTGTAGTTATAATTTAACCAGGGGATGGGAAAACTAGTGACACGTGGACTGGTGTCTGGCCTTGGCCGCCGTTGTCTTTTTAAAAGTACTTTTTTCAAAAGAATTGGTTTAAGGAGGAATATGTTTAATTAATTCCTGAATGCCATAATTATTTAAAAGCCCCCCGAACTGAACTGGACTATAATGATGGGATTCATTGAGAGCCATCCAATTATTTTGGATCATAAAATTGGCCATCGGAGTGTTCTCAGAGTGTGTAATTCAACACATCTCTCATTCTCATACTGTACTTGCCAAGGTAGTTTTCCTCTTAGATGGTTTAAGTCTACATATAGTGTAGCTGCCTAAAACACAGCCGAAACTAAAGACCAACTCCTCCTCAAGGTCACTGCGATGATGGTCACAGTTAACTATATAGAATCATGCATTTCCCCTCAGTGTGTTGGTCAGGCACCTTATATGGAGCCAAGGTCGCATTACATCATGTGAGATGAAAATGTGGAGACCCTGATGTCATAGTAAATGAGACCAATCAGCTGTCACGGTTAAGCTCATATATAGGAATCCTGGATGAGCCTGAAGTTATTCGTGCAGCCAAGCCCGGCCGCCGGCCGGGCTTGAGTTATCAACAGGCCTGAAACCATTCTAACACTAGACGGGCCTGCCCAAAAGTTATCAACAGGCCTGAAATTTAAAGGTAGGGGAAGTGATTTCACTTTTGTCAGATATCACCCCCATTTTTTTCTGTTAACATGCTCTATTATAAGGTGTGCAGACCATATATGGAGTTTCCCCCTCCCCCGCGTTAGCAGAGAAGCTAATAAAAGTTCCCCAGGTGGAGGGTGAATTCTCCTCCAATCAGGATCAAGCAGCAGGTTCACATAGTGTAGCTACTCTTGGGCGCCCCTTGTGCACCAGGCTGGTACTACACCATGAATTTCAAATCACTTACCCTACCTTTACGGCCAGGCAACCTCCAGAGAACGTCTCCGCTACCATGCTTAGATCTCCATATACTGTACTTGGATTTGACTTGTTCTGTAATATGTTGATCCATACACTGTATGGCCAGTACATAATCCGTTCCAGGTTTATCTGACCCGTTTATTTGTTGTATTCCCAACCGCAAGCAAGCGTCAGTTATTACTCTTTCATCAGAAACACTAATATTGTAACCGCGAGGTTCCAGGGACTGCGTATTAAGCTCCTAAAACATCAATGTTCTGAGCCTCAAGTCAGACAAATACACAGCTAAAGACAGAGCGGACGGAACAAAGCATTGCCAAGCAACAGAGACGCAAAGCACTGGCGATTTTGGATTGATAATGAACTAAAAAGTCGTCCAATACCGATCTTGGCGAACTGACTTTTTTTTTAATGTCATTCAATATTGTTTTATATAGTAGATTTTGTGGATACTGTAGACATTGCTTTGCCTCTTTTCTCTTCATTTTTCAGTTACACCACATATGTCAAACTCATAGCCCGGATCATCTTCGATGATATTTAATTAGTATTAGAACTAGCCCTCTGGTATATTGCCCACACCATGAATGGAACTAATTGTTTTACTTTCTCAACTCAATTTACTTTCTCATTTTACTACGGAAGCAGTGCTTGGTGAGGATCATAGAACAGGAAACTGAGCTTTAATAATGCATTCAGTTGAATCAGTTTCATTTAGTTGAATGCAGGCAGTTTCAGCTTTGAATTTATCCTTCTATTAAGAGACACTCATTTTTTGAAGGACAATTACTTTCGCCGTTTTCCTGGGACGTCCTCATAAACCAGTGCCCTATGTGTTGAAACACAGCCGGGCGGGTCTGGCCCTCGACTTGTACCAGTTGTTCTATTTTGGCCCATCGTGTAATTGACTTTGACATCCCGGAGCTACAGTAACTAAAATGTTTTGTCAATTCCAATTCCATTCCAGTCAACTATAACTGTCTCACAAACATTCACTTCCAAGTGAACAAGCACTTTTCCTTCCCAGATGTTCATGTCAAATGTTGTCTTTCTCAACGTCTTTCTCACTTCACTCCGCCTCCATCCTCCTTCACAGTCTCTCTTCTTCTCTCTGTCTATCACTCTGTCTGTGTGCCTGTCTGTCTGTCTGTCTGTCTGTCCCCCCCCTTCCCCCCAGGAAGCCAAAGGTTTGGCCTTTCAACATCAGGGTGATAATCACACCGTCTTCTCAGGAATTTTGCTCTCTGGCATTATTCTAATGTCTACAGACTGAAGAAAGGGGGTGTGTACTATTTGAATAATGCTAATGCGTGGCCTTAGAACATACAGGCTGCGCCTCTCCCAAGTCTTAAGGATTATACAGCAATGTCCTATAATGTGGCGAGAAATCTTCCCCAGTCCAAAGTTAATCTAAACATAGATGAGTTATGCAAGGACTGAGCAGCACTTGAGTAACTCCAGTGTGGAGCCAAGAACTGATTATCATTCAAGAAAGAGAATAAGTGCATTATTCAAAGCAAATCAGCGATGGAAATCATGCAAATGAATGCAAGATTTCTGCTCCAGCTAGTTGAAAGTGATGATTAATACACAAAAAAATGGAAGCATTTCTTCTTCTTTTTTTCTCTCCTACAGGTACAACGCGGGGGGAGAAGAATGGGTAGAGAAAGCCGACAGAGAAATATGACCTCGACCGCGCGTGCTTTCCTCAGGCACATCTCCATTTAATGGCAAACTAACACAGCTGTTACGAATCGAGTTCCGAGAACAAAAACAAACACTGTATGAATTTTCTACCTTTCGGATTAAACAAGTGACGGGTATTTGTCCTTTCGTTACAAGAAACTATGGTCGCCTACCTACCCAACGTTTTGTGCGTGAGGTGTGTGTGTGTGTGTGTGTGTGTGTGTGTGTGTGTGTGTGTGTGTGTGTGTGTGTGTGTGTGTGTGTGTGTGTGTGTGTGTGTGTGTGTGTGTGTGTGTGCTTGCGTGCGTGTGCACGTGTGTGCGCAGTAAACAGCTGCTTATTCAGCCTTCATATCAAGGTCAGGCTCACTTCACTAAACACAACAACTGTTGCCAGGCAACCAGATGGACCTATACAGAAGCGCTCCATTCAGCACAGCATGTCAGAGAGACAGAGAGAGAGAGAGAGAGAGAGAGAGAGAGAGAGAGAGAGAGAGAGAGAGAGAGAGAGAGAGAGAGAGAGAGAGAGAGAGAGAGAGAGAGAGACGTAAAGTGAGATGGCTTACATTCAGGCGGACGTCCATTGTGGGAAAGTGAAGTGGGCCTCACCTTTGTGCCGCCGTCGGTCTGCCGCCGCCACCGCGCTGATAGAAAAAGGATACGGCCGGGAACCACGGGCTTCCTGTTGACCAGCGCGAAGGACAGCTCTGTTCGCAGGAACACGGCGGACGCCTTGATCAGGTGCTGTCCGAAGCGCACAGTAGCCATGTCCTCTTCTGCTTGGCTCATGGATGGAAGGCCTTGAGAAAAGAACACGAGGGCAAACAGAACAGTTGATGAGAAAAAAGGCACGCAACAGGTTTTATGCTCATATAACAGCCTGCCGTGTCACTGTATGGCTTAGTGGTCACTAAGGTCACCTACTTAACCTTACCCTTACTGTAGCTTATTATTATGTGCACTGCGGCACCATTAATCCGGTCAATGGCAAACTTTGCACACACAATCCCCTGGATGCCAACGATGAACCTCAGCCCTGACATTTCCCAGAACAGGCTGTTATAGTGCCACCAGCAGGAGGCAGCTTTTTACATTTTAACTATAATTCTGCATGAAACATTACAGTCACACTACATAGAGGACAAGCATGAACCTTTGACCTGTTCTTTTTCACCTGTGCTTTACGTTCACAGTTGAGAAGCAGGAGTTAAAGTTAAACCCAGTATTTTCCCAACCTTTTCATGCCCACAAAGTACCTCTAAAATGACACTCATTAGTCCAATTAAGAAAATATGTGCCAAGTAAACTTTCTCTCTCTCATGCCATAAGACAGTGGCTTTCAACCAGCGCCTGAGAGGATTCCTGTTGGTCCCCAGCTAAATGGCAGTTCGTAACCAAATGTACTCTTACAGGTCCATTTGGTATCATTTTACGCTCTCAAGAGTTAAATTAATTTTAAATTTAATTTTCAAGAATGTACACATTTAGAAAATGTAGAAGAGTTGTTATTTTTACCAAAGTTTTGCCAGTTCATCTCTGCTAAATTGTGGACACAAACTAAATTCAACATCATCATGGTTTGTGGCTGAAATGCAGAATAAATAGCGGGCCCTGGTATGAAAAAGGTTGAAAACCATGCACTGCCATAAGAGAAGATTGTCACGGCTCTGGTAGAGATTTTCCCCCGATTTTCATTTCAGGGAACCCCTAACTGTCCATTTGTATCCCTAATGATAATTTAGCTGGGTACCCAATGGAACTTTCCTGGACCCCTAGGGGTCCCCAGACCCCACTTTGGGACCCACTGGTTTAACCTGTTAAACTGGTGCCAGTAGGTCAGATGTGGAGTTACTGGCCATACATGGGGTTATATTATGACAAACCCATGTATGGCTGCCGCCCAGGGTTTAATGAGGTCAGTGTCGTAATATCAACATATGGAGATCCATGCGATGATAGACAACTCAACATATGGAGTTCCATGTGTTGTACCAACTTGGTTCATTTGACTAATAGTGCAGCATACTGTATACTATGTGCATATACTGTACAGTATGGGCTTAATATTGATGACATCGGGATCCATGGCAAACTGTGGCAAAATAATGAAAATAATTATGAGGTCCTGCCCTAGTGTGCACACTATATCACACAGCATGCACACGCACGCACGTGCACACACACACACACACACACACACACACACACACACCTGGTGAGACACCCCTGCTGAGACAGCAGGGGATCGATCTACGTCTCTACAGAGACACATTCTATAGTGCTGTTGTCGGTGGACGCATAGACGGATCTATAAATGATGGGGCCCCTGGGCCACCACCAGCCAAAGGGCCCCCCTTTACACCGGAGGATTTCTCTTCCCGGCATTTCAGCAGGATTTACAGCAAGGGATTGCTTGAAAATAATAAACACGAAACCCAATTGTTTAGTACTTTTGGGATTGTTTTATCGACACAAAACGAGTAAAGCCATTGTTAATAAATACTATAATTAAGGAGTTGTCTGTCTGTCTGTCTGTCTGTCTGTCTGTCTGTCTGTCTGTCTGTCTGAAGCGAGCATAACTCATCACTGGCTGCACCGATCACTATGATTTTTCACACAGTCATTGACCATAACATTAGGAAGAGACTGAGGAAGCCCTTTTTTCAAATTAACAAATTGTTGATTAATAATGAATTTATTTGTGCATGAAAATTTCCCCATTAAGTTTATATGGGAAAGTCCGACGGGGCCCCCTAGGGTTACACAATTCACAGGCCACCGTCATTGCTGTTACCCCACTGCCTTATTTCCACTGCTACACCAGCAACACAGCTAATAGTGGCCGCGGTGTTGTTGTCGGGGAGGGGGAGGAGGAGGAGGAGGAACACCCCCGCTCGGGGTTCTACAGTGGAATGGGTATCGCATTTGTCCAGCAACGGCGGTGTTCGCTAAAAACACGCAGATCTACAAGCTAACTCTTGCATGGAAGAGAGACCAGGCCAGCCTAACTTCTTCTTATTGTGTCACTCGACACGCAGCGCTGCACGCTCGGTCTGTACAACAGCCGACTCTTGCATGGAAGAGAGACCAGGCGCACGGCACACGGACAGGTTGCATGCCGAGCCATGCCGAGGACAGCCTAATTTCTTCGGAATTCCCTGCACGGGGCATATCGTATTGTCACTCCCAGCACTGCGTGCTTGGTCCTCTACTAGCTCACCAACCGCTGTCAGCTTCCACAGCGTGCGTGTGTGTGTGTGTGTGTGTGTGTGTGTGTGTGTGTGTGTGTGTGTGTGTGTGTGTGTGTGTGTGTGTGTGTGTGTGAGAGAGAGAGAGAGAGAGAGAGAGAGAGAGAGAGATCGTGATCGCGAAGCGTACTGCATTGCTAGAATTTGCGAATTAAGACGCCACCCCCCCCCCCCCCCCCCCCCCCCCCCCCCCCCCACACACACACACACACACACACATGCGTTCAAACTGGACAGTTGTTTGTTTCCATGTAGCTTTTCACTGGCATGTTCAAGTGGCCAGCAGCAGCAGCCATGATAACGGAGGGTAACCAACTCCTGCGTCATGGCAACTACAGCAGGCGCATTTCTTTCCCTGGCCACCTCGCAAACGAAAACGGCCCATCTACAATCTCACGCGACCGCAGTTTTCATATTTGTTGAGTTCTACAACGGCAGGGACATGCATATTTTGCGATGCGTGTGTGCGTGTCTGCCACCAAGTAGCCTACAGTGATTTTCTCCAGCTTCCCCCTGCCCGATGCCGATGCGTTATGCATTAATATACATATGGTTTTCTTATATCTATGAGATATACTGTAACACAAATAAGGTTACACTGTGCGTCTTCTTGATTCGGGCATATACACGCATGCACACGCACGCACACAAACACAGTTATTAAGACCCCCCCTTCACTTTCTAAACACCTTGCCACTGGCTTCATATGTCCACAGAAACAGCTACTTTATCCGATTTTTCACCACGTTCCTGCATGGCACCCTTGCTTTGCTACAACTGTTTTCCCTAAAGCAGGGGTTTTCAACAGGTGGTCCGGGGACCACCAGTGGTCCCTCAGAGGGTTCCAGGTGGGTCCAGCTAAGTTGGTTAACCAGATGTAACTCTTGAGAATGTAAAAATGAAACCAAATGGACCCGCAAGGTCTGTGGGACTAAAATGTTCTCAAATGGTGGTCCGTGGCTCAAATGCTGAATAAATGGTGGTCCCTGGAGTCAAAAAGGTTGAAAACCCCTGCATTAAAGCAATTACATACTTACATGATTGGTATAATCTATTAATTCACTTTAATTCACCCACGGATCTGCTAATTCACTTTACACTGTACATTATTTGTTGCTCATATATTTACACTGTACATTATTTGTTGCTCATATATTTACACTGTACATTATTTGTTGTTCATATATTCACAACGGGTAAGGTCCTAGTAAGTATAAAACAGTGACAAGGACCATGTTTGTCACTGTTATTCACTGTTGCAGTGAATAACAAGGGACACTCAAGCTCCTGGCCCCCCTAGCTCTTGGGCCTTCGGCCTGGGCCCAACATGCCCTTTGGGTAATCCTCCCCTGGCTGGACGACCTTAAAACTTAAACAAGTGCCGAGCCTTTGCCATTATTTTGCGCCAACAGGACACAGTAGTCGTCCCTCCACTTTGTGTAAGTATGACAAGGTGTGTGACGCCATGTCTGCGAGATTGCTTCCATTATGATCGTGTACGTGCATGCGTGCGCACGCAGTAAACATCTGCTTGTTTGGCCTTCATATCAAGGTCAGGCAGTCTTCAACAAAGACAACAACTGTTGCCAGGCAACCACAGGGTCCTAGAGAAGTGCTCCATTGAGCACAAAGTGTTCCATTTCGGAGAGAAAGAGGAAAGTGAGAGTCTCCACGGAATAAAAAAAAGAAAGCACAAAAAAAAACAAAGCACTTAAA
This sequence comes from Benthosema pterotum, assembly GCA_039105355.1. Taxonomy (NCBI): domain Eukaryota; kingdom Metazoa; phylum Chordata; class Actinopteri; order Myctophiformes; family Myctophidae; genus Benthosema; species Benthosema pterotum. The sequence goes on along the minus strand of CM076971.1, from coordinate 21,923,485 downwards.
CAGAATACTAGGCAGAAACCCAGCGGGACATGAGAATGAGAGTGAGATTCCACGCAACACAGATCTCCAGATAACAGTATTCACACTGTGTGTACCTAGGCACATCCCGGCTGCCGGAGCCAGCTGGGGGTCGCAGCTTCATTTTTGGGTGACAAAACGATTGCGCTTCACCGATATATACACTGCGAAGACCCACTAACCCACTATACGCTCTCTCACCGTGCTGCTGAGCTGCTCAGGCAGTTCTGAACGGTATTATAAAAGTGTCTTCGGAGCTGAGAAGTGATAAGGTCAAGCTTTTACCCCTGAAAATAAATGCCAGTAACACCAGTAATGACAGTATTCAATATGAACTGTCCCCATCATGAGGGGTTAGGATAGCAGCAGAAGAAATTAGGTGCCTATACCTGTCTGTCTATTGCTTATAGACAGACAGGTATAGGCACCTATAGCCACTACCCAGCAGTGGCTGGGTTTTCAACCAGTGGTCCTGTCCTGGGACCACCAGTGGTCCTTGAGATGGTTCCAGGTGGTCCCCAGATAAGTTAGTTAACCAGAAGAAAAGTTGGTTAACCAGATGTAACTCTTGAGAGTGCAAACATGAAACCATGAATCATCTTTATGCTCTCAAGAGTTAAAATAGTCATCATCTGGATTAGCCCCAAGTCTGCCCAACTAGAAGATTAATGGCCATTTTGATCTGTATGTTTACCTGTTTTATTTCTCAAATCCATATTTTGGGCTATAAGTAAAGTGAGATGGCCCTTACAAACTTTGCAGATTGACACTGCCATTCAACCCCATTCTCTCACCATCAAGCATTAAATTCATAAGGGTAAGATTTCCTTGTTTTGGGGATCAAAGTGTTTGAAGGTCTGGGGAAGCAATAGATCAACTAACTGACCAACTAAGAGCCTGCCCAGAGACAACAGATTAATATTAGCTTTGGCAAACTCCGGCCGATTTATAAGTTAAAACTGATGTGTTGATTGATGAATGCTGTTACTGTAGTGTTAAATAAACAAAGAGATAAATAAATAAATAACACTGCCATCCTTAGAGCCTGGCTGCAAAGCAGGGTAAAAAATGCCATTAATGGCCATCTGCTCCCTTGAAATGGACAACTTTTTGGAGGGATGAGCTGTTATGTGAGAGAAGTTTGACAAAGCCCTTCATCTTTTTTAATATATAATATTTATCCCACAATTTTGTAAACCATTTTTTTTTACCCAGTGACAATTACTTAACACGATCCCTTCCTCTACACACCCTCCACCAACCTGGGGAGGCAGGTGAAGGACTGCCCTCACGCTTCCTTCAATGCATGAGGAGTCCAAGCTGCCTTACAAAGCCCTCCGATGAACAAAGTATACAAGTGTGCAAATTGCACATAATTCCATCTTTTAAACTTTTACAGCAGCTTTACGAGAGCAAAGGGAGAAATAAATTGTTTCTGCACAGTATACATTTTTTGGGAGCACCACCACACCGCGATTGGCTGAAAAATGGCAACTTCCGAAGGGAAGTAGTGCCTTTTGATTTAGTGGCTTTCATTTGGCAGCGCAGATGTAAGCCTGGGGACGGAGGATACCCCCTCCCAGGGGTGTAGTGGAGGGGGGCGCGGGGGGACGGCGTCCCCCCACTTCTCACATCTAAAATATTTTTGGGCCAAAAGTAGGCCTATGTTTTTTGTCCTGTCATTTACTTTTATGGATACAATTAGGCATTGTAAACAATATTTCTCAATATGCTATACTTTAATAGCGTGTCTGTGTGTGTTGCGCAGGTGCACGGCACGCAAATGTGCATGGAAATGCAAGTGTGCATACATGTGTCTTAAAGGGGAATTCCACTCATTTTCAACATTTTACTGTCATTAATATAGCTTAGAGATGTTGTGTGGACATGGTAAAAAAGTTCCCCCCACTCGATGTTAACAGCAAATTTCACCAAGTTTCCTTTTTTTCTGAGAGTGTACAAATGGAACCGAATGGACCCGCTGGGGTCCATTTGGTTCACATTTGTACAAAAAAATGAAAATGGGTGGAATTCTCCTTTAAGGGGCGTCCCCCCACTTCTAAAAGTCCCACTACAACACTGCCCCCACCCCATGTCTTTGGCCTGGTGGAGACAATCACGACAATGTTATTGGATGTACACTACATGCTGTTATTTCCGAAGCAACCAAATCACGTTATGCCGAGGATTCCAGAAGTAAACCAACCAAAAGAAACATCTTGGGGCTGTGATGTGACGTGGGAGGGGGAAAGGGGGTTCCGGTAGAACTGACATGTTAGCGTGAAAGCTTGTTCAATTTAATTACTACACCTAATGACCGTGTGAGGATCCCAAACGCTAGTTTTTTGTCTAAGAGATGTGTGCATGACATATTGTAATGGGGTTAAATGAGTCCTAAGTGATTATACGCCTGCCTCTTGGTGGGCTGCAACGGCCATGACAGAAGTACAGAGAAGCATAGCAGGAGGAGGAGGAGGATGAGGATGGGGAAAAAAAGGTCTGGGCACACAGATAATCACACCGCTATGCTTTTCTCCTCTCGTTGTCTCACTGCTATGCTCTCTCTCTCTCCCCTTCCCTCCATCTCTCTCTCTCTCCATCACAGATTCTTTCTCTTTCCCAACCACACCTTCACAAACATAACAATTTTAGAAAGAGTGAGAGACAGAGAGACTGACAGAGGCATAGACAGGAATGGGCAGGGATTAAAAGAGAGAGAGAGAGTGAGATAAAGAGAGACATGAGAGAGAGAGAGAGAGGCATGAGAGAGAGAGAGAGAGAGAGAGAGAGAGAGAGAGAGAGAGAGAGAGAGAGAGAGAGTGTGTGTGTATTTGGACTTTCTCCCAGAAGACACACACACGCACACATGCGCACACGCACACACACACACACACACACACACACACACACACACACACACACACACACACACACACACACACACACACACACACACACACACACACCAGCTGTCTCTCTTGCATTAGCATTCCAAATGGACCCCAACAATTCCACAATTAAGAACTAGAATGCTCCAATTAGTTAATTGTGCACATGGATGACCCAATTAGCATTTCATTTTACATTGCATTGATCACATCTTGGTTTTTGGTTTTTGTATGTTTTAAACATTGCGACTTTGACTTTAACTAAAACACAATATTGCATGTGTGTGTGCATGCATTGCATAGTGTGTGAGAGAGACACACTCTGTGTGTGTGAGAGAGAGAGAGACAGAGAGAGAGAGACAGAGAGAGAGACAGAGAGGTGACATGAGGAGCCAGATGTAATAGGAGTCCATAAACTGGATTCCATCACAGGATGTCACAGGTATGTGGCATTGGGTTTACTCACCCTCCCATAAAACCATATTATAATCTTTAAATCTCTTCAGTGAATAGGCATGGTGGAGCACTGTATAGCGCTGGAAATGATTGCCTATTCGAATCCTGACGGATGCATGCCTATTGTGAAGTGGCGGCGGAGAGAGTAGTCACATGTTACTCAACACTATCAATAGTGCAATGTACATTTTAGTAGTTGTTATTCAGAATGTATTGCCTTTTCTTCATATATAAATTTCATGGAGTAAAATTACAATATTTGAGATTTAGTGGAGTAAAAGTATTGGTAGTACAAAGTATAAATACCTTAAAATTGTAACTTTAAGGCCTGGTTTACACTGGTAGCCAAATGTAACCTCAATCGGATCTGTGCCACATCAAGATTGGAGTTCAATTGGTCTGACAAGTCACATGACTGATTTAAACAAATCAGATTCCCAGCTGAATGTGGCACAGATCTGATTTGGGCCTAAATCAGGCCTAAGTAGCCAGGAAACCAGCCAATACTGGTCTCTGTGGAGATTTGGTCCAGCGCTCTGGCACTGGTTTGAATTATAAGTCTTTCAGCCCAAAATTGTGCTAGACCAATCAGAGCCCACTATTCAAAGTGCAATGCTTTTTCTGTTTGGAACTGTCAATCGTCAATAAAACCTCAACACAGAAATTCCATAATAATATCTACGCACTGATAATATCAGCCTAATAGTATTGGTCTGTTATTAGTATAGTACAGTACAGATATACTGGTAGTTACTTTACATCTCTCCGTAGACAGGGATCTACTGTATCTATCTATCCATCCCTGTATGTGACTGTATTCTTGCATCATCATACACAGGCCATGATCCCCTCGCCTTATCATGAACCGTGATAAATCTGCTCTACATGCATCGGCCAGCCACCGTTTGGCGTAGCATTGAGAGGAGCAAAGCACACAGGGGTCGTGGTGCTGTATACATAATACCCTTATTGCTAACCTTGAACACAGAGGGGGGGGGGCTGCTACCCTGAAGCACGCACACACACTTGCACACACAAGTATGCGCACACACACACACACACACACACACACACACACACACAGTCAGATAAGATAATCCCCCCACCGATGCAGTCCCGACTCGACCGTAGCGCGACGAGGGGCTAATGTGCGTGCCATAGCCTCACTATCCGACACAGCCCCCCCACCTGGTGAAATCAGTGCACGCATCAGCCTCGGAGCATCTGACATTTTCACCGCCATCAAACAGGGGCCTGGCAGCCATGCCTCACGCCGGGCTTGACATTTTGCGGCGTACTATTTTTGAAGCCGTCAATATGGCACGTGCTGCAGGTGGGATATCGGGCCTAAGGGGTCGCTGGGAATGCGGTAGATTTTCTAGACCACACTGTGACAGGGGCCCCCGAGTCGACCCCTTTTGTGTGCTATCGTGAGATGATTGCAGAGAGAGGGTGTAATCACACGGTTATTTCAGCCAATCAGACCCGTGGAAATTGCTTTCGATAACTCGAAAATCAGCATGAGATTTGGATTCACATCCTGCAACCGTTATTTACAGGAGAACAGCATCTCGGGATGACCCCAGGGGACATCCACAGTAAACGTCTTTTGCACGTGTTGGTGGACAGTCGGTCCATTTCTACAAAGCCTCGTCCTCCTCGTCGGCAGTGTGGCGCCACAGGTTTTCGAGGGATACGTTTTGACTTGACCCCTTGCTAAGACACCAGGTCAACTCAATCACCGCCACACACCGCTTTAAACGTCGCCCTGGTAAATGGCTATTGATTATCGGCCTGGTGTTTGGCCAGAGATCTGAGACGCATAACCCGGAGCCCTGTGGCGTCATCAAAACTGTAGAGACGGTGTGCAGGTCTTCAGGGTTCAAAGAGAAGACTACAGAGGCTATTCCAGGCAACTCAAGTCCTTGGTCAGGTGTGAATTTGGTAAATCAGGTAAAAAAGAATGAATAGATAGAATTCTCACAAACAGCTTTGTGGATAATATAGAAACATTTGCTGAACATACAGTATAGGTCAAAGGAGTGTTTTTTAACCGTCTTTGCATCACACGAGGATTACTTATATGTTCCTATGCCATGGCTTTCACGGTTGAAACCCGTATTTTGAAGTGCCATTTCTCTGAAACCGATGTATGACGACGTCATGGTGTTTCTAGTGTCTTGACCATTCTGCCCTCTAACCCTCTGTGCAAGAACATGCTGGTGCATGGAATATAATGGGTGTGGGAACTTTTTTTTTTCCTTCCAAAATGCGGTGCCCATTTTGTCCAAAATGAAATGCAATAAAACAATGATCAACAAGCGATAAGCTCAGATCAAAAGGATTAAAAAAAATTAAATCAATCAATTGCCGTGTTCTCCGAGTTTGGCACAGAGAACCAAGGCAAACAGAATTACATTCAGTTTGCCTTGTTCCGATATCCATCAACCTGAAATTTTCACATATTGCGAATACAGTGGAAACGTTTGTCACTTCAGTCAAATCAAATGATTCCAATCCCAAATATCCTAAAAAAAAATGGGGTTGTATAACAATCAGGGACTAGTCACTAGACTAACATTCAATGTTATTTTTCTCACAAATGAGTCTTGAAAAATTGGCTTCGTCTCATAATCAGAGCTGTCCTATATTCAGGACAATAAGGTATTCGTATTCAGATTTTCTTCCTGCGATCTACACTTGAATTGTGATATATAAATAAAGCTTGATCGATTGGTTGAATTATTGATTGATTGATTGATTGATTGATTGATTGATTGATTGATTGATTGATTGATTGATTTGATTGATTGATTGATTGGTGATTGAAGAAGCTCCCATTCATTTCATGGAAGACCCAGGCATCACTTTTGGGTGAAAGTGATGTTGCATTCAGCAGCAGCTAGTTGTACATTTTAAATGAATGCATCAGGCACTAGCGCGCAAAACACTTGGGGGTAAAGTTTGGAAACGATGTGTGTGCGTGCGTGTGCATGCGTGCGTGCGTGCGCGTGTGTGTGTGTGCATGCCATGGTCTGCAGAGGCATGATTGTGCTGTTATCAAATAATTGATGCACTCGCTCAGCATACCGTCACAATCATTTATGAATTAAACACCGTCCAAATATTGTTATGTAAGGCTGATAGCTGTGCTAACAAAATGTTTAAACAAGCAAACTGCTGAGACAAAATTGACACAACCTCGTTGTTTAGCCAGCGGGTTGTATTCCAATCTGTGTGTGTGTGTGTGTGTGTGTGTTTGTTCCATGACTGTAGCAGTCCCTATGAAGTACTGGCCGTAAATAATAAGGCACAACCTTTAACTAGAATGTCACAGTCGTTTTGAACAGTGGTTATTTACTTACTTATTATTTTCTGGTTGCATTTTAACTTACAAATTAAAAGCTAAATTATATCAGCACAACTAGACACACTCTATTCGTAAGAAGGTTCAAGGCTCAAGGTTCTTTATTTGTCACTCCAGTGTATGTCAGGACATATACAGGGATGAAATAACGTTTCCATTGTTTCCACAGTGCAATAAGACAGACTAGCAATAATAAATCCCTTTTCTAAGAGAGAATCAATGTTTTTTTTTATCACCACCCAAGGATTACTGCAAACAATCAAAGTTGTTTTTGTTGCTTTTGTGGCATTTTGTAATATATTGACATTTTGACACTGGATAATTACAAGGAAATCAGAACCTGCTCAAAGCATTCTACACAGCACAGGATTTAACAGAATGATGTAAGCTGCATGTGTGATTCACTCAGCATGGTATTGTAGCCGCTTTGGAGAAGTCTTCTTTTAAGATGAATAATCAATTAGATATATATGATTTGAGATCCATGGTCAGGCAATGCCCGGATTATTGTCTATGGTCGGTGTAGATTACAATTTACTGTAGTGAACATAATGTACAGCAGATACAAGGGCTTTTGTACTCATGTAATTAGAAAAAAGGTCTGGATGTATCTTGAGACAGCATGACATTTATTTGGGACTATAATGCAGCTGAATTGAATTGGGAACGAGGTTACGCACAAAAAAAACAAGAGATTAGGACTTTTTTTGCATTTGTGCATTTTTCATGTTGTGGGAGTGTGTGCAGTGCACGCGCCATTTGTGTGCACATGCACAAAAAAGGCAAAGAAGTTAAGGGATAAGGGGTATAGCGGTAACGAAAATCTCTGCCTACTACTCCTAGTCCTACTTCCCAGCGGCAGTCTTGTGAGACGCTCCTTATCGTGAGAATGACAGTTCTTAACAGTTTGTGAATGGGGTGCTATTGTAGACACTTTAGTGTTCTGCTCCCAATTAAATCCCATTGATTTCATCGACTTCCGATTTGAAAGTGGCACCATAGGACTCCTCCATGTTCCTCGAGCAGCGCAAACTATCCAAACTCTCCCACTATGAGGCTCTGGTGAGGGGGCTGTTGTGGCCACAAGCATGGGCACCTCATCCGCATGCTCAATAAACCGCATACGTATGCATATATATACAGTATACACACCGTATGCCTCAGGGCATCCTCAATTACACTCCTGTCTAGTGTAAATGACAGCCACCCAGCACTCTAATCTCAAATTGCTTTTTACATTATATATTACCCCCCGCCATCCTTCCTTGCATCCCTCCCAGAAAAATATAAACAAACACACACACACACACGGATTAAGCCACAGTTGCAGCGAGCGCCTATGCCGCGCACACATCATGCATGGGGGCAAACACACACACGCACGCACGCACGCACGCGCACACACACACACACACACACACACACACACACACACACACACACACACACACACACACACACACACACACACACACACACACACACACACACACACACACACACACACACACACACACACAGTACATGCATGAATTTAAGCCACATTTACGACAGGTGCAGTATGTAAATGTACACTGTAATGCATGTGCAGGGGTGGACTGACAGTCTGGCATACAGGGCATTTTCCCGGTGGGCCGACCCCCCCGGGGGCCGTTAATGTCGTGTTTTAATTAAAAAAAAAAAAATCTGCACAAAACCGGCCCACGAATCAGTGCTGGCGGCCCTCTGTCCTCTTCAAATGAGACTGCCTATTGCAGGGTTTTTATAGTTAACTAAAACTAACTAACTAATTTTAGTTAGCCCGAGCCCCAGAGCCCCTTATGTCTTAAATTCTCATGGGGGCTCAGGCCCCGGAGCCCCCACAAAGATTCAGAGGGCCGCTCTGAGGGCCGCTCTGAGACAAAATTGCCCGGTACGTTTTGAGCTCCCAGTCCACCCCTGTCCATGTGAGTAAATAGACACATAATTACTCAGTGCGCACACACACACACACACACACACACACACACACACACACACACACACACACACACACACACACACACACACACACACACACACACACACACACACACACACACACACACACACACACACACACACACAAATAACGTGTGTTTAGTGTGTATGATTTTGCATCTTACATGCAGAGATAAGGCAAAATATTCTAATATAGTCAAATGTACTTTAACGTGTGTGTGTGTGTGTGTGTGTGTGTGTGTGTGTGTGTGTGTGTGTGTGTGTGTGTGTGTGTGTGTGCGCACGTTTGTGCATGTTTGTGCTAGGGTGATTATGTACACTGTAATGTATTTCCATTAAGGCAAAAATTGACATGTTTTCAGGTTTGATTTGCAGCATGTGCACTATTGTGGAATTTCAATCTGGTGAATAGCTATAGGCCAAAAGGGAGAAATAATAACAACTGCCAATAAAACTCATCTCCCAGGGGGTGTTTGGGGGGGGCATATTGGATGTGGCGTTATTACTCATTTATATTTCGAGAAAATACAACAATGCAAAAGAAATTAGATCATCTCTTTGCCGAAACACAATCCCAAGGCGACTGTCCAGTGCCTGTCCAAATAGTTGAGCAACCGCCGGCAAGCTTTCGAGTTCTCATAATGTAACTGCTAATGTTATTTTGCATGGCTGTGTTGTTGAACACATACACTGTTAAGGTCAGGAAAAGTTACAGCTATACACGACTGATCCACCCAGGTGATGGCAATAAATTCAAGTACTGTAGTCTTGCTGTGCATTAAATGAAGACTCCTGTCGGACGGTCGTTACATGTGATTGTTGGATACGGTGGGTTTCTACCACATTCCCTCTTATTTCAAATTTATTGAAATAATGCCATGCACATCAGTGGCATTTCTAAGCAATTTGGAGCCCGATGCAAGATTTTCCCTGCAGGCTCCGTTATTTGGTAAGGGGTGCTCCAGGGAAAATCTCCTGTGAGGTCATACCTATGACAGGCACAGTAAAATGGCACCCCCCAATTATGAACTATTTTTAAATTAAAGAACATATGTGTTTTAAATGTTCAATTCTAGTTATAGTGCATGTCTGGTGGTCGGCCCGGTGCCACTTATGAGCTACTGTCACGTTATCACGCTGAGTTACCCTTATTTTAAAGCTCTAAAGCACTGTGACGGGATGTTGTGTGTTAGCATAAATGTGTGTGTCGTCGCCATACCGGATCGTGCATCTGTAAATATCATTCGGTATGGTTGGCGCGATCACACAGAGCGGCAGGCTCCTCCATGGAACTGCCCAGAAAAAAAGTCTACGGTGTCGATCCAGTGCGAGTACATCCAGGGACGCCAGTTTGGCACAATTTACGCCATTTGGCAGCAAAACAACAATTAACATGCATCTTAGTGGGTGAGAAGGACAGATTGTCATCACAGTGGCTAAATCTAGAGACAAATGAACAAAAATGAGCATTCCTTTGCTGAGGTACTTTCCGATGACTTCTTTCCGATGACAGGAGTAGAAAAAACCTAATAAACACGCGCTCACACACAAACACACACAGTATACAAGAAGCCTGACTAGAAATGACCGTCCTTAATTAATTACTTGTTAGAGCAACTGGGAAGCGCAGGCAGGCAGTCCCCTAAGGACGCTGGCGTAGTAATAAAAGCAGCGGTAAAAAAAAAAAAAAAAAAAGATTTCCCTAAATCCCTTTAACAGCAGCTAGCCGACAACACTTAGTCAATCTAACAAGGTTGTGACTGAAGGACATGTAGTGGCAACTCACTCAGGGCCACGCTATAATCGCCTATTTATCACACGGTGCCAGCTATTGCACCGCTGCACCCTTATTTTGAAACTCCAAAGCTCCAAAGCACAAAGTTGAGTCAGATTAAATACCCTGTGTTGTTGTCAGACGGGATGACGTCACGTTCAGTGGCGTTTATAAGCAATTTGGAGCCCCAGGCAAGATTTTCCCTGGAGCCCCCCTTACCAAATGGACCCTTACAGGGCAAAAACGCCCCTGGTCACGTCAGCCTCTGTGTCGGTCCTCTTTGGATGACGAGATGGCACAGCGCGAGTAGCCCTTGTAGCAGTGCTGTTTAGAGCCCAGAGGAGGAGCTTTTCTGGCATAAATTGACGCAGTCAGCGTACGGGCACTCACATGCACATAGGAGTGCGCACTATACATCATGGCCGCCGCCATGTAGCTGGTTGTAAACGATAAACGGGGAGTTTTTTTTTTCATAGCATAGTTTGATGTGGTGACGGGTAGTCGCCAATTTCATTCTGAATTGAACTCTGTTCACCCTATATTTTTTAAGATACATAGCTACTGTATATGTTTAGCCCGTTTCCACTACATGTTGCTTCTACTTTGATGCTGCAGCTGCTTCCTTGCACTTGCTTCGTCCTGCAGAACGGTCCAGAACTTTGTTGTCGTCAACAAATCATTAAAACAAAACATTTGTCGGGCTCCTGAAAGGGGCGTGCTAATTTGTGAGGGGGAGGGGGGTTGTGTGCGGTGAGGCAGCGTTTTATCCAATCACAGGACAGCAGTCTCCAGGAGATACATAGTGAGCCAATAGAGTGGAGGTGAGGTCTATTACCTTTCAGGTGAGGCCACGGCAGACAGGGATGCATGTTACATACTCTGTAAGTACTCTGTATCGTGTTATCTCCACTGAAGAGGAACAGTCAACACTGTACAGAAAGTAAAAGCATGGCAGTTTGCAATCAACCACTGGACATGGTAGCAGATGTTCCAAGCTGTCACACACACTCAGAAACAGATATGCTTGTTGTCTGTTGCGCACAAACCTGGAGTTCTACATTAAGCTTTTTGCAATATTTTTCTTGTATCACTTTTATGAAGGTTCAAGGCCTGTCTTTATTTGTCTCCCTAGGGAGAAATACGTCTAGGAGCCAGAGCCACAGCTGCATAAACAAATACACACTCACAGAGAAACATTATGACAGTGATATCGCACACATTCCCTGGATGAAATGCAACTAGTCAATAAAGTGCATCTAGTCATTTGGCAAGCTCTGACTGACAGAGGAACAAATGTGTGTTTAAATCTATGATATCTCCTGCCAGGTGGCATTAGCTCATACCAGGCGCGTATTTTACGCCGGTGCCGCCGGTGCGGTGCACCAGGGGCCCAGGCCCCTTGGGGGCCTACTGAGAGGGAAGGGGGGAAAAGAAAAGAAAAGAAAGGCCGCTGACAGCGGGCCCTGCGACTACATATGGACCTGTGGCCTGGTCGTTAGGGGGTTAAACCTGAGAGTGGCCGGGCCTAGCAGTGGGAGGGGTAATGATATTGTCCAATCAAATTGGTACCTGTGAGCTGTCACTCACGTGTGAATGTGTTCTGATGTCAGTTCCTCTTAAAACAAATCAAAACAAAAAAAAGTGTCAACTACAAAAAAAAGCGCGAGTGGGTTGAATTGAAGCATCGGCGTAGCATAGTGTCATGTTCAAGAAAAGTCATGAAAGTGGTTCCAAAGGCGAATGGAAAGAGAGCAGTCGGCAGCGGGAAGCGTAAATTAAGCTAAAATGACCAAATTGGACAAGTTTGTATCAGCATCGGTGTCTCTCCTCCTGCTGCTGCACCCCACCGGCACCGGGCACTAGCAGCTACCCCAGATCCTGTCTCACAGAGCGGCGACACGCTGGACTCGAGTTGCCAACGAGTTCAGCAACACAACCGCCCTGTGACAGTTCTCCACGCGGCCACGCACGGACACAGTGTCGGTGAAAATGAATGTCCCCGCGCGCGGCGGCCGCGTTGCAGAGCCTAATGAACCCCGAATCCCCAGCACAGATCGAGGATTATACGACATGACACCGCATACCGATAAGACAAAAAGCTTTATAATAGCAAGTCCGTAGGCCCGCCGGACCGTTTCTCAGAGACAACAAAAAAGTCTTTCTCTGAAAAATACATCTCCACTACCCGTAAAATGACCTTCTAATGAGTGAGTACACAGTCACATTCATTAATGCGGTCAGTTTGCTGTCTTTGTAAAACATGTAATGTGCTGTGTTCTTGATGCTTGTTGCTTATACTGTGGAAGTGCATACCAGCTTTGTTGGTGTTGGATATAATAATAATGTGAATGTGTGAGTGTAATAGTTTGGGGACATCATGTTTGAGCCCAGGTCAGGGCAGGCTGTTAGATATTAGTAATGGTGGAGGATAGAGATAGAGCTTGGCATCTGTCCATGTTGTTATGGTTCTGAAAATGCTGCGTGTGTGTGTGTGTGTGTGTGTGTGTGTTTCATGGCCATTTGCCAATAAAGATCAATGAAAATGAATGGAATAATTGTGTAGCCAGGCACGTTTGTTAGTCTACTGTATACAGTATAGCTGTAGTGTGTGTTTGTGCGCGCACATGCGTAAGAGTTGCTCGTTTATGGCAATGATAGGGGCCTACAAAATATTCTTGCACCAGGGCCCATCCTCAGCTCATTTCGCCAGTGGCATTAGCTCATACTCTCTGAAAAGAAAAGATGTGTACCCGTATACTGCATGATCACAACTTGGACCGTAATGTCAAATTCACACAATAGTGTCACACGTTCAAAATAATCAAAATAATCTACAAGTTCAAAATAAAATGCTGTTGTTACCCTGCTACGTAATTTTTCGCACGCATGCTCGTTTTTTGCACACACCTGCAACTCACTCACCAGACCTATGCTCGGCAGTATGCGTACCTGTTGAGAAGACCTCCCTGTAGCGTAGGGGTTTTCAACATGTGGTCCGGGGACCACCAGTGGTCTCTGAGAAGATTCCAGTTGGTCCCCAGCTAAATGAGGGACAGTTGGTAACCAAATGGACCCTTATAGATCTGTAACACTGGAGAGTGTTAAAATGAAACCAAATGGACCATTACAGGTTCATTTGGTTTCATTTTACACTCTCAAAAGTTAAATTATATTTAAGCGTCTGAATCAATTAATTAATTTTGAAGGATCTACACAATTAGAAAATGTAGAATTGTTTTGACCAATGTGTTTAGTTCAGTTTATCTCTCCTAAACTCCGAGAGACTAAACTCAACATCAAATGGTGGTCCGTTAGACTGGCACCATACTCATTTGCCATTGGCAACATAAACATTCAACATTATGAACGGTATGTTGACAGTCAAAACATAATGTTCATAACGTTGAATATTCATGTTGCCAACATAGCAGGCTAGTGGTCTGTGGCGAAAATGCAGAATAATTAGTGGGCCCTGGTATGAAAAAGGTTGAAAACCACTGCTGTAGCGGACCTGGCGTTGATCCAGATAACTATATGTTTGCGTATATTGGTCCCCTTTTCGAGAGGCTCCGATTCTGAACTTACCATACGGTAGAAGTCCATCTCCTCTACTCTAGCGGAGCCATCGCTAGGCATGAACACAGAACAGCAGATCATTTCGTCCTACTCGCCGAGACATTAAACAATTCGACAGCACCCAATAAGGGCTTGTTAAAACCACGTCCTCGATGCGGTAACCAGAGCACACCGGCACTTATTAACCAAGGTCAATGCAAAATCAATTAGCCAAGGGCAAATGAACCCACCGTCATTTCACCTGTCAGCCACGTGCAGGTGGCCTGGATGCCCAGGCTGGATAATAAGAGCCCGGCCACTGAGATTAGATTAAATCCCAGCTGTGATCCTTCACGCAGAATTTGATTTAACGGAGCCTGGCCCTGAACACACTTCTCCTATCAGCATTTTACCTCCCTAAACAGTTAGGTAAAGTTATTCAAATAACACTTTAAACATATGCTAGCACTTTCCATGAAGCCCATGTCTATGTGCGGATTATAATCATAAATGTAATGTATTATAATCATAATCTCTCATGAATATTCATAACGCTTTATTTAGGAATGAATTTATTCATGTTGTAACTGATTACTTGTAAGTGGGGTCACGTATAAATGCATTGTCTTACTGTATACCATTAACACCTACAGGCACAAGTTGTAAGCATGCATTTCAAAATGCACACAACACATGGTTATGAAGCATTTTATGATGAGGAGACGACGGGCTGCGTAAATTAAAAAGTTAGGCCGGAATAGCTTTAAATCTGTGACCAACACATGCACACGCAGACACAAATCAGCCTAAATGAATTAGCAAAGTGTTACCAAACATACACTTAACGCGGTATGGGAAGTACTGCATTTAATTAAAAAGGTACCACACCTTGCTAGTCAGTGCAACTTGCTCAATAAAATACAGTAGCCTATATTACGTGTTATATATCATAAACCACATGAACCGAGTCTCCTAGTGAAAAGAAAATCTTATTTAGATTCAATTTTCTGATGGGAGGTGGTTAAACAGTATATCTGTCAGGCATGCTTATCGAAGGTTTTTAGCCAGGAATGTGCATTACACGGAGTGGGGGTCGGAAGATAGCCGGGGGACAAAAAAAAGAATGAATGTGTATGATCACAACATGGACCAATAATGTCCAATTCATACAGTGGTGTCACACGTTGAAAATAGCCAATGTACAAGCTCACGACGCCTCCAGCAGACTGCACTGTGAGCTGTAGGGATTGCTATTGTGACGCCATCCTAGGACAGAACATATATTTGAGTTCAAGAGGCGATGGGACAAAATAAATTGTAAACTTGTATGTTTTCCTTTGGATTTTCTATACATTTAACCAATGCAAACTAAGTACTTGTTAGCATTGGATCAGTGCTTGTAATTTCGAATTCTAGGTTCTTATTTTCCACTATACTGAAAAGTAACTGTTTTGGGCACAGGTGTACCCTTTGAATTATTATTCAATACCTTATATTAATATTTTAAATCAACTCAAATACAAGCATGCGTCTTGTGACTGTATACAAGTAGATTCTGTTTCATAAATATAAAAAAATGAAAAGCCTCATCTAGAAGCTTTAATTCTCAGTGAATCCAGGGCTTATTTTTGAAACACAGATTGCTCTCTCAAGGTTTAGAGAAAGCAATGTGAACAATTAAATTGTTCAATGATTTCCTATGAAACGTTAGTCACAAAGCAGTTAACAGCTCAGTAAATGAAGGCGAAAATGTGTCTGCCAAAATAGGCCAAAATTTCCTAACCCTTAACAAAGACAAAACTGAGATAATTGAGTTTGGTACCAAGGAATAAAGGCGGTAAGTAAGTCAAGTGTTCACCTTGACTCTCTGTCTTTGAAAATGAATGTCCAAGCCGCATGCCTTGCTGTAATTATGGGTTCAGAACTGAATTTTAATAGCTAAATCAAGTCAATACAAAGCCAGCCTATTATCTGGCTTATTACTTAAAAGTGTTTTTTTAGTACCTTGAATTCCCTGTGTGTGAAAATGTTTCATACAAATACACTTGCTTTGCCATTAAATGCACAATGCAAATCAGCCCTAAAAATGTAACCTTGTAACCTCATTTTAACAAAATCAAAAATCCAATCATAGGCAGAATGAAATTGCATGTCTAATATGGCGCACACCTCCTAAAACCACTTTCAGTTCTGCCATGAGGGCCACCACAACCAGCAATACTACCTATCTGTCGTAATAATAACTGTATTTACTCTGCAGCTTATTTGTGTCATGAGTTTGACAGCTGTACCACACAAATTGTAAAATCCTTGTAGGCAGCCAGTCCTGGCAGAGATGTGCACTCAGAGGGACACACTTTTGCAGTTTCCACTCTGATTAAGTGTTATTTTAATAGTGTGTTTACTTGGTACCAGTGTCAACAAGACAAAACCACTCTACCCAATGAAACTTGAAGATACTCGGTTCGATGGTTTAACTGAGCCTCGGGCACACTTTCATGGCCAGTTAACCTTGAAAAACCTAAACATGTACTGTAATCCCTCATTGTGCATTACAGGGTAAGACCATTTTGGTAGAGGTTTACATTGTGTAATTACCTTACCATGAGATTTAACATGAAATCAATAAGAAGTCCTCTAGATTTTAGAAATCAATTTATCGTACACGGAAACAGCTCTCAATGTCACTCACAAACACAAACATGTAACGATACACCGTAGATCAAAAGTCCTGCCATTTAACATTATTGTTGTTGTTGTCGCTGTGTGACACATCACAAAGTGTGACCATTATATGGAGATGTGATGTCACGAGGCATGACTATGTAGGTGTGACTATGGGCGGCTGGCTGGAGCCCAAACATATTGTAGTGTCCCAGTGGGACACTAGCATCGGTATGTGTTTAAGACTGTTGATTTATGTGTCCCTTTTTCAGTTGGAGAAGTATTTCCGGGGGATAACAGCACTTCCGGTGTTTAGAGCGGGAGTTTAGCGCGGGTTTTAGTTACAGTCCGCTCAGAGCTATTGTGTGTCTGTGTTCTAGAGCAGCAAGCGCTAGTGAAGTGCTTCGTAAGTGCCATTTCCATTGCAGTGTTGTTGCACGGCTATTTTACTTTATTAAATCCGTTTAAAAGCAAGAAGTTGTCATGTCGTACATCGAGGAGGACCCCTCTCGCCATTACAATACATAGCTAACCACTGCATCCCAACACAGCCTATTTTCTTACAATATACAGTACATTAACTAAAGCAAGTTACTGTATATAACAATATATGTCAATATATTGACAATTTAGCTGCAAACGTGCGTCCTGCTGTCAATGGAGCTGGATGGGTGAGAGTGATTTGTTTGGAACTTGAATCCCTCCTTAGGGCGTCACGTGTGCTGCCTCTTTTCAGCCGTAGCATTGGAGTCAACAGGAGGGTCACCACTCTCTTACTAGACTACTCTGGGAGTAGTGCCGTATGTTTTTGGAGAGCAGATGAGCTGATCTGATTTGATCTCACCAACGTGTCGTCATCCTCGGCCCGTCCCCCGCCCCACCACTGCGGTGCTATGCCACATTATTTGGAGCGACGCCCACCCTGAAAAGTTGACTCCCACTCCTAGGCCACCGTGGCTAACAAATCAGTCTAGGCTTTCCATTTTCGCGCAACGTGGACGAAAATGAAAGCCTGGGTGTTGAGGCTACTCTGGGGGTGACTAAAAGATGGACAGGAGACACACGTTTTCATAGTAAATGCTATACCTACTTGCTTGTCTATCTATGCATTGATGTTTGGACTTTTAAACAAGGCCATATCTCCCCCAACAAGAAAAGGTATAATATCTAGGCAGAAGTTACACAAGCACACATACAGTAGATTTCACAAACACAGCCAAATCCCATATCATAATGCAATTATTTATTGTTTATGGCTAGCATTAAGGCATCTGAGTTGGCAATGCCGTAGATTTGTTTTCCAAAGACAATCAGGGCTGGGAGAGAGCGAGGAACACACCGATATTGACGCGTCTCATATTAGCCGCCGTGTTCTACAATGCACATCAATCCGAATGAAATTCTGTATCGAACAAACAGCGCTATAACTTCATCAAGAGCTGTGGGGGAGCTATAAAGCATAACAGCACTGTCTGCATGTCCACGGTGTAACAGCCAGCCCGTAAACAAATACTCACATCCTGCATTAGAGCCATTATCGTCGGGGAAGCTCGCCGAGCAAATCTTATCAAGGGACCCCTCCCCGGGTCTGAGGTGTTCCAGAGAGATCCCATTTGGTTGTATATACATGAGTCATTATCGCGATGCGCCTTGTCAGCTCACCATCTCCCGGAACAGGGCATTAGCGGCGGAAATGAGATTAGAGTGGGCAAAAAGCGTCTGAGACGGGGGCGGACTGACGAGTTTTTGACAAGATTAGGAGGGTGAGCCGGAGCGGTTGTTTTCGGTGAGGTCTCCGCATGCCCATTGATTACAGTGACACTCGGTGACCTTTTGTTGTGATTGAGATTCGCAGGGGGGGTATCGCTCTGTATTCGTTTTCAAATCAGCCCATACGTTCTACCGATTAGAATCTAATCGAAGGAGGGGAGTCCCTTGGAATTCTGAGGCCGGATTTATACTTAATTGGGTTTCATCCCCACGAAACAGAGGATCTACCACGATGCGTTCTGAGGCTGCAGATCTGCTAGTTTGAGCCGTGCAACGCCACGCACAACCAACCAAGTGCACACCGAGGTGTGAACCTAGTACCACAACACCACCATGCCAGGACCTCAAACGCAATCGCATAAAACACTGTAAAGCATGGCCTCTTTAAGGGATGCTGTCAGCCTCCAGCCCTTGGATTTTTATCACTGCTATTACACCCCAGGCCAGATGTCTGTGTGCCTTCTCACAGCAGTCTGAATGTGATGATAAACTCATTAAACACCAAATGCTTCTCTCTCCTTTTTTCATCCTCTGCCTGTGCAATAAAAGGAGTGCACAGTGGCATACAGTATGCTCGGCCAATTATGTTTTTTTTTCCCTTTATGTTGATTCCTCCTGAGGAGTAAAGTAAACATGAGGCAAATCTAATTCCTTGATAAACTGTGTACGGTAATTGTTTCATAAAACAAATATAACATAGGTGTGGTAAAGCTTTTAATATTGTTGGATTCAATTTAATGAGCATTTTCAGACATTAAAACACTTAAAGGTAATAGAGGCAACTTTTCATCCAAAAATAAATCTATAGCTATATATTTTTTTTGCCTTTTCCCCCCGTCTCCACAGGTGTGCCCTGTGTCAAGTCAATCTGACCCACGGTTGTCCAGAACCCCCACAAAAGGCCCCCTCTAACCCTGGAAATGTGGCTCTCCATATAGGGCCTGGTGTGTGGAACGGGTACACTACTGACACAGGTACAAAAAGGTAATACATAGCCAGATGGGGCTTGCCTGGCTTCAGCCCTGAATCACCACCCCATAGGCCTATGGGTCTGTCAGTATTAATTGAAAATCCAACTACAGCAGCCGATTGGCCGACAGACCTGCCACTCAATAGTGTCAAACAACAAACATGGCAGCCCCCCACTGCGGTGAAACGCGACCGTATCGGTAAATAGTTTCTTTAAAGTATCAGGTTTAAAGAAACTCACCATCCAACATGTTTTGCTGCTTTTGTTCACATGCTAGTAACATTTGTCGGCTGTGTTTGTTTGGTTAGCAACCGGGCTAGCACATTAGCCACATTAATGACAACAACGTTGTCTCCTTTCCTAATATTCTGATGGGTTGGCATGAGCTAATCACAGAAGACTGCCGCTTTGACGACGGCCAACTCATAAACTGCTGGCGTTGGGAGAGCTTTCAGGCTGAATAATGAAGTGAAACGAAATGATAATTCAGTCATGGATCTCAACAACTTGCATCAACACTGACTCGAAGCTCTACAGCCAGGCACTAATCAATATAATCCATAAACCCTTAATGTTTGGCCTGGGACATAAGATACTTTTCTGTATTATAATCGACTAAAGTCAAATTGTAGAAGTCGTTAAACAATGTGTCATGCAAAGAATAGCTATTTTTCATATATTTTTTCTTTGGATTTGTTTTTAAGATCCCATCCAGGGTCGCTGGATCTGAACCCATTTGAATTGGCATTAGGAACCTGCTGTGACCGCATGCCCGTGCTGCTGGGGCTCGAACCTTACGACGTTCCACATGAAAGACATATGCTCTATAACCACTACACTAATGCCCTTACGCTTATTTTACTATAATTAATGTGTTTAATACAGTAGGCACGCCTACTCTGGTGTAACTTCTGCCCCGGAAAAGGAATGTGAACAATCCATATCTGTATAGCTTATTATTGTAATTATACTAGCACAACTTACATTGTTTAATAGGTTGGATGAACCCGAACCAGTGCGAGATTAATACCTTAGGCATTGACATGGAGTAAAGTTGTTCACCTTTAAAATCAAGACATGGGCGAATTAAACCTAATGCAGAGAAGAAATACAGGAAATGGGATCTGATTCAGGAAGGGATGGGGATATGAAATACCATGCACCGCTGCACACAGCACACCTATCTCAACCTACAAATTGATTGACTGAAGACCAAAAAAAAAAAAAAAAAAAAAAAAAAAAAAAAAAAAAAAACAGGGGAAGGCACTGGATTAGACCGGCACCTAGCCTGCCAGCCAATTAAACGGAAGGGGGCACATCTAAATGACTGCAGAATGGTACCGCCAACACCTGAACAAAGGAACCGGCAGTGCTGCCAGGAGATAAGGTATGGCGTCAACTTGACTTTTGGGGTGAAATTGAATAAGCAATTATGATCGAAACAAGAACAAGGGTTGTGAGCGGGGCGGTGGGCTTCCCCGCATGGCCCCCAAGGTCACTGACTGCAGCACTAATGAGAGCAGTGGCTCAAACTGGCGGTGTGGGAGAAAAAGGAGACGACACACCCAGCCCACTGCTTCTATAAGACCTGGGCTCAACATCCAGCCAAAGAGACACTTTCTTTAACTGGTGGCAGGAAAAAAAAAACGTCCCTAAACGACCTACCAGCGAGTTCTCCAGCGGCAAAATTCCCCCGCTGCACACGCAGTCAAATCCTCTGTGTTAATTTAGGCATTGAGGAAGTTAATTTGCATGTGATCTTCTTCTTGCTTTTAAGGAAGAGAACTGCGAGCAGGAACCAAACAGCGGCTGCTCGGCTTTATCTCGGTGCATTCTGAATGCAAAGTAAGTGATGCCTTATGGGGGGGACTTTGCTCCCTGTGTGCATCGGTGCATTGGCATGTCATTAGTCAACCATAGTGTCCACTAGGGTCCCAGTAGTGGGAAAATGTTATTTAAAACCTTAGGATCTGTTAAGATAGAATAGTGAATCAAACCTCCCGCTGATGCTTGACAGGGCATCTGAAATGGTAAATCCACGAGTCTCCTAACTGAATCCAGGGGAATTGTAACACGAACCTGACAGGATAATCGCTATATTTTAAAACAAAAAGGGGCCGGTATAATAATTCACATTTCTTAGCAAGAGAATGCTAATTATTTGTTTTGATTCGACAATGCTGGTGTTATAATTAGGGTGCCAGTAATTCTGAAGGATACTTTACACCAATGCTACATACCATCCGTTGTGCATACTGTAAACATGAATGCAATGGATTCAGATGCATTCAGATTCAAGCTTAAAGCAATAGTTCAGAGTTCAGATTTTTGGAACTTGAGTTGTATGAAATATTTGCCATTATTATAGTGGTAACAACTGTACTGGTTGGTGAAAATTATATAATATTAATTTTGTGGAGGTTACTGGGGCCACACAGTAAAAGTAAATCAATCTACAAAACTAACATAATGTCTATTGTTTAATTATTTCTAAAATATTAGCACAGCCTTGTTAATATTTGTTCTTTTTTACCCCTCACATGGAACTAATTTTGGGTGTAGTAACATGGACACAATAAACAGTTCTATGTGATAGAGGGGTCAAAATTACCAAAGGATGTGCTAATATTTTAGGAATATATCAACAGTACAAAGTTGCTCTTCATTTACTTTTACTGTGTGACCCCCAGTGACCCCCACAAAATGATCGGAACTACTTCATATTTCACCAAAACCAGAGCAGAACTCCCAACTACAATAATGGCAAGTATTTTCTACAGCTTAACTTCAAAAGATCTGAACTGTTCTTTTAAGTGAACAAGGTAATATGTTATGCCAAAGCCTTGCTAAAGCCTTTTTTCCCTCACCCGTTTCAATGGAGATACTGCCTACAATAACTATTGCTCATTTGATCATACGCCGATAAGTCTTTATTGGCATTTCTGCCGACGGTTTTTAAACAACAATACAGGACGCGTTGCAAAATACTAGTTCTGAAAATACTTATTGTGCAGAAATACAACAATACAATAGCAAAGTGCTCTCTAATGGAAATAGATGCAACTTGGGAGTGGGCCAAAGAGAACAGTGCGGTGGTGGTGGTGGTGGTGTGTGTGTGTGTGTGTGTGTGTGTGTGTGTGTGTGTGTGTGTGTGTGTGTGTGTGGTGGTAGTGGTGGGGATGTGGGGGTAGTGGGGGGTGCGGAGCAGGGGAGGAAAAAAAAAGTGCACAGCTCACAGTTTCTAACAGGCACGGGCTCACAGGCCTATCCCGGGCGGACTGACGTCTTCTTCTCCTGGGGATGAGGAGGGCTGTGCTAGACATATGGGAAGGCTATGGATCCAGCAGGGCTTCTCTGTAAGCTTAAACCTCACTTCAAAGCCGCTCTTTCCATCCAGCAGGCACGGAGAGCCAAGGACCCAGGGAATCAGACCAAAGATCAATCTGGCTAAGCCTATGCCATGCATGAATCCTGATGATTCTGCTCAAGGTCACTTTGATCTATGTCTCCAACACAAAAAAAGGAAAAAAAAAGAAAAGAAGGGGTCCAATGGCTGATGTATAGCTGCAACACACAAAAAATAAGCAGATCCGCAAGCTCACGTACGCAGCATCACTGCGACGTGTTGTGCCTGCGTGTGCATCGGCAGTTTTTTCTGTCAGGCGCAAGATGTGCAACCCTGTCAGGCTTAAATGTACTGGAGGAATAGGAGGGGGGGTGTAATCAAAAGACTGGCATTCACAAGAGCACATTCTCTGCTTCCACATCCGGTTGTGTAAAGTGCATGATCAAAACCGGAGTGAGCCACCAAAAAAAAAAAAAAAACAGCCTCCTGTGAGTGATCAAACTGCATGCCATCTGGACGCCAGGGTCTCATTGTGAAGCTGAGCAGTGGAAGATGAAGGCAATGAGAAGAGCGTCTTTAAAAAAAAAAAGTATGCGATGCCCGGTGAACAACACCACAACCTTGGACCGACTTGTAACAAAAATCTCCTGTTTGTTTTTGACAATCACCTGAAAGCGTTTCTTTTTTTTTTCTTTCTTTCTTTTAAGATGCTTTATTGTCCCTGGGACAGTGATATAAACCTGGCGATCGCTAACAGCCTCCATAAATAGTTTACGGCACAACATCAGCATAAATAAGGCTTGTTATCGCCCCCGGCACCACTTTGTTCACTTATATTTACTATCCTTTAGCCCTGGCATGAATGATGGGGCCGTTTTAATCCCTAACAAACACCAGCCGCGGAATTTACGACTCAAATTAAGGGGCCCAAAGTATTGAAGACCCAAGGAGAGGCCAATTTTAAATATGGTTGGGCTGTCATGTCTTGTTAAATGTGCGTCTACCAACCTTGTGAATATCAATATCCGTGTCAGCAGTCAAGGGCGTGGGTTGCTAAGAGGGTCACGTGGCCCCGTGTGAGCATTTTTGTGGTCTTAAGAGACGTGCAGGAGCATTTCTTTAGCGTAGAAGGACGGTAGCACGCCGCTTAGCGCTTGTTTGACTTACTTAACATATTGCTCTTGGCATGCGGAGTGTGCTTTGTGTAATTTATGGTACAGTTAAAACGGAGCCGCGTTGAGCCCATTTTTTGATGAGACACGCGCAATGCAAAAATCGTGAAAATGACCATAATGGCATAATGAAGACAAAAGAAGGCAAACAACATTATTTATGCAGCACAACAACAGCTTTCTTCAGTATTCTCGAGTGAAAAGCGTAGTGTTTTTTCAGCCCCGGAGCCAATCTCTCCCAAGCAAACTGATATGGTTATGAATGTAGGACAACAGTCCGAGTGGGTCAAGGCCTGGTCGAGGGTGCCCTTGAACAGCGCAGAGACTGTAGCAGCCTGTGCAATCCCTTGTTTATTTAATGGTCCGCGCGGCAACGCTGTTGCCTCCTCCACAGAGTCCCTTTCCGTTAGCCAGCATTTGGAGTGTGTAACCCCCGCTCTGCACAATATGAACGCCCGACCCTGTCTGCTACCGTGCAAAACGGATAACACGCCTCCCTTTCACTGTGGCGGTGTACAAAGTGATGCTGTATAAAACGATTAAAAACCCACAGTGTTTGCCCATCCATCTTCGGTGGTTTGTTCCTCAAGCCGCCAGCCCTCCCTCCCCTCCACTGCCTTTCAGCCTGGTTTTAGTTGTTGGAGCGGCCCTCTCCCCAGGCCCTTAGATGATGGTCCTCCGAGTGTCCCCCTGGATCTCTGCCATAGCACACTGAATGCCAGGCATAATCCCCTCCTGGTGATAACCAAGCAATCTCACAGCCCAAGAGAGCCTGGTATCCGTTATTCAGAGAGCAGAGAGAGAAAGAGAGCAGAGAGAGAGAGAGAGAGAGAGAGAGAGAGAGAGAGAGAGAGAGAGAGAGAGAGAGAGAGAGAGAGAGAGAGAGAGAGAGAGAGAGAGAGAGAGAGAGAGAGAGAGAGAGAGAGAGAGAGAAAACAAAAACAGGTCTGGCATATAATGGCAAAAGTAGCCGTTCCACAAACCTGAAGATCAACTATTAATTAGACTGATTTTAGTTTGCATCATTTGGGATGTACTTTTAGTTAGGGATGTGAAAAAAGTCGGAAATCGACACGATTGTCGACACGTGTTCACGGCGACACGAAAAAGTATGAGTCGACAAATCGCCTCTTTTTTCTTTTTTTTATATTAATGATTTTTATTTTGTATTCTTTGTAATATCTTGTTCAAAACGTTATAACGTTACTGTTTTCAAGGGAAGAAAACAGGTATTAGGCTACTATCACTGTACCGAGGACATGTCTGTGCTGTGCGCGTCTGCGCTGCGTCCTCCTCCTCCTTCCCCCCGCAGTCTGTCTCAAAGAACGCGGCTATGATCGCTTATTTGCTTATTTTTTGGAACCACGGCACAAACACCTAAAGTTCACCATCGACGCTGTGAACATGTCACTGTTTTCTTGTCAAATCGCGAGCTCCAAAGCTTTAGTCTTTGGAGCGGGGCGTGAGCTCAAACTTGAAGATGTTTTTTTTTTCTCTCTCTCTCTCTCTCTTTCTCTCTCTTGGCCGGCTTTTGTCAGGCCCGGATATAAAGTTTCACAATTCGGGGGGGCAGGCGAGAACCTTATGTGGCAACTGCGTTATATTTAGGGCGTTTAGGGGGGCATTCCCCACCTGTGCACAGCCTTTTATCCGGCTCTGCAAATGCGATGTAAAAAAAAGAAAAAGGGAAAGCAAGAAAGAAGACGATCGCGGACGCTCTTTTCCCTCCGTGTTATGGATTATATCTTTGATAAAATACTGCAAAAGGTACACAGTGACAGTAGCCTAATTTAACATCGATTCTCTCAGAACACATGCACATGGCTGCGTTGTGAGCCATAGGGCAACATTTTTGCGTTGGGTCCCGCGGGCGCCGCGGGCTAAAAAAAAAAAATCGCCGCAGGCTAAAAAATAATAATAATAAAAAATCGACAACATTTCGACATTGGGCCGCGATTCGCCGACATTCCAAATATGTGTCGATTAACATCCCTACTTTTAGTGAACTAGCAGACAAAAACATGCTAACTTACTGCATGAAACATCCAGTCATGCGGCAGCACATGAACTCATAGAACCATCGTCTTGTCTAGACCAGCACAATGGTTTCTCTGCACAATCCATCATGCACAAGATCTGAACATTTCTATTTGTGCCTCCTAGCTCCAAACCTTGTTTGCCAGCCATATAAACCAAGACAGAGCAGTTCTATCACAGAGGACAATGCATGTCCCCAAGGTGGAAATAGAAATAAGTGCCATGAAATCATCATCATCATCATCGTTCTCTATGGCTGAAGTACACAACCTAACAAACCTGAGGCTATACTCAGGTTTCTCTGCTTTCCTGTGTGTATTCACATGCAGGAAGCCACACAAATAGCATTGGTACACGACAAGTTGTAAAGACCACTTAAAGCTGCGTATGCAAAGTTTTGTAATCCCAAAGATTGGAATCTGTAGCAGACGGCGATTGAATAAAACCGGGACAAAGAGAGAAAGGCACATAGCCGACAGACCATCAAGCCTAAAGCCTCCAGGAGAATGAGAAACCGTAGGATTTCCTCATTGCCTTAATACAACAAACACGGCAAAGCCAATGATCAGAAAGGCTGCGCAAATCGACATCTGGCTTGGGGAGCAATTTGCCAGGATTTGACAGTAAACAGCAAGATGAGCAGAGAACTCGTTGCAAAAAATAACATCCTATAGCACTTCGGTCTGAGAAATGGCAATGCTTTCAAAGATTTTCTAATTACACATACAGTATAAGACTAAAAAATGGCAGATGTGTTGTCTAACTTCTTGTCTGCGCCTGACTTTTTTTCTCTATTGGGATTAAAATGATGAATTAAAATCATGAAAAGAGATGGCAGTACAGAGCAATTAAGCTTAATTAGTTATTGTTTGAGTTCAGCATGCTGCATAAGACATTGTTTGCACATTTCTCAATTGTTCTTGTTAAAACAGAGTCAAAATGCCACCCTGGAAAGATGTCAATACTTAAATTCTGAAAACGTAAACATTATTGTTCATCAGCTGCACAATGCGATGCAACTTACTTTGGAAAAATAACATCCTATAGCACTTCAGCGTGCTACTGCCAGAGCATGCATTCTGCATTTTAGCCACAGAACACCGTTTATGTTGAGTTTAGTCTCTCTGACAAAAAAATAAGGATTTTCAAGATATTGTCCACAATTTAGGAGAGATAACTGGCAAAACGTTCGGTCAGAATAACAATTCTTCTACATTTTCTAATTCTGTAGATTCATGAAAATTTGAGTTTTTAAATATAATTTAACTCTTGAGAGCGTAAAAATGATACCAAACTGGACCTTGTGAGGGTCCATTTGGTTTCTTATTACTCGCTCAAGAGTTACAGATCTATAAGGATCCATTTGGTTACCACATGGAATCCTCTCAAGTACCACTGGTGGTCCCCGGACCACTGGTTGAAAACCACGGCACTATGGGCTTCGGCCTGAGAAAAGTGGTGTTTCTAAGCAATTTGTAGCACCTGGCAAGATTTTCCCTGTAAGCACATCCTGTAAGGGTGTAAGGGTTTGGGTTCCAGGGAAAATCTCCTGTGACGTCATAGCTATGACAGGCACAGCAAAATGGCGCCCCCCAAGGGATGAAATTATGACGTTAAATTATGGCGCCTCAGGCAACTGCCTAGTCTCCCTAATGGCGAAAACGCCCCTGTGCACATTAGATGCAGATGATGTGCATTTAAAATAATAAAAAAACATCCCTCACATTCCGTCCTTTCCTTTGCCCGTCATACAGAGTCTTTTCCTTCACAGAGGCAGTTTACTAACAGTAAGGCCGACTGCATATACAGTATATATACCCTCAGGGATGAGATCGTCTGGCATTGGACATTTTATGAATGATATATAGGACTTATTGCAACGTTCAGAAAAGCAGATGGAAAACTGTTTGCTTGGGTAGAAAATGAGCTGTGTCCGATATTACCACTGAGACATAATGAAACCACTGAGCGTGAATCCTTTTGGCTTACCTTCAAACCCAAGTGTCTACTTTACACTTTTCACCTCACAGAGCTGACTTATCTCTCGCTGGAGAGAGTGTGTCAAAAGGACACCGTAATTGTGATTCAGTGGCTCAAGAAGCCACAGAGGGTTTCCTTTTCTTTGAGAGAAATATGTTGCATGTTGAAAATCCTGGACTTTCTCGCTTCGCCGAGGTGTCATGGCCTAGGGGCAATTGTCTGTCACTTTTTATCCAGTGCTATCCGGAGCACTTGTGCTTGACCGGCTACGGGGCTTCTGTTCATTCAAATTGTGATATGTGGAAATTGTGACACGTGAAGTTGGAACCCTGTTGAAATAATAGCATTTGAAGTCACCACTGTCAAAATGTTGAAATATCTACATCACAGGGGTGTAAAACTACCGACACTGCAGGCTGGATCTGGAGTCCAGAGGGACCTAATAAGGCACATGGGATAATTTGGGGGTACTAGAACGGCACCGGTCTGGCCGGGTCTCTGCAATTTCTGTATCTTGCAAGTTGGCCTTTGCGCTGTTGCTCAAACTCTCAAAGGCTAGACTGAATCCACTTGTTACGTAACCTGATTCCACCCTATAGTAGAGAGTAGAGACACTTATTTCACATTTTGGTTTCACAATGTGCTTCAAATAAATCGCTGATCAGAACCCTCCCCTTTTTTAAGCTACTTGGAAGGTGACACCTACCTATCATTGCCTGGGGGCGTTATCTTAAACAATCATATTAATGTGTCTAACATGATTTTGTTAATAATTATAATAATATCGTTCTTATTCATCGAGCAAAAGTTGGTGAAGTTAAAGCCACCATCAGGACTGATTTTCTAATTATACATATTAGACTAAAACAAAATAGGATATGTTGTCTGTGCTGTGTCTGACTTTTTTCTATTGGGATTAAAATGATAAATTAATACAGAACAATTAAGCTTAATTAGTTGTTGTTTGAGTTCAGCATACTGCATAAGACATTGTTTGGATACTTTTGTGAATTGCTCTTGTTAAAACAAGGTTAAAATGCCACACTGGAAAGATGTCAACACTTACATTCTGAAAACGTAAACGTTATTGTTTGCACAAATATTGCAACTTCCTTCCCTTTTCCAAGTTTCTACTGCATTCGAAGAGCATTCTACTGGCATGCTCTCGTTTCAAAATACCCACCGGGAAACTTACATTAAACTTACAAACCTCAATGTCTTAACATTCATGATCCTAACAGTCTGCAAATGCGTTTGATGGATAGGTGAATTAGATTAGATAGATAGATAGATAGTTTAGATAAAATTTTGCACACTGCATTTGTTACAATGAAAACTGGCAGCAACCCAAACGTCTCTGGCTTCAAGTCAAAGAGGTTTGAACCATTGTGTGCATTCTCCCGTTCCTGTCAATCAGTGTCATCATTTTCTGTTACCCAGACTCTCAGAATAC
The DNA here is from genome assembly GCA_039105355.1 of Benthosema pterotum. Lineage (NCBI taxonomy): Eukaryota > Metazoa > Chordata > Actinopteri > Myctophiformes > Myctophidae > Benthosema > Benthosema pterotum. Next base: position 21,894,055 of record CM076971.1, on the reverse strand, counting down.
GGTGACACTTCTCAAAACAAGAAGCTGAAAATGTAAATATTTATTCAGCTCTTACAGTCTAAGACACCACTGACATTAAGAATGGGGTGTGGTTGGTGGGAGGGGAGGTATATTGGGTGTGGGAGGGCGGGTATTTTATTAAGTGCATGAGCCAAGTCCATCATGCCTGTGCAATGTCAAAGCACTTCATTTCTTGCGTCTGGGTAGGTCAATCAGTATTGAACTACATGGTTATGGGATAGAACTCTGGCACTGTCAATTCTTAGCATAATGTACTGTATATTGGCAAACCCTGGGTCTAGTGTATTTGAAAAGATTCCTGTGTTGTTGGATACCAACACCCTGGGTCTAGTGTATTTGAAAAGATTCCTGTGTTGTTGGATACCAACAATGTATCAGTGTCTAGTGAGACGGGGCATCATGAACTATAATGTCATGAGTGCATGTCTTGAATTAGTGTTTTGAATCACTGAAATAAGGCTTTAATTAAACTTGTTTGCATCGTAATCTTTACCGGTTTGTCACCTAATCTAAAACATGAATATTTAATTACAATTAAATATTTATGCACACTTATTTTCACAGTTACATTCTGTGGCAGCAGCTTTTCACGTTAATTTGCCGATGCAAGCTGCACTTTAATTTCCTTGAATTGGCAAAGTTGCACCACCCCTCTCATTTGAACGACAGCTAATTATTAGCTAGTAGAATTAAAAGGAAGAATCAGGTCAGCGGCATGCTCACACACTGTCAGCAGATCCATGGGATAGTCACTGCCCTGAAATTACATCTAGGAACTTTAGGTTACTTCCGCTGCCTCATAGTCTCCACACTTTTGTATCACCTGTATCATTTGGTGAATGATCTCTTATCCAAAGAGGGTTACAATTAATGTGTGCACGCAGGAACGGTATGCACACGTGGGTTTCAACTTTTTTACTTCTGATAATTCCAATTATTTAATATGTTGAAAATTGAACATTGTATCTATCAAATTCAACCTCAGCTGTGTTGGAGTCGAGCTAATATTCAGTAGCAGCCTGCGTGCCAACACAGTCATTAAGACTGCCTCCGCATTTTCAGTCAGACAGACACATATGTTATCAGGTTATCTTGAGATTCCTTCTTATCATTAATTGTTTATGTATTGAGCTAATCTCGAGGTGGAGGCATCTACCAAAGTATCCTCCAGGGGCCCTGGGCGCCGGTGCACTGCGAATGGGGAACAGTTACACCCTAATGGATATTTGGCAACGATCGCGTGTTGTTTTTTGTGCTAATTACGTGTGTGATAGCACACAAACACATCATAATAGAATTCAAATTAATATGCATTGTTTTCACAGCTGCAACAAACCCCCACCAAGGGCAGATAGGGAAGTGAGAACACAGCACGCCTCCACTTCACATTGTATCACTGCATACCATACATCCAGAAATTACAGAGCATGATACCCAAGATTAAGGTTAAGGAAAGGGGAGAGAATATGCTTGATAATGTGCCAATATCAGAACGGCAATTTGCTTATTCAATTCCACGCAGTGCATGAAGTGTGAGAGAAATGGAGTCTTATAGAGTAGAGCAATTTACTCTAAGCCTGGCGCTATAGCCCTTATTTAGATGAATAGTATGCTTGCCTTGCTTGGAGGAGCACTAATTACTAAAGCTTATGGGGAGCTTATACTAATCTTGATTGAATTTCTGAGTGTGATGTGAGATCTTGGCATCAAACTATTTCCCACTGACAAAGGAGCTACTTTTAAAGCCAACGTATCCGAGCAATGCAAACCTATCGACTAAGCAAACAAGTCAAATTGATGATGATTTATCTACAGTGACCAGCAATATTTCATGAAAACTCTCAACAAGACATGTGTGTGTTCCTGTCGCACAAAGACCTTGTGGAGTTGAATATTAAAGCTCAATGTGAAACATATAGTTGCTCTCTTGGTAATTACAGTTGGCATTTTGTAGAGTGTGCTTGAGAAGAAGGTAAGGCTGATGAAGTAAAGACAGAACGTTTTCAAAAACTAAGCCCGGCCAATTTATGCATTCAGGCTACAGCCCGACCAATATATCGGCATCGGTGATATCCATACTGATATATCGGCCGATATAGCGACATTGGTGATGTCCATACGAATATAACGGCCGATATCAGTATTATCGGCGATATATCGGTGTGATTGGCTGACATATCGGCTGATAAACAGAAAAAAAAGGACAGAAAAGCAAGGTGTGGAATTATTTCCAAAAAGTAAATGAAGTCAAGTTATTTAAATGTTTTCAATTTCGTATTATATTGTTAACTTGAAAAAAGAAATAGATTAGGAGTAAATTAATTTAAATTTGAACATTGGTCCAAAAAATCAGTAACATCGGTATCAGCCCCAGAAATATGGCATCGGTCAGGCTCTAATTCAGGCCAGAGTTATAGGAAAACTGAACCTTTATTCCCGCTACAACACGACAACAGAGGACACTGACATCACCAAATCTGGACTGACGCCCTCCTGCACTGTTATTGGTTAGCAAAATGCAATGCTTATTCCAAATCCTATTTTTATTTATTTTTACTGAAAACAAACTGCCAGTGGTCCCAAGGCTATTCATTGCTGGATGAAGAAAAACTTTTTTCCAGCTCAACAGCAGTTATGTCTGAGGAAATAGAGCTCAGCACAGCCTAGCAACTCTTCAGTGCCAGCATAATTATGTCCATCCCTCAACAGTCAATCCATCCCCCCTTTCATCCATCTTTCTGCTCGTTTCACCAACTTTCTGTGTTAAAAGAACCAAGTCCAGTGAAAAACAAATCCGTATTTTTGGAACTGAGGATTAGTAGTAAATGTATCCAAAATGTTATACAATATCCTGCTGGTTTATGAAATGAAACAATGGAATAACAGCCTGAATCAGGCAAGGAAATAAAACTACACATGTCTGAGGTTTCCGCCAAGCAGGTGAGTATAAGTCAATCTTAGCCAACCAGGATTACATTTGAAAAATTGTGTGTAGTCACCGGATGGTAACCGCAAGGTTACCAGTTCGAACCCGGGCACCCGCAGAGTTAGTGTCCCGCACAACACTTAACCCCTATTGCTCCCCATATGCTGGTTTGCATGGTTTCTTATGCCATTGGTGTGTGAATGGGTAAATGGATATCTATGTAAAGCGCATTGGATAAAAGTATATAAATTTACCGTTTTAATGTGCAGTTTTAGGCGTAGACAAAATCTCAGGATAAAAAAGTGAGGATGGAAGCTCAAACATTGAGGTCAGGTATGGACTAGTACTGTCAATCAGTGGTTTTCAACCAGTGGTCCCTGAGAGAGTTCCAGGTGGTCCCCAGCTAAATGATGTAAATGATGTTAATCAGATGTAACTCTTTGAGAGCGTAAAAATGAAACCAAATGGACCCTTGCGGGTCCATTTGGTTTCATGTTTACGCTCTCAAGAGTTAAAATATTCATCATCTGAATTAGCCCAAATCTACACAACTAGAGAATGTAGAAGATTAATGGTCATTTTGATCTGTATGTTTGACTGTTTTGTTTGCCAAATCCAGCCTGGAATTGTGGACAAAATAAATCTTTAGTTTTGGGGTCTGTGGGGCTAAAATGTCATCAAATGGTGGTCCGTGGCTCAAATACTGAATAAATAGTGGGCCCTGGTGTGAAAAAGGTTGAAATCCACTACTGTATATCATTGTCTTTTCTCGGTCATTCCCGTTTGAGCCGTGTGCTGCATTAAAGACAAACACTGACAGATAAACTGTATGTGCTCTTCTTTTGTCAAACAGCAGTCAATTGCCTGTCTGTGGTGAGACATCACATGGCCTTTCCTTTCCTTTCCAGAGACAATGGATTTTTCCTTGAGGGTACGCAGGTGCTACAATTCAATCTGGGCCAGAAATCTGCTCAACTCAGACCTATCTTGTGTCCCAATTGAAATGCTTGTCAAGGTACAGGCAGCAAAATGTACAAGTGTGGTGTGTTTGGGGGGTGGGTGGGGTGGGTTAGTAGGGGGGTGTCAAGGTGTGGGGAGCTAGACTGTAGCGCTTGCTATAAAATGGTAAATGGTGCATTCATATAGTGCCTTTATCCAAGGCGCTTTACATAGATTGTGCATCACATTCACACACATTCATACACCTATGGCAGCGGAAAAAATGCAAGGCACAACCACACATCAGGAGCAATTTGAGGTCGAGTGCCTTGCTCAGGAACACATCGACACTAACTCTGGGGGAGCCCGGGGTTTGAACTGGCAACCTTGCGGTTACCGTCCAGAGACTGCAACAAACCAGAGGACTTTATGGTTAATACTACTTTTTAATAAATACTAATACATCGACAGCTGCCAAGAGCTTACTGTAGAAACAAATAGGCAAGAAATATCTGTGCCACAACCAAGAAAATGCTGTGAGATGCCCTAAATCAGCAGATGGTGGGGAGCATTAACCACTTAAGCCCTATTTTATCTTTTGCTTTTGAGCAGAATGATCAAACTAACAGTAAGTTAGTTTGTTTCTTAATTTTAAAGGAAGCAATTCCAAAATCTTAATCCTTGTCTTGGCCCCTATGATTCAATGGTTTAAGTGTCTAGAAACCACCAATGTCCCAATACACACTTTCTGTGTTCTGAGAATAACAATATAATAATACAAAAACTGATACAGTACCAGGCCATCTCTACTAGGAACCATTTTTTAATTTTTATAGTAGTTTATATTATTCAGTGCAAGGCTACTATCATATTAAGAGATCTCTGAATTATCTGACTTTTTAAAACACATAAGGGTCTTAACCCAAAGCACGCTGTATTGTGATGCAGGTTTCTATATGCCATGGCTTTCACATAGTAGAATCTGAGTTGATTGCATTCAAATGCATAACATAGAATGGATGTGGGTGCATTTTTTATTTGCAAAATGGTTGCATTCATTTTGTTCCAAATGAAATGCGACAAAACAGTGATCGGAAAACAATATGATCGGATCACAATATGGATTCAAGAATGTAATCAATTAATGTACGTGTTCAACGTAATGTAATGTAAAACATACTTTCTGGAATTCAGTACCAGAATGACTGTCTCCACTAACTTGTCATTGTTTTCTAAAGGACATGAGACTGTGAATGTCTAACGTTGTGCATGCACGTAAACGCCAAAATGCAAGACCAAATTGTGCTTTGGGTTCATACCACTTTTCTGCTACCAGCAAAGAAGAGGATTGCGTCAGACACTTGGCAAAACTGCGCAACCTTAGTAGAGGAGTTCTGAGAGAAGAGAAATCTCACGTGGGACTACAGAGACCGGCTCAATCCCTCCCGCAATCTGCCATCACTCACTGCTCAGAGGAAAGTACTTTTACTCCACTACAATTATCTGTATATTTATTCAGTCCTTTGGCTATTTAAAAATAACCAACATGTACGTATTGTGAGCTTGTTGATCAGCCATTTTCAAAATTTAGTGAGTACTTTCTATTGATGGTACTTTAAGTACATTTTGATAGCAATACTTTTGAACCTTTACTCATGAGGTAAATTCTAGTAGCTCTTCACTGAGGGATTGAAAACCCTAACTAAAACATGGCAGAGTACTTCCTCCCTCACTGCCATGAAGCTGACCTGCCATCCCTTCCACGTCCGTGCGATCTGTCAGAAAGCCTTACTGCGTTTCACAAGGGGCTGATTTAACTAATACGCCCAGAGACTTCCGTGACCAAAAACGCAAAGCTGTTGAGACATCTGTCTGTTCATTTAACAATGGTACCAAACTGCACACAAGGGTGCCTCAAAAGCTAACTGGTCTTTACTAAGCAAAGGTTTACAGCCTGGATCTCATTAGGATTTCGCTCTGAGACGACGCACGCGGCTCCTCTGGTTACGTTTGAGGTAACCTCTGTCCCAATTAGAGCGCCAACGATATATCGGGTTTTGCCCTTATATCGGACGTAAAGTATGTGACACACACATTACGATTTCTGGTAACCTTTAACCCGGCTGGGTCCCCATTGGGGGGGCAGGAGAAAATGGCATGGGGGCGGCTTCATCGCCCGTGACGCTTCGCGCCACAGTCACCGCACCCATACCATTTTCGGGTACAGGACTTTAATTAGGCAAGTAAAGCATCAATAATAACATCAGTTGTTGAAGTTGCAACAGGCACGCAGCATGCATAAAGTTAAAGGTCTGACTCAGAGAGTTTTCTGTTTTGAATGATGAAATGCTGTTGGTTTAGTGGTGCCAGAATTGTAGTTTGCTAGTGGCAGTAGTAGTGTTGCAAATCATTTTAAATATAAGCACATTAATTTGAAATATCTTGGGTTGTTTTGCATGCCATCATGTTTGGTGGGGCAGTCTGGGCATTGCCCCCACCCATGCCCATGCCTAGATCCACCCCTGGATTAGCATGACCTTAACGTGTATGAAAGAAGGTCAAGCCACATCTTTCTTGATGATAAAGATTTTGTATAGAATGTAAACCGGAGGGGCATATCAACGAGCCACGGGGCCAAGATTAAATTGAGACCTGCAAACAGGCAGGTGTTGAGCCCTGAATCCTCCGTCTTATTACCCATTTTATTGTTGGGACATTCAAGCCTCCAAGACTCCGGGGAAACCGAGCCACAGCTGCAGACGAGTCGGGTGTAGCACAATGAAACCATGGAGTTCAATAGGCTGGTTCAGAGTGGCCCAGCAAGGCAACAGATGGTAAAAGTTTCACAACCAGAGAGAGAGACTACAATTTGTACAAAATCACAAAGATGCTGCTGTACTACAAAACACATGCACACGCTCACGTGCACACATGCCACAAACACACAAATCAGACATGTTGGCATCTGTTCACATCTGCATATAAAATTACCAATTATTTTAGATTTCTTTCTTTTTTTCTTCCTTCTTCTTTTCCTTCCTTCTCAAATGTTTTCATTGATGGCACATGGCAGTACATCAAATGAATAAGTAAAATGCTTTCATTTCAAATGCCTACAGGCTTCATAGATGCAAGTCACTGATGCAATAAAATTAACACTGTGCGAGTGTGTGTGTGTGTGTGTGTGTGTGTGTGTGTGTGTGTGTGTGTGTGTGTGTGTGTGTGTGTGTGTGTGTGTGTGTGTGTGTGTGTGTGTGTGTGTGTGCGCTCCTGTCTCCGCGGGTCTATTTTGGCACGGTCCTGTCTGAAAGCATGGTTCTTAAGAGTTTCGACTGGGTAGAGTGAAATCCAAAGAACACCCACAAGGCACCACGACTGAACAAATACAATAATTCAATTTACTCTTCAATTACACTCACATTCGGGCTTTCCTCCCGGTTTAATCCGTTTTGTCCTGACGTCAGATCACATGTCTCAAAGCCTGTGGGCGGAATGAATTCCTTTGTACCATGTGAGGAAAGCAGAGTGACAATCCTGATACTAGTGACACATCCTGACACTGATTGTAGGTACACTGGCACGACTGACACAAGAACATGAATACAATGAATTAACAATGTTTTGCTCTTTTACTCGATTTCAAGCTCGTAGCACTCACATTGCACGCTTGGATCTTCAATAGCCTGAAGGCGTTCCCAGCTGAGACGGGTTAATTAAACTGTTGTACACGCCGGAGCGCGGCAGCGGGCACAAATATAATCAAATAAAATCCATCACGGCGGTGCCAATAATATTCCAACTGATAAACAAACAAACGAATGGAGGGGTCGTTGAACAAGGGAAGGGGAGTTTGAATGAAAACACCTTGACTTTTCCTCATGAAAACAAATCAGAAGATTTGTTAGTGTGAAATGATGTTTGTAAAGCAACATTGTAAAGCAACATGGGGTTAACAAATTGAAACTAATTAACATGTTTCACAACAACACACACACAAACAAACTACACTGCTCTTATTCTGGTATCATTAGGCATTTCAATCGTGGCCATTAAAGGAGAATTTCACCCCAAAAGGCTTTCTTAACTTTATTTATAGGTTTGTTTATTTCCAAAAAAAGTGGTCCACGTGTTATTTGGTGAAAACACTCCTTAATGGCCATTTCCCCTACCCCAGAATTAGCTTAGAATGGGGCAAATGGATGTTGTTCAAATTCACCTATTTGCATCGGTCCAAAATGCATTTTTTGCTATATATGGTCTCCCCACCATGTTAATAGTGTCTTGACACTCACACTTTTGGTTTCACTTTTGGTTCAGCCGTGGTTCAGCCATAAACCATGTGCCACCCCCCACTTTTTGAGACAGCTGAATCACTACTGAACCAAAAGTGAAAGTGAGTGTTGACACACTGCTGACATGGTGGAGAAACAATATATATCAAAAGGCATATAGGCATATAGCAAAGGCATTTTGGAGCAATGTAAATAGGTGAATTTGAACAACACCCATTAGCCCCATTCTAAGCTTATTTTGCAGGGGGGGTAACAGCCATTAAGGGGTGTTTTCACATCATAACATCTGGACGACTTTTTTGGAAATAAATCAATTGCAAATAATGTCAAAAAAGCCTTTTAGGATGGAATTCTCCTTTAAACTTGAATGAGTCTTTCCCTCCCTATCTTTCTCTCTCTCTGTAGTATTGGGGGGTGGGGTGGGTCAGGGTATTGAACACCGTTTCACCAGTAAGGTCATGGCAGCTATTGACGGGTAGCCGCCAAAGGTCACGGTGGAATGAATAAGCAGAGACTGTCATATACAGTATATGCTCTACACAGAAGAGGAAAGGGAGGAGGAGGCACTACAGTAAATCCTGACGCACTATGAATAACATTAGCGCTGTCGTTTAGTTCGTTGACACGCCCCGCAAGGTGTTTTTATGCCAAGGCATTCCGATAAGTCGAACATTTAAATTGAACATTTTTTACCACCAACGGTCCTCCTCTGCTTTGATTGATAGAGCCCGGTACAACTGGGGTTTACAACTGATTCAGTCTATTACTTTTCATAAATATAGATGACTTCCATTTAAAAAATAAATAAATATCGCAAGGCATTTCTTCTTCTTTTTTTTTTCTTTTTTTTTTTTTTTACAAAAGACGTTGGGACTAGATTGCTTGTTTTATACCCTCCACGGCGTTGAGAGGAGGACACCAGCAGATGGAGGACAAGGGGGAGGAGAGGAGCAGCCTCCCCCCTGAATGCACATGGTGCACGTCCGCCGCCAAAAAAAAGAAAAAACAACAAACCTATCATTTCTATGCAAAACAGCCATATACCTCAATCTATCAAAACCCATGGTAGGGGAGGCTTGACACCTGTTGTGAATATGCATGAGTTGATGGCAATTAAAAAGCAAGCAATCTGGGAGGAAGTGGAGAGAGAGAGCAGGAAGACAATGTTATGGTGGTGCGGCCCGGAGGAGACGGTGCGCTGCAGTGCACTGAGGCCCATTCAGACGGACGGCAAACTAATTCCACACCTACCCTGTGAGATACTCCCCCCCCCCCCCACCCCCTGCCCTGCACTGCTTTATTGGTTTGGTAATTGAACTGCCTTTTTTCTGAATGCGCTATCCAATCCATCCGTCTAGCCATTCATCCAACCCCCTTTCCACATCCGTGGCCCCCGATGTGTGTGTGTGTGTGTGTGTGTGTGTGTGTGTGTGTGTGTGTGTGTGTGTGTGTGTGTGTGTGTGTGTGTGTGTGTGTGTGTGTGTGTGTGTGTGTGTGTGTGTGTACATGCAGACAGAGGGTAAGCATGTGTGTTTTCACACGCCAAGTGAATGACTTGCTTCGCTTAAAGCTTGTAATGATAGGTATGCATGTTATATTTGTCTGCATAATGGCATGTTTGCACATTAAGAGGTTGAAGAATAGAAAGAGGGTGAAATAGCGGGGGGAAAGTGGCTTCTGTGCGTTAATAACATGTTTGGCGTGTGCGTGTGTGCACTAGGGTGGATCAAAAAAGCACAAGTTTTGATTTTCTTGTGTCTCACCCCCTAATTATGTTCCAATGGACAAAAAACTACTTTGTTTAAAATTTGGTTGAATTTGAAGCATATTTAGAGGTAGCTCAATCACCCAGAAGTTTATCACTATTTTGTATTGGAGTACCAGTTCACAGTAGTACCAGTTCACCATAAAAACCTGATTAAAGGGTGTACCAAACTTTTCTCAGTTGTTCTTAACATGGTTTTTAACGAAGAATCCAATTCTGCTTGATATATTTCTGTATCATGCATAGTTAATGAGATAATTAGCATAATTAATCAAATATGCAGATTATCTCATTAATTATGTGAATTACAAAGATGTACATTGCAGAAATGAATTCTACGGGACAAAATACATAAGGATCAACTGAGAAAAGTTTGGTACACCATTTAATCAGGTTTTTAAGGTGAACTGGTACTACTGTGAACTGGTACTCCAATACAAAATAGTGATAAACTTCTGGGTGATTGAGCTACCTCTAAATATGCTTCAAATTCAACCAAATTTTAAACAAAGTAGTTTTTTGTCCATTGGAACATAATTAGGGGGTGAGACACAAGAAAATCAAAACTTGTGCTTTTTTGATCCACCCTAGTGTGCACGTGTGCGTGTGTTTGTGTGTGTGCGTGCCCTTTCCTTGTCTGGTATGGATGGTATGTCTCAGTTAACCTGGACTGTAATCTAATGATATTCATTGATACAGTGGAGCGCGGCACGGCTCGTCGAGCGGAAAATAATTAGTTACACTGTTCAAGCGGGCTAATCGTTGAATGGTATGGTTCCTGTTTCCTCTAAATTTATGGCCAGCTTAAGTGTGCTTGCGAGTGCGTAGAGAAGATAAAGAGAGTCATATACTGTAGTGGGGGGGCATATCAGCCGCTTGCATGCGTGTGTATGAGAGTGAGACAAAACAAAGACATATATAGCTCTGGCGCCTGCTAAACACTGCTTGGAATTGAGCACCAATGTTTGATGTCAATGTTGCTACAGGCCGCTAAGTCCACAGGTTTATGTACTTTTGATTTGTATTACAGTCCCCATAGATCCAGTCATATGAGAACTGTGTTTGAAAAATAAACAAATCATCCCGTATATGGATGTGCTGCCGAATTAGTTATTTTCACTAGAAACAGGCAGTATCAAATAGTGTATGACCAGTGTTGGGCAATATTACTTATAAGAGTATTATCTTTACTTTACCTAAAGGTGAATATCACCCATTTCCAATATTTCACTATGTCATTGACATTCCTAAGAAATGTTGTGTGGAACTAATCCCCAAGCAAATGATGACATCATCAATTTGTGTTTCATCGTGCTAATTATAATGGGTTTCCTTTTAGGACTTTTTTTTAATGATGAAAATGGGTGGAATTACCCTTTAAGACCCCTCAAAAAGTATTACCTATTACTTGGAAGAGTCATATTAGATATTACTTTATTAATTTCCAAAGACCCCCCCTCCCTAAAGAATATACAGTATGTACAACACAATCTGTGTAGCGACGACTTGGATTAGGATCTACAAACTACTGCAGATCTCTGTTATCTGATAGCTTGTAAAGCTGTTCTATTTTCGCATGCAACAACAAGCTCATTTGTAATGTGTAATGAGGTGTGTTCTGGTGGCTTAACATATTACAGTGCTGTTAAAATTCACCCATTTCCATCGCTCCAAAATGTTTTTTTTTTTTTTTTTTTTGCTTGCAAAAAAAATGCATTTTGCAGCGATGGAACCACTGGGTCCCATAATTGGTCCTTTAGTGGCTGGTCACCATTCGTGGTGATGTAGCGAAGGCTCCATACGTTCCAACGTTGGTATAACAGTGATATAAGATCAACAACTGGTCAAAAGGAAGTGACACAGTGCAGATACGCTGAGCTTGCGCACAAGTAGACTACGGCCTACTAATGGATCACACATGCTTGATCAAAACCTCATCATTAAAATTCAACGTGTTTGATACAGGCAGGCCGCGCCTGATGGCACATGTTAAATCTGCATTCTACTTGTAGCCAATGAGTAGAACAAAACATGGTCCAATTCAACTGCAGTTGACAGAAGTCACACATGCTGTCACACAAACTCTCCCTCTTACTCTCTCTATCCTCCATGTGAGTGGAAAATGTATTCAGAGCAGGGCCAGATCTAGGCATGGGCATGGCGGGGCAATGCCCCCCCAAATGCCCTGCTTGCCCCACCAAACATGACACGCAAACAACCCACCTTTCAAAGATATTTCAAATTAGAGTGCTTAAACCAACACCATTTCATCATTGAAAACATACAACTCTTTGAGTCAGACCTTGAGCTTTATGCTGCGTATCTGTTGCAACCTCAACAACAAGCAATGTTATTATTGATCCTTACTTGCCTAATATAAAATGAAAATGGTATGGGGGCGGCTTTATCACCATGTCGCTTTGCACCACGGGTGATTAAACCACCCTCATGCCATTTTCGCCTGCCCTCGCCCCAATTGGGAAATGTTACATACGGGCCTGATTCAGAGTCTGTTCACTACTGTATCGATAACATTTACACAGTACAGAAAACATGGAGAACATGTCTTATTGCTACAGTGTTTGCACTATGAGCAGCGATGACTCATGAGGAGGTAGGAATACTGTTGTGGCACAGAGTTGAAGCCCTCTCTGATGATGCTTTTGTCACACACCAAAACAAATTCTAATTGGGAAGCTATTCAGCTGTACAGATAAATGCAGTGCAGTTAAATGTTTTTCTAGACGTCATCTCACCTCACAACCACTCGATTCACCCAGGTATTGAGAGCAACAACATCTTCACTTATTTAGCATTTTCATGCAGCGACAAGCACACATCTCAAGGATACAAACAGATGGATATGAATGATATGAGTACTGACGCTGATTTGTCCAAGAATGTTCTCTGACTCCCGTCCAAACAGACTTGTTTACAAAACTCTCAAGCTGAAAAATGCTCGAAAACTATTTGCTGGCAACTCGGCATAACAAAATGCTCACTGATCGTCGGCGGTGCGCGCATGTGCGGAGAGGAGAGGAGAAGGAAGAGAGGAGAGAAGGAAGAGAGGAGAGAAGGAAGAGAGGAGAGGAGAGGAGAGGAGAGGAGAGGAGAGGAGAGGAGAGGAGAGGAGAGGAGAGGAGAGGAGAGGAGAGGAGAGGAGAGGAGAGGAGAGGAGAGGAGAGGAGAGGAGAGTTGCATCTTGAGCTAAGCTCTTCCCCCTACTGGCCCCTTCTGGTATGATAACCACTGTAACAACAATCCTCTCTTATGTTTCCCACCCCCACCCCCAGCCTGTCTGCAGCATTTTGCCCATTTGGGGCTTCTCCATTCCTTTCCTCCAGCATGTCTAAATGTCCATTTGGCTTCCCTTCAGTTTCTTAAAAAAAAAAAAAAAAAAAAAAAGAAAAAGAAAAATCTCTTATTCTGCCTCCGGCCTGCCTATGTGTCCATTTGGCAGCTCTAATGCTTCCTTTAATATCATTTATTTTACCACTAGCCAGACTGTATGTCCATTTGGCATCTCGTGGGTTGCCCTTGCCTTTCATCTGTTACATTCTAAGTCTAAACCGTGTGTATGGCACGTTGGCCCCTTGCCTGTATAAGTGTGCATCCCTTAAAGCTTGTGGCGTGTACACATGTAGACACATGCTACAAGCCATGGAGGACCACCATTTGATGTTGACTTTACTCTCTCAGACCCAAAACTAAGGATTTCCATGTTTTTGTCCACAATATAGTAGAGATAATCTGGCAAAAAGTTGGTCAAAATAACAATTCTTCTACATTTTATAATTGTGTAGATTCTCAGAAATGATCTCGAAAAAGTAATTCAGATGTTTAAAAGGATCCCTGTCTAATAAGATAAACATCACTTAAAACATTATACTTTCCCTATATAACTAAAATAAACAAATAAAAACACTAATGGCATCTTATTTCTTTCATATATAGAGATTATTTCAATCAACAGGAACTGCTCCTGGCGCAGGATGATGATGTCACGTGTGATCTAGCTCTAAAGAATATATGGATGAACATCCTCATGTGACATCATCATCCTGCGACTGGAGCACCTCCTATTGAGTGAAAGATTCTCTATTTATGAAAGAAATAAAGTATTGAAGGTGTTTTTATCTGCATGTTTTAGTTATAGAAGGCAAGTATAGTGTTTTAAGGCATATTTGTCTTATTAGCCAGGGATCCTTTTAAATATAATTTAACACTTGAGAGAGTGAAACCAAATGGATTTGGTTATCAACTGCCCATGATTTAGCTGGGGACCACCTGGAATCCTCTCAAGGACCACTGCTGGTCCCCCTGCCCTGCCCTGTGGCACACCAGTACTCGGCCAATCACAGTGCAGTATGGCACACCTTCCAGCCAAACCCATTGGCTAGGTAAAGCATTCAAACAAAAAAAGTGTTTTTTGTGTGTTTTTTCCCCTCATATTTTTTCAAGTCTGACAGTGTACACCAGGGGTATGCAACCTTAGCCACAGGTGATCCCTGGCATACTGTTATATGTATGAGAGAGAGGATGTTTTTTATGTATACTGTATAAAAATCATGCAAATCCTGCATCAAACCGAAGCTAATGGTGTTTGCAATGTCCTGAAACAGTCCAGAAGAAAGAAAAAAATCTTATATTATCTGATTGTATTTGTAGGCATTATCAGAATTCGTCATAATGTTGACATGGCATGGCGACTATTAGGAAAATGAAAACATGGCCCGTCATGTCCAAAAGGTGTACATCCCACTAATGGTTTTCAGGGGCGGATGTTACATTTCCCAATTGGAGAAAATGGCATGGGGGTTCATCACCAAGTCGCACCCATACCATTTTCGGTTATAGGAATTATATTAGTAAAACATCAATAATAACATCAGTTGTTGTTGAAGTTGCAACAGACACACAGCATGCATGAAGCTAAAGGTCTGACTCAGAGAGCTTTCTGTTTTCAATGATGAAATGCTGTTGGTTTAGTGGTACCAGTAAGTTAGTAGCAGTAGTAGTGTTTTATATCAGGGGTTTTCAACAGGTGGTCCGGGGACCACCAGTGGTCCTTGAGAGGGTTCCAGGTGGTCCCCAGCTAAGTTGTTTAACCAGATGTAACTCTTGAGAATGTAAAAATGAAACCAAATGGACCCTTGCGGGTCCATTTGGTTTCATTTTTACACTCTCAAGAGTTAAAATATTCATCATCACAAATATAGCCCCAAGTGTACACAACTAGAGAATGTAGAAGATTAATGGTTGCCTGTTTTGTTTCCACAAATCCAGTGTGGAATTGTGGACAAAAGCAAAAATAAATCTTTAGTTTTCGGGTCTGTGGGGCTAAACTGTCGTCAAATGGTGGTCCGTGGCTCAAATGCTGAATAAATGGTGGGCCATGGTATCAAAAAGGTTGAAAACCCCTGTTTTATATCATTTTAAATATAAGCAGATTAATTTGAAATATCTTGTTTTTTGCATGTGTGGTGGGGCAGACTGGGCAATTAGAGGGGCATTGCCCCCCATGCCCTAGATCCGCCCCTTATGGTTTTACTAGGAATGTGTTTTTTTTTTTTTTACATCACCAACACAATAGTCCACCTTGTCCACATTTATCTCTCTCCCTCCCTCTCGCTCTCTATCAGTGTCACATACTGAGAGTGAGGAATGACACATTTGAAGAGGCCACTCAAATGTACACCGGGCCTGAGAGAGCCGGAAAATGACCCGGTAGGCGTTTTCTATGCGTTCCAGGCAGTTATTCAAGTGGCTTGAGAGCTACTCAGGTGCCATTAGGCGAGATGAGCAATATGGGAAGTAATGGCGAGGACATGTTTAGGCTTATACACTTCCTGATGATGACGGCTGCGGCTGCAGCATTAGGCCATTCTGTGTGCGAAGCAGCAACATAGTGCCAAATGCACCACTTTCCTGCTACTACGGAAAGAGGCGCTTCACAGAGAACAGTCAAACCTTAGTGTACGTTGTACAATGAAGATCAGGCGGATTGAGAACATTCGAGTATACATGAGTCAGTGTTGAAATAAATAAGTCATGAAAAGAACAAGAATACTGTACATGTATGAGGACACTTCCGTCAATCCTCCTGTCGATCTGCTAGGGGGATGGGAGTACTACACGCCTAAAGTAGTGCGTCTGTGTGTATGTGTGCGTGTGTGTGTGTGTGTGTGTGTGTGTGTGTAGTGCATATAGTGCAGTGTTGTTCTTTCCAGCTGTCCCTAATCAGGGAATAACTTAGCCTGGAATACCAAATGAACGCAATTAACTACCTGGTATGATGGAAAACCAGCAGCAAACAGTGGCGTGGGTGGATGTAGTCAAAAGAATCGATAAAAACGTTGGCGTTTGTTAAATGTATCTTGATTCATTGTGCTGCGCAAAGCGTGCTGCAAAAACACACTGGTGTGAAGTGAGTGCCGTGAGCTCTATGTCTGTTTAACATTCACATTTTAAGTGCAACTTTTTTGCAGCATAATCCTCACTGGCACAGCAACTCTTTCTATTGACTGTATGCATTGTGAAGTGTATACTGTATAGCATTCCTGTTTCCTATATCTATACCTGTAAATGATAAATACATCCTACGATTCTCTAACCGGAGAACAACTCGCTGTGTCGTTGTATGGCTTCCGGAAGCTGCACAACCTGTACTGAGGATTGGAATAGTATGGTCATTTGAACGCAAATGCCAAACACTTCAATTGCCTTGGGGAAGGCTTCTATTAAGTAGTGTCAGTATGTGCTATATAATTATCACGTGTACGGTACATGTGCATTGTCTGGGCTACGCGCGTGTGTGCACATGCGTGGTGGGTGCAGGAAGAGCAAAATCCACTAGCTACCACTACAGACCACGTGCAACCAGGTTGTAAATTCATGGGCTCCACTAGTGACCAGGTTGCAGATCCACTAGCGACATGGTCATGGCAACTTGCTTCATAGTCGTGACCAGGTCTTCTGGTTTGAACTATAGCTTCTAGACAAGGGGACAGCCCAGGGGAGGGCACGATGGTACCGACACGCCAGGGCAGGAGGAGACGGGGGGGTTTATCTGGGCTATCTGGGGCAACCAGGTTGGTGAACATTGGGGCTGCAACCAACAATTATTTAAACCAGTGGTTTTCAGCCTTTTATTCAGGTTTGAGCTACAGACCACCATTTGAATACATTGTAGCCCCACAGAATCAAAACTAGATTTTGCTAGATATTTGCTTTTGTCCACAATTCCGGGCTGGATTTAGGAAACAAAACAGTCAAACATACAGATGTGACCAAAATGATTACATTTTAAAATTAAACTTCTACATTCTCTAGATGTGTATGTAGACTTGGGCTAATTGACATGATGAATATTTTAACTCTTGATAGTGTAAACATCAAAGCAAATGGAACCACAAGGGCCTATTTGGTTTAATTTTTACGCTCCAAGTGCTCCAGTGGTACCTGGACACTCCCAGGGACCACTGGTGGTGTGTGTGTGATGTATGAATGGGTGAATGAAGTACACAATCTATGTAAAACGCTTTGGATAAAAGCACCATATAAATGCACTATTTACCATCTGTTCACTGCCGTCCGAATTATGCATATCGTCCCCCCATAGTCTGTAAGTCTATCGTACATTCATACATTGCATAATAGCTCTTGGCCAAATACAATTTAAATTATATCAAGAGATGGCCTCAGATGGAATAACCTACGTGAATTTGCACAGCTCAGCTCAAAGACGCAATCGCTTTGGGCACGAAGGTTAAGAGATCGAGTCATGCCTTAAAAACGTTTATAGTAAAACTTATGGGGGCCAAATGCCCAGGCAGTCAGCATCGCAACTGCAAGGTCAAACTAAACCAAGGCTCAAATGTTTACAGAGTGCAGCCAGAAACGCAGTGTGTCGAAGGCTGTCCTTTCATATACGTGGAAAAGTAGATATTGTTATCCCCCAACCACGTCAGCTAGTCTTACAGCCAACCTTGGTGGGGTCCAAAGTTATTCCGTAATGGCTTTTCTACTGTATAAAAGAGACAATACATATGGCATTATAAAGCCCAGCGAACAGGCACTGATGGGGTCCGATACGAGGTGACAGATTGTGCCACTGTCAGCCCAACAATAACTAACAGCCCCTGTGGAGAGGAGATACAGGGGAGGATCGATACAAGACCTAGGGTCAATTTCACATCCATGTGCATGATATTCTATTGACGTGCATGTTTGTACGTGCACATGGTGTGTGTGTGTGTGTGTGTGTGTGTGTGTGTGTGTGTGTGTGTGTGTGTGTGTGTGTGTGTGTGTGTGTGTGTGTGAGTGTGTGTGTACACACAAGTTTGCCTATAGTGCACTTGTCATGGTTTGAGGTGCAGATCAATACATGTGTATGTCTGCATGCGCATGCAAGAGAGAGAAGGCAAAGCACGATGTCGCGCGCGCGCACACACGCACACGCACACGCACACACACACACACACACACACACACACACACACACACACACACACACACACACACACACACACACACACACACACACACACACACACACACACACAGCGTAGGAGGAGTATAATGAAGCCCAACAGTCACCACCTACTTTTTGAACAGCTCAGTTTCCAGAACTGATTTTCACATTGATTTTTATGCCATTGATATTTCAGAAAACCCTCACACAGTGTTACGTCTGAAAACAAGGCAAGCAAGTAATAGACCTGCATCAAAATAATTACTTTTGAGTTTAAATGTCTTTTGTTTGTTTGTTTTTTAAGTAAGGGTACCAGACTTGAACTGCCTTGTTTGGCATAATAATTTCAAGAGCAAAGCAATACACATAAGAAAAGATAAGAAAAGGCCTGCACATGGTTTCAGGTGAAGGTTTTACTATACTTTCTCAATTGATCTCCATCAGGTCAGCCTATACTGGCCTTGTAGTGGGGACTTATTTTGAAAACACCAAAATGAATCAGAAACCTATGATGAAGAGAAAAATAATAAATAAACAATGTTGTTTATAACAGACAAGGACAATGTACCTGTCCTTGAAAGAGAAGGACAAGTACATTAACTAAATGGAAATGTTTGTGTACATGTTTTGCTGATATTACCATGTTTTTTTCTTGACTGTAAAACTCTAGATAAAGAGCCTTTGCTATATGTCTAAATTGTAAGTCGTTGATGAATGAAGCCCACTGACTATATTGACATTCCTATGAATATAAAATCAATCAATCACACTCACAACTTTAGAGGTACAAGGATGGGTATGTGTGTTTGCACGTGCCACGTGCGTGCACACACACAAGCCCTGACAGTTAGCATGGGCCTACTGGCAGATGGCCTAGAGGCAACTGTTTAACTACTCCATCGCCGTGGGCTCTTTCACCCCTCTCCTCTCTCTCTCTGTATCCCCTTCTGCCCTTCTCTCTCTGGTTTTTGTGCCAAAAACAAGCCCATAATACAGCAGGTCCCGGAGGTCTCTCTAGTACCCCAGGATCGGTGTTGTTTATAAAGTGGCTTTTAACGTCTTGTATCTACTACACACTACAGGCTACTACACACTACAGTAAACCAAATGGACCCTTGCGGGTCCATTTGCTTTCATGTTATGTGTGATGATGATCTGGTTAACCAATGTTCTATCATTTAGCCTGGGGACCACCTGCAATCCTGTCAAGGACCACTGGTGGTCCCCGGACCACCTGTTGAAAAACTCTGTGCTAGAGATAAACAGCATGCGTGAATGTAAACACAGTAAACAGCAGAGGTGCAACATGTACAATCGGTGGCTTCGGGATAGAGCGGGAGAAAAGCCTTTCATCCAATTGGGATGATAGAAGGCCTTCCTCCAATCAGGGCATTGGTGTAAATGCAGTTGGCCTGTTGCACTTCCCCTCACTGTAGAGTGTATGCATGTGCACAACTTGCTACCAGAGGGACCAGAGGGTTTTCCAAATAACCCAAAACACTTACTATACAAATTAACCAACGTTGATTCATTACTAATATGGATTTAATCAACATATTTCACACAGGTGAAAATATTTTCCCTGTAGATTGACAAAGGATGTGCTGATAGTTCTCACAGCTGTTTTCACAGATATGTTCAACTAATCACTGCAGACAGTCAAGGACAGATCTGTGTGTGTGTGTGTGTGTGTGTGTGTGTGTGTGTGTGTGTGTGTGTGTGTGTGTGTGTGTGTGTGTGTGTGTGTGTGTGTGTGTGTGTGTGTGTGTGTGTGTGTGCGTGCGTATGCGTGTGCGGACAGCTACGGCGAAACATGCCGTGCGACTAAAAAGTTGATGATGCAGTAAGTTCAACTTGTCCATGTGTTGTTCCCTGGAGGGTGCAGTCCCTTCCCCTGGAAGGTTTATTTTTCGTTTTTTGATGTCTATGCCTGCAAACTATACTTGCACCTCCCACGGGTCCTTTTGGATGTGGACAAAGTCCCCTTTTTGTTTCACACGTATGTACGTACGCAAGTGCGCGCGCACACACACACACACACACACACACACACACACACACACACACACACACACACACACACACACACACACACACACACACACACACACACACACACACACACACACACACACACACACACACACACACACACACACACACACACACACACACACACACACAGTACAAAACTGTAAAAAACACGGCCATGCAAACGTGGCCAATATGTGTTTTTTTCCCTCATTAATGTGAAATCATCCAATCCACTGAGCAACTTAAAGCGAGGGTGAATATCAACCATTTGCCATTGGCCATTTTGGCAATTCTTTTTGCTTCGCTACCCACACATTTAGCCGTGTTTCTCATTCCACAAATGCCTCATACTTACACTAAGGTCTGAGGGGCACTTGCCTGTCGGGCAAGTAAAGGTCATGTTCTACACGCCCTCAGCTCATGGCCACCTGCCCTCAAATACAGCAGGCTGATTCTGTTGTGGTCATGTAACCTACCTCACCTACACTCTACTGGCTCATTATGAACCTGCTGGAGACAGCTGTGCTGTGATTGGCTAAAACACTGCCTTACCCACACCACCCCCGTCCCCCTCTCAAATTAGCCCTGCCTTTCTTGAGCCCGACAAATGTTTTACTTTCATGATTTGTTGACAACAACAAAGTTCTGGACCGTCTTCAGGACGAAGCAAGTGTCTGTCTGCAGGGAAACAGCTGCAGCATCAAAGTAGAAGCAACATAGAGGGGAAAAAGGCAAAAAAATAATAGCTATATATCTATTTTGATGTTTGGCTAAAAGGTTGCCTCTATTACTTTTAATGCTTAACTTAAGAGCTCATTTGGTGTGCAAACCAGAGCACAGTCAGTGATAGCAACAAATTAGCAAGTAAAGTAGCAACAAACCACTATGGTACCACCACCACCACCCCCCCAGCAGCACCACCCCCCAGCAGCAGCAGCAAAGCAACAGCATCAAGCAGCCTGCAGTGCAATGAGCTGCACTCCACCTCCAGGGAGGGGGAAGCGCTGAGGCAGCACGCGATGACGGATACATTCGAGACAGATCTATCTCTTGCATATCACAAACTAAGATGTTCACACCTTCCTAAAATGAGAACACCGAGGCTCCAAATGCTCATTATACCTCTTAAACTATCATTTAAAGAAATGACACAAGAAAAAGTACAAACATATCCCTTGCTTGGAAACATTGTCAAATGTTTCATAGGGCCAGTAGCATGTATTGTGTGTCACGCTTGTATATTTGTTTGTGTTACTCTATGCTCTGACATCCCTTTACCACAGGGCCTGTGCTGGAATTGATTAATAGTTGGTAAAAGAAAAAAAGAGCAACAATTGACCAGCAACAAATATTGTCTAATTAAACTATGCGGGTGCTTTTGTTTTGTTTATTTTCACTTAACTGAGGGAATTGGGACATCCACCACCTAAGCTTGCATAAATTGTTTGAAAGTCAAGGGCATTGTGTGCCTTAACATCATTTGTGAACCACTCTGTTTTAGGTCAGTGGTTCTCAAACTTTTCAGGCCACAGACCCCAAAAACAATAATATTTAAACTGGCGACCCTCACAAGTGATGCTGATAGGCATAAGCACTTGTAATTGTCGGAGTTAGGGGCTGGAGCTAGGTTTAGCTTGTTGATCGAGCTTGATTGATTTTTAGATGTTTGACCAGTTTGACCGGAAAAAGGACAACAATAATAATGTTAGCTATGACCAATTAATAAGCCAGTTTGAGCTGCTAGAAATTTGCATGCCAGCTTATTGGACTTGTTAGTATCTGGGTACTGAAACTGGGAGGTCAGGCAGGGTGAAAACTTGGGAAAAATATGGAACCAAGATATGCCTCCCAGCATGGCACTCACCATCAAGGCTTGGATCGGGGTAAGTCTCTGTGACATCATAACGTCATAGAGTATCCAGGGGATGTTCTTGTGAATACACGAAGACTCGGCCCAAACAATACTCGGACCAGCTGAAATGCTGCGACATTGAGGGGCTAGAAAACTGATCTCTCAGGAGGGCTGTTGCAGTATGAAAGAGGGACATTTCCAAAATGTTCCTTAGAAATTGTACACATTTGTACACTCAGAAAAAAATGTCTTAAAGGAAAAAACAAAACAAAAATTGGACTCATCTTATGAAGTGAACAGAGTATGTTACAGCATAACTCTGTCCAAACTCAGGGCCGAGTATTATTTGGGCCGAGCCTTCTTGTTACCATTCTTGTACATCCATGTCCAGGGGGTGTACTTGTACATCGAAACCGCCTCGCGGGAATAGAAACATGAGACAGGCTCCTCTCCTATGGACCTCTGGGCTCGGGGCAAGGCTTGCTTACTTTACTATGTGCGTGTTTGCTGTATGAGTCAGACCCAAGATAGTCAATAACAGGTAGTGACATTTGAAGTGAGTTGGGGGTGTGGGGGTGAGGGGAGGGGGTTGGTGGGGCTGCAGATAATGGGCAGATGGAGAGAGGACTCACGCCTGATCCCCACAGCCCCTTGCCATCCATCGGGAGGGCCCTGCAGGTGAGGTGCAGCAAACGCTATCTCATGGCATGGCTGAACAGTCCTTACAATTTTTAGGATCTAGTTGTACTAGTGGGAGTCAAAGGGCCTTATTTTGAGTTTCTTAAGAAAGTCAAAATATGGCCCATTGTATTAGAAATTGGAAATAATCAAGTGAAGTACAAATACAAGTAAATGTACTTCTTTCCAACCACTGACCCTGTGCCAAATGCGATGTGGGGAAGAAGTTGTATCTTCTATCATGACATATCCACCAACCACTGGACTTTGCAGCTATACTGTACTGTGAGAATGTTAAGTTCTTCTCGTCTTTTCCCCTGGTTGCTAGCAGACTACGGTATACTCATCAATGTTTTATTTGACTGAGACATTCCCATTTCGATAGATGGATAGACAGAGAGACAGACAGGCAGACTTGTATGTGCTGTATATGCTCGTATGCCCCACTTTTATGTTTGACAGACCTGTTACCTGTATGTTAATTTTGAGTTCTCTTAATCATTATCTTCCTGCTCATCATTCCTGAATAAGTATTTACTTCCCTCTGCCTTATTTCCTTTGATTCACCGTTTCTTTTTATTATGCTATCTGTGTAACATAGTCTGTACAGTACTGTATGTGCCGTATACACTGCGTCTGGAGATCCACGAATAAATCATTTAAAACAAATCAAAAAAATGAAGCACCTTCTCAAGGTTACGGAAGGAAAAGAAAATCCCTCCTCCCTTTCTCAGCCCAGGTGAGTCTAATGAACTTGACAAAGCCAGATACCAAACAGCCCCAAATACACCATGGGAGTACTAAATTCACCAATATAGGTTTGCCCGCTATTACAACAGTTACATAGCCAAGCTTCAATAATTCATTATAATGAACCACATTTTATAGCGCTTTTCTAAGTGCTTAAATCGCTGTACAATGGTTCATTCGCTCATGCATTATGAGGTGAAGCAGCGATCTGTCGACGCCAGCGTCCTCACTTCCCACATGATGGGGGGGGGGTAACGTGGAATAACGTGTTCCATCCACATGCTACGTCCAACCGGGTTAACTCCCGCTTGTCAGGTGATAAGAAGTGGGCCTACTCACTCCTCACACGTTGCAGGAAGCAAAAAGACAGAGGAAACATCACAGAGAATTGCTGGTTAATAATGGATTGCGTGTAACCAAGCAGGATCTCAACCTGACACTTGTTGTCATTAAATATGCAGGCAACATGCAAGGCATGTGAAATGGCATGTTGAACTTCTCGTCGTATCTAACATCTCAGCAGCTCTGGCGAAGAAGATGCTCAAACATAATCAATGACAAGCTACTGTATATGCAAACTCTACAGTACAGCCACCTCCATGGCCATTAGTAACACCGTCAAAGGAAGTCCAGGAATTCAAACCTGATTTATGCGTTGCCGTATGTAGGTGTTGCATGACAAAACTAGCAGATCTACAAGCTTGCAAGCTGTCACAGCAAGCGCACGCTTCCTTTCATCAAAGAACATTTATCATGAACACATTCATAGACATTTATAGTGCAATCAGGCTCAGCTTGTCCACCTACGCCAAAGCTGCATAAGGAAGTGAGAAAAGAAAAATTGCATCCAGGCTGCTCCTTTTGCAGTCAATTCAAAGTTGCTCTGTGACGGAACAGCAGAGTGACAGCGGGGAGTGATTTGTGGTATGGAAACGATCAGAGATGGACTTTACAGTACTTAAATGGGGTGTCTAGTCAGTTCCGAGAAGCCAGGTCTCTATTCCCTATGGGGGAAGTCTGAGAGCAAGGTCAGTCTGGCCGAGCTAATGGCATTTACAGCAAACACCCCAGTTAGCACCAGACCACACTATAAAAACCCACTCACTATGCACACTATCACACAAATCCATACACAGTCACTAATGGAATTGTTGGGGCAGAGCATTAAAACTGCTTTTTTTTGCGAAAATGTTCAATGTTTTCTTATTTTGTAATCAATACGAGACAAAAGTAAAGAGGTAGCACTTCACTCGGTTTCATCTTTGTATATACTGTATTATCATCTTAAAAGGTGGGCAATAATAAGAGTTATATGTGGAAACTTCTGAAAGTCAAGTGATATTGTTAATTATTTTGTTTCTTTTTAAATGTCCAGTCATGTGATCTTGTTAATTATTTTGTTTCTTTTTGAATGTCCAGAATAAATTTAAGTAACTAATTATCTGCCCATTGAAAATGTTATCTTGCACATGGACAGCATGGACTTCCACAGTAGTCTCTGTTCGCTAAAGCCTATGCCCATATTCCAAAATGTTGCATTTGTTCGATAAAAAAATGTGCTTTTTAATCATTATTCTTGAAAATAATGATTAAAAAGCACAGCCTATGCCCATATTCCAAAATGTTGCATTTGTTCGATAAAAAAAAATGTGCTTTTTAATCATTATTCTTGAAAATAATGATTAAAAAGCACAGCCTAGGCCCATATTCCAAAATGTTGCATTTGTTCGATAAAAAATGTGTTTTTTAATCATTATTCTACTGTTATTATTCATCTATGCTTCTATGTTGCCTGAAGAAAGTCAAACCAAACTAAGTTTTACTCCTATGTACCTGTACACAAGATGTAACAATACCTTGATTGCGACCGATCTGAAGAACAGTCACCTTGAGAAAATTGTTTAGTTTTAACAGTAAAAGCAACATTTTATTTTATATAACTTTCTCTCCCTCCCTCCCTCCCTCTCTCTCTCTCTCCCTCTCTCCCTCTCTCTCTCTCTCTCTCTCATTATTGTCACAGATAATGAGGGACAGAAGAATTCTCTCATGCTCCATGCAATTATGCTAAACTACTTCCGTTCCAGCACTCAGATTGTCAGCTATGCAAAAGCTGTAGCGTACTTAATTAGCAGGGAACATTGTTCTAAATACAAAATTGGGTGGTTGGGGTTAGAACTAACTTTAAAAAAAATGAGATTATTTTTAATCATCAGCCAAACTGTGTCTATTTGAATTACAGTGACATAAAAATGATCCTCTAGATGCAGACTGGATCTGAGCATCTGATGACAGCTATCTGAAGCTGTGGAATAGTATAGAGAATAAGTGAACTTCTGCCAGTGCTGCAGCGAGCTTTAAATCCAGCATTAAGTGCAGCTGCCATCAATGAATAACCCAATGCTTTTCTTTGGGGAAAGAAAACCTACTGCCATTCCAGTAACTGCACTCAGAAAGTGCCTTCTAAAACCTAAGGCATTGTTGTAAGCAGCCTGATAAGACCTGAAGGATTTTCTGAAAGCCGTTTCTGTGTGTTCACAAAAACTAGTTATTAATCACAAACTAACTACAAAAAAGATCTAACTTATTTCTTTACAAACCAACTAGATGGGTATGGATAGTCCAAATGCCACTTCTAATAAAATAATTACTTGTCATTCGTTTAAATCATCGACTGCCATCTAGTGATGAGTCAGAGTGGCGCAGATACATATAACTCTGGTTGAGGCTTGTGATTACATCCAACAACCCTAATACATTTTATTTTCAACTATATTTGAATAAATGATTGCATTTCATTGGTCACATCTTGAAAAAAAAAGATCACAGCACCTAAGATGATGACCATCACATCCACCAGCTCTACTACAGACCTGAGCATGCAATATTTTGTTGTCTTAAAAAGGGACATGGATGCAAATGCTTTGGGATCAAAACTGCCTTGTGAAATGTGAAATAACTACAGCTACCACAAAGGAAATAAAAGTAGCTCATCAGCATTGGGTGCAGAACCATGTTAGAAGATTGAATTCAATCCTGCAATAGAAGAAACACTGAAAGCCGTATCTGACGCATCTGATGGTGTGGATATTTATAGGGGAAAACTGAACTTCTTCCAGTGCTGTATATGTACGTATAGCTTTAAACTCAGGCTCGTAAAATGCAGCGACTATTAATGCATAACCCACCAATATGACTTTTGCTCACAGAGCGTAATCCTCCTTTTAATGTAAAAGTGATGATTTAAATAACATTGCACCTATAAGACATTTTCCCATTTTACATAATCACTTGAAAAAACTTGAATCTTTCCTTTTTTTTTCCATGAAATTGGGGGCCGTGTGTGTGTGTGTGTGTGTGTGTGTGTGTGTGTGTGTGTGTGTGTGTGTGTGTGTGTGTGTGTTGGGGGATTGGCGCTAGGCTAAAAGCCTCCTCTTTAGAGATCCATTCCACATAATGGCATCATGAATGGAGAAATTACCTGCCAGAAGGCTGTAAAGGCTCCAGGTCTGAGTGGCGGTATAACAACCTCAATACTACACTTAAAAAACTTTTTCCATTACATTCTAAATGGAAGTTAACAAGTCAAAGACACTGCGAGTGTTAACAAGTAAAAAGAAGTTAGCGATAGCTGGAATGTTAATAAGTAGATGAATAAATTAAAAAAATCTAATATTCAGTATGTTTCTCATTATTGTCAAGACTCAACTGCTTCAATTTCCGTTGTTGTTTACATACACAGGGACAACAAGCTCAGGTAAAACCTAGAAAATGGCTGGATATATGTATATATGTATATGAAAAAAGCTGGAGGGCTTTTATTTGAAACTGTGGTGACAGGAAGCCGTTGCTTCCAGTAACTTCATCAGTCAATGATGTTCATGTTTTTGTGCATAACCCCATGAAAAGGTTAATAAAATATTCAAATGGCTCAGGGCTTGACACTAACACTTGCCCGCTTGCCAAGTGAAAACTGCTACCTGGTTGCCCAATCGGGCAAGTGTGTGACTTAGTGCCCTATAACACAACACGATATATTTGTCTTGAAGGTGGTCATGCGCTCTGCCTCTGCGTCTTTCCCTGCTTTCTAGCTATCTCTCCAAACAATCATTTTGCTGTGTTCCCGGACCGTGACTGACTGACCACTATAGGAACCACTGTGGGAACCACTGATTTACAAGTTGAATATTTACGGTAGCTGATTGTGTCTAAACAGTCTTTGACTGTGAAAGGAAATGTTTAAGCACCCAAGTAGAAAGTAAACTTAAATGCAAAATTCACGGTATAATTTGTGGGGCAAGTGACCATGACCTGAGGGCAAGTAGAACCTGACTTCCACTTGCCCGATGGGCAAGTGCCTCGGAGACCTTAGTGTCAACCCTGGGCTTCTCTATGTCTCACATCCTGCATTTTAAACTAGATCAGGCCTCGGCAGATTGCAAACCTGCGCATTGCACACAAGTAGGCCATGGCCTGCTTGTGCGTGAGCGGAGCAAGCCAATAGTACTCATGACATAAAGGTCTCTTAATTAAGCCACCATTACGTCATCACCTAATCCGGCCAATTAGAGTACCCCGAGAGACAACCGACCGCGCACCACTGCACACTGATCACTTAACTTGCACCCGCTCCACTCACACAGGTAATAACAAAGCCTAGGCTATTCGTTTTGTTTGTGTGTGCATAATTAAAACAAATAGACTTTGACCTCAAGAGTTGCATGCACATACCTTAGTCACGCTCAAGTACAAAGATAAATTGTTTCACCCATGAGAAAACTAGAAAGAATGGTTGCCACAGTGCTGACGGCTAATGAACAATAAACTCTATAGTGCAAGAAGTGAGACAGTATTTTTAATGACTATGCCATAACCATTAGCCAGCATCTGTACTGAAATTTCTGAAGCAAACTGACTGCTGAATTCACACAATCTCCACGTGGCACTCACATACAATTCCATCTAAAGCAGTGGTTTTCATCATCAACATACCTGGACAGGAACTGAGTGTCCGAAAAACTACTTTCTAGCCCTGACAGACCATAGATTACCATCCAACCAGCCAAGTCCTACGGTATCTGATTGCATTAAGCGATGTTAAACAATGTTAAACTCACTTTGTAACTTACTTTATGCATGTGCATACACTCTATTAAACTTCTTGTCAATGCTACACAGACAGATAATAATTCGCAAACTCAATGGAAGCCCATTTAACCACCCTTTATTCTCATCTCAACAGCAATTATTTTAAATCCCTTTCATTCTTGCTCAGTGATGTCTGGAGAGAACAGTGGCATGTGTGCATGCACGCACGCACGGACTCAAGCATCAAACACCTTAAATTATGCTTAATTACTTCTGCACAATGAAAATACTCAAGCCCTGATTAAACATGCCTCACATTTCAGAATAGTAAAAACCATATTGACTTTAGGTCGATATTGTAGCTCTTGATTGTTTTATTTATTGATGTACTGTATATATGATTTTTAAAATATGTTTTCAAGAATCGCAGTGAAAATAAAATAAAATAATAATAATAATAATAATAATAATAACAATCTTCCTTGAAGAACTCTTAACTATTTTTGTCCTGTAAGACGTTAAATAAAATACAATCACTTATGTAAGGTATAATATAAGTAATACAAGTCAGTGTGCTTTCTGGTCTAGAGGGTGGGCGCCAATCGGAGAACTAATACACAAATGTGCTATTCCTACATAAAGCAGATCATGTTTATGTAGAGGGTTGCATGTGGATGTCATTATTTATTCCATCAGCAGACATATTTTGGCAGACAGGTAATTACTTAAGCTAGACTCAAACTTAAGTCTGAGTCTAGCTTGGCCTAACCTGAAACAATTTTGGCCTAGGGGGGCGGGCTGCTGTCGCAGCCAGGACAGCAGATGAGCTGATCTGATTTGATCTCACCCACATGTCATCCCCGGCCCTTCCCCTCCACTGCTGTGCTCCGTCACATCATTTGGAACGACGCCCACCCCGAAAGGTTGACTCCCACTTTTAGGACACCGCAGCTAACGAATTAGACCAGGATTTCTGTTTTCACGCAACCTGCACGAAAATGAAAGCCTGGGTATGGAGGCTAGTCTGAGCCTGCCTGTGGACTCTTTCTCTCTGTGTGCTGCATGTTCGCTGCTGCTCTGAACGGAGAGAGGGAAAAAAAAATAACTTAAAAAAACTTAAAAAAAAAAAATGCATTGTGCTGATTAGAATTAAATGGCCTAGATTAATTCTAGGCCACATCCAGTCACACAACAGTACCCCAAAAACAGTACTGTTGACCTAAACAATGTGAAAGCTCAAAGCAAATCAACATAAGGTTAAAGCAACCACAGCTGTGGTTCTTTATCCCCACATGTGGATAAAGAATAGACCGAAGTAGGAGCCGTTTAGCTCCGTTGAGGGGGTGCCTTTTAATAATAATAATATTCGGAATGTTGTTAATAATCGGGCTCGGTGCCGCCAATTGAAAGACATCTTGGAACAGGGTTAGGACAAAATAGAAACAGCAGGGGGTTGGTTTAACTATGTGAAAATATTTTCAGAACAGGTCCATGTCAATAATACAACGTCTGTCACAGATTAATTTGGGATTTCGGAAACCATTTTTTGTGACCTGTCTGAAGTTCGGGTTAATGATAATGCATTCTACAAAGAATCTACTTTTAGTTACCCAATAAATAAGCCAAAGCACTGCCTGTATACAATACATGCCACAGTATGTCTGACAACAACAGTTAGAATGGCAAGGTTCACAGAACCTCTTGGAGGTTGGAAGAATAGTGATGATTATGTTGACAACAATGATAATTATCTCCAAGCTGGCATTGAAAGGTTCAAAGCCAATGGTAAAAGCACATACGTGGTACTATGAGTGGGATGTTTACTCTAAAATCATGCACACACACAATGTCAGCCATCACTGGAAACAGCACCAAATGAGTGGTAATTACACCTGCTCGGCTTCTTGCATCATTTCCAGAGCACTCTAAAATTATCACCGCTATATTAAAAGGGGCATCGGCCTGTTTCAGAGGGCCTAGTTCAGCCTCTCAGCTAAAACAGCAGAACAAACATAATTAATAGCAAAACATAATCAACGCTCGACTCGTACGGGGGATATAACTGAAAAGCTAGCAGGCTGCCAATTCACCAGCCAAGGCATATAAAACGTTGCAGGTGGGTCTGGATGAGTGTAGGTACCGTACTGAGGAATGCTGGTTCCAATCAAACAGCTGTTGAGTTTATGCCGGAGAGCTGTGGGTGGTGAGTGGGAAGGGATGCAGAGGTGATGCCAGAGCTGGATTTAGGAAAAAAATAATCCCTGAAGAGAACTTTGGTGGATTCAGCAACAGCTGCTTTGTTATCCCCACTAGCACCGACTGAAATCAGGAGCATATGAGTGGACCACAGGGATTAGCGCAGAGGGAGGAATCTGTAAAACTCTACATGAGTCATTTGCCATTTCATTGTTAGCTGATGCATCATGTGCAATGCTGAACCCATCTCCAATGAGTAAGTGGTACTGAAGCCAGAAAAGTTTGTCTTAGCTATGGACATGATGTTACCAGCTGACTAGAGACTAGAGCAATTTAAGATCCAATGATCCATGCCATCTTATGTCAATATGTGTTAGATGGTATTTTCACTTCAGCAATATGATATGAGTCACATAGTACATACATGCATTATGGCTGTACAGGCGTCACCAAAATCAAAATGCCAAGTGGAATTCAAGTGGAAATCTTCTAGTTAGAAAAGCCACAGGGGTCTTAAGATGTTGTGCAAGTGAACACTGTCGCCAGTGGAACATTCTAGTGTTTACCTGTACAGTAAATATGCAGGTAAAAAGCAATAGCATCATCAATATCATCAGTGTTTGTTTGTTTGACATTATCTATTAATATTTCACAATCATGGTACTGTGTATATTCAGACACTACTTGAACCCTCAATACTCGTTCTGTACTATACTACACACCAAATCTCGCTGTGAGCCTGTAGATCTGTTATTTTGGCGAATAGGGATGAATAGTTACTAACTTCCTATCAGACAGAGAACTGGTGTGCCGCCTGTAGTACCGCTAACCCTTGAGGAACCCTTAAGGCTCCTGGACCGTCTTGCCCTGCTGAAGATGCCATGCTTATCACCACTGTATTAGTGCCCATTGCCAAGGCACAGTGCTTCACAAGAGTCATTCATATTGAAGCACAAGAGCACTGTCACAATCACAGATACCTTTCACTTCCAGAGACTTCATTATTATGTACCTGCTTGCAGACAACACAGATTACCTTAAATGCAATGCCATTACAGGCTTCCAAAAGGAGCAATACCAAATTGACTTTTCGGCAAGACTAGCACTACAAATGGAAACAATGCCCCCAGGACAAACTCTACTAATTAGGGTTAGGGGTGTAATGATATACTAGCTGTATCAAAAATATTATTTTTAAAATAATTAAAAAAAAAAATCAAAGCATAACGTTATGTAAACAGAAAATAATGCATTGTATCGTTTGACTATGTAGTGTGCAATGTAAAGCATTGGTATCTACATGTTTCACAGATCAAATGCATTTGCTGAATAGTTACTGTATCAATTTTAGATCATTCAATCATACCATCAAATCTATTAACAGAGTGAACAGTATGAACGGAATCATATTGTTAACCATGTATTGTGCTATGCATCGAATCGCTGTTAAAATGTTTTGCTACCCCCCTACTAATACTCCAAGCTCGGGCCCACAAGTTCCTGCATGGCTCGAACAATAGGCTTGAAGCACAGGTTCAATTGAAGAGTAGTTTGTGGGGTAGGAGGACCCATAACAGACACTAATGGAAATGGGTCCACTATGGGCCCAAACCTGGCCCACAACACATCACCCTGAAAATGTGTTGTGAGCTTGTAGAACAGATATTTTGATATGCATGGCACACAACTAAATGAGCCGTACCGCTTTCTTTCACTGAACACGCATAGCAGTTACAACCTTTTAATTATTTCCTAGGATTTGTGAAGAATTCAAGTGCTTGAAATGCCACCTTAATTGCCGAATGTTAAGTGCCGTGTTCAGATCGCATTGCGTTTGAGTCAATCATGCGTGCATTACTCAGTCACTACAACCACATTCCTATTTCCCATTTGTTTTTTCCCCACATACAACAACAGAACCCTGCTGTATCGATATACTATAGTCTGGTGTCTTTGCACATAAACATCATCTGGCGCCTATGTGGTAGGCTTCATGTGACACGCGCGTCAACACAGGTGCATGATGAGAAACAGATATTTTTGTCTCATGCAGATGGTCTCACACATACTAGCCACGTGTCATCAAAACCGCATGCATGGGCCAGAGGCCTATTTCACGAAACTTGGATTTACTAATCCAGGATTTAAGCCAAAACCAGGCTTGTTAAAACCTGGTCTGTACAGACTGGTTCATTCAGTTCCACTAAAGCCAAGAAAGGTTTAAAATGTGAGGATTTGTCGAGCCAGGATCATAAAACCTGGCTAAATTCACAGCCTGGATTTCTCTTTCTAGGCCTAATCGGTAGACCACTGATCAGATTCACTGATTCTTCATCTTTGTGGGGCATTATGCCAGTTGGCATCCTTAGTCGTTGCATTACCACCCTCTTCAGTATACCACAGTATAATAACACCAATCTAGCACTGATCCAGGATATACAGTATTAAAGGTAGGGGAAGTGATTTCACTTTTGTCAGATATCACCCAAAAATATATTTTTTCTGTTAAAATGCTCTATTATAAGGTGTGGAAACCACATATGGAGTTTCCCCCTCCCCCACGTTAGCAGAGGAGCTAATAAAAGTTCCCCAGGTCACCACAATTCTCCTCCAATCAGGAGAGAGCAGCAGGTTCACATAGTGTAGCTACTTTTGGAGGCCCCTAGTGCACCAGGCTGGTACTACACCATGAATTTCAAATCACTTCCCCTACCTTTAAGCCAGGATATCTGTTAAATCCTGGTTTAATCTTTAATTCAAGTGTCATGAAATAGGGCCCAGGATCACAGACCCACAGAGATAAACAGACAGTGAGACAGGAGGACAGACATACAGACAGATTGCATCCCAAACTAGATCCGACATAGACAATGCCACATGCGAACACTGTATCAGAGGTACTGGGGGTTGTGCCTGGAGTATTCTCCCTGTTAAATTTGCACGTGTGTGCCTACAGTATGTAAGGCAGACAGGCAGAAGCAGACACGCCTAAACAAATCAGCCTATAGCATCACAACAGTGTGAGTTTAAGTGGCTATTACAGAATAGAGTGAAAGAGAGAGTACACATTTTGTGTTGTTTAATAGAACCACCATTTCACGAGAGAAGCTGGACTCATCAGGGTTTAATCCATCTTACACTGTCTCTTTTGTGTTTGGAGTATCGCCTCCGATAATGGATGGCTATAGCCGTGGCCACATCTTGGTGCCAGCTAAAGTAGCAGCCTCTTGCCAGGGAAGCAGCATAAAGCAAAGAGGCAAGTTGAAAAGCACACAGGTACCGGCGAGCTGCTCGCTAGGAACTATTACAACAGCAGCAAGAGCACTCAAAACTCTGATACAAGTACTTTATATATGCACACAGATTGCCATTCCAAGTGGGCAAATGGATAGGGCATTGGCAATCTCTGTTACGCCAACAGAATGATCGGAGAATAAACGCATGTTCGTCAAATCCTGCTTCCCACTGCCAAATAAACCACCTTAAAAGCTGTATGTTGTATTCTATAGCAATTAAAAAAAAGAAAACACGATTAAAGATACTGTCAAGCACCAAACCGAGACAAATAAGAATTTGTCTTGGTTTAAGCTCAATAGGCTTTTTTTAAAGCCTATTTTTTAGAGCTTAGAGATTCACTACAGTAGGCTATCTGTACTAGCTCTCTAAATGTGTTAACTGAATGAGGTAGCACATTAATAAATACAAATATACAAATTGCCAGTAGTAAATACGGTAAGTACTTGATTTGCCCCACATTTGTATTAGCATACAAATGAGTGCAAAATGTGGTGCATTTTTGTTTCAAGCTTCTAAACAATGAATATACAGTATTAGTAATGCACATGTGCACGCACACAGTTGTATACACAGCGTATATCTCTCATATCCTTTGTGGGTCACAGTGGCAAACGGACGAAGGTGACACGTCTCTGCAAATGGATTTGATTGACAAATATGAGACAACGTGTTCCGGACTAAAGTCAACTAATACTTCACTCTCCCTCTCAATATCTCCCAAGCAATTTATCTTAATGTTTGTTCAGAAAGGTGCAGAAATAAGCAAGATCCACAGATACGTGTTTTTCCACAAACATGGTTCAAAATAAATTACGAGTGCGTGAAACTGTGAACACTGAACATAAACCCATTTTAGATCACTTGCATCGACTCTCAGTCTCCTTTAGAATTGATTTTAAAATGCTGCTCACCATATACAAGGCTCGGTCAAGTCTGGCTCCAAGGTACACATCCCTGATCAGATCTCCCCCTATGTCCCAACCGGCTGTCAGCAATCCTCAAACAAAGATCTTCTAGATACCAAAGTCTGGAACTTAAAGACAAAAGAGATCTAGCATTCAGCACTAGCCTGTAGCTCCAACAATTTGCAATGAACTGCCCTTGGTCATCGAGCGTGCTGAATCCGCCTCCTCTTTTAAATCCCTACTGAAAACACACTTTTATAGTTTAGCCTTCAATGCCAACTGAACTTGTATTCATTTTTTGTATGTTTTTCACCAACTACTGAAATCCTTCCTGATGCTTCTTGTTATGTTGTTTATTTCAGTGGTTTTCAGACTTTTCCATACCAGAGCCCACTATTTATTCTGCATTTTAGCCACGGACCACCCACATGGACCCTTCCAGGTTCCATTCATTTTGGGGTGGCTGTGGCTCAGGAGGTAGAGCAGGTCGGCCAATGATCCAGTGGTTGGCGGTTCGAGTCCTTGGGCAAGACACTGAACCCCACCTTGCCTCCAGTGGTTGCCACCATTGCTGTGTGAATGTGGGAAGTGGGGACACTGGCGTTGACTGAATGAATGGACCATTGTAAGCGCTTTGAGTATGCACGTAGTGCATAGAAAAGCACTATAAAAATGCAATCCATTATTATTTGGTATCAATTTACAATCTCAGATCTTAAGATCTGAGATTGCTCTTAAGGTCAAACTTATAGATCTTACAGATCTATAAGGGTCCATTTGGTTACCAACTGTCCATTACTTAGCTGGGGACCACCTGGAATCCTCTCAGGGACTATTGGTCCCTGCTTGAAAACCACAGGTTATTTTCGTTATGTCTTATGTAAAGCACATTTGTGAAAGGAGCTATATAAATAAACACTCCTTATTTATGTTAATGTATGCATTTCCAAATATTAAGTGTAGCATGTCATTAACTCCCATGAGAAATAATGACGATGCTCACCTTTGCAAGTTGGTAGGGAGAAAAAGACACTTGCATAAACCGGCTTTCTCAATACCAAGAACACAAAGAATGTCCTTGGGAAGAATGTACAGTATCCATCATGAGACCGGAGCGCACGTCTTTGTAGTTTTAAACCTATTTTTCTACAAACAGTCAGCTTAGCGAATGCAGAACATCTCTGTGGCATTACTACTTTACTGACTTCATTGAATTGTTGAGTCCTCAGTTTTGTCCAGAACTGACAAATTATACTCATTTGACTGATTTACCAGGGGTTTGTTTCACCAGCTAGCTGACTACTATAAGTGCAAGTGGACACGGTGCAACATTGTCAAATAATCGTAATGTTTTATGTTTTATTCATAAAAATACATAGGGTTATTCATTTGAAAGTTTTACATTTGAGGTTAAATATCGCCATGGCAATATAGCTATAGCAGATGCACCTACTTCACCCCATTATTCATTAATTCCATCTTCAGGAGTCTTTTCAGACTCCATATGGGCCCCTATTTTATATTCAACTCATACGATCGATTGTGGAAGTCAATATTTTATAGGTTGGTGATCATAGGCATACAGTATAGCACAGTTGATTTGCCTTTTCATACACATAGAGAGGTAGACTGCCCTTGGGTTCAGTCAAATATTTGTTTATTGCACTACGTATTGTTCACTTTAATATTACTAATAATTACTAATTAATAGTAGAAGAATTGTTTAATATGATTATTACTATGTACAATTGCGTTGTTCCGTGGATTGGTGAATCGGTAAGGCAAGCCTGGCGCGAAAATAAATCTGTCAGTGTGAACTATGACTGACTGATACGTCTAAATACAACCATAATCTGTTCATAATACACTACAAGGTGCCAATTATCATCACCGCATGGCTGCCGCACAGCGGTCTTCAACAAAGTGACAGTTGATAGTCAGGTATACAGTGACGTGACATATCTCCACTCTGCAGGTGATCATTTTTCTAACCAGATTGCAACAACAACACCAGCAACACAATAAATACAAAATAAAAAAGACATGCAGATGTGTATGCACATAAATACACTTGGGAGTCATTAACATGAAGTCTGAGAATCGCTGAATTTCACAATGCAAAGTTGTGTTACGCTGCACTGTTACCCTCTGTGCCAGATAATCAGGTGTAATCCAGAAAAAAAAAAAAAAAAAAAAAAAAAAAAAAAAAAAAAAACACCGCCCCGGTTCATTCCACCATTCCACCTAAACTCTAAATACACATTGTTTTTAGCAGTCACAGGCCCACTTACACAACTGTAAAGGGGGCTAGTCGTATCAATCCAAACAAGAAAACACCCTGCAGTGTAGGGCGTTTCCAAATGTGTAAGGAAAACAGATCAATAGGCAAACTCCAGCATTATTGGTTGCTATAGTCGAGACCTTTCCCTGTTGCGTGAGCTCTACGCTGCAAAACCCATCCCAGAGACATTGAACTAAAGCACTGCCTTTATTAGGCGAAGGCTATAGCACAAGGCGGTTTGCATTGAGCGAGGTATGTGTGGGTACTGTATGTATGTATACAGGCACCCGCACTGCCGTCTGCTCTAACTGTAATCAACTCTGTTCATCCCACTCTTCCCGGCTCAAAAAATAGACAGGTTGGTGGAAAAATCAATGCCTAAGTCGGTTTTATTGTCAGAGCGATGCAGTAAATACACTTACCTTCAACCTCGCCTGCTTCCCACGGCCTCACACACAGATGGGTAATTAGAGAGGGATGAAGGGACGGATGGAAGCGGGAGAGAGTGGTATGAAGTCTGGGGGTAGAGGGAATAGAAAATAACAAGACAAGTTTAATTACCGCAGGGCACCGAGGTGCAATAAGACTCCTCTGTTACGTTGCGATCAAACATGTGGGTCGTGAGCTGGGACGCTCCCCTCAATGATTACGGATCAGGATCCATGCAGGGGGAGATGTTCTCCGACAGGGTGGCAAATCTGCTATCGACATAGCCAGGAGTCACTAAGCAGTGGTGGGAAAAAAGCACTCAAAGTTTATTTTTACTTAAGTAAACGGGAGGAAATCAATTCACGACTGTGGCAGCCAGGCGTCGCGGCAGTTATAAATCTGTCTCAACCGCTGGCCAAAACTGTTGCCACAGATATTTGAACTTCCGTCACATCATTTTGTGACTGTGGCCAAGTCGCAATCGCTATTATAACTGGCACGGACCGTTTCATAACTACCGCGACCGTCATGCAGTTATGAAACTTTTGCGGCCGTTAGGCCTAACAGTCGAGGGTTCAGGTTGGGTTTAGGCTTAGGTTTTACTGAGGTTATGTTTAGGTTTAGTACGGGACGGTCACAACCATTACTAAAACTGCCATGGCAGATGGCCAAAACGGTCGACAGTTTCATAAAACTGCCACGATAGTTCACCTGTCGAGACATTTATAACGGTCAGGAATTGATGTCGCTGTCTCTCTAAGTAAAACTACTAATTCTGCAATATAGAACAAGAAGAATTCAAAAATTACAAACAAATTGGCAGCA
This sequence comes from Benthosema pterotum, assembly GCA_039105355.1. NCBI lineage: Eukaryota > Metazoa > Chordata > Actinopteri > Myctophiformes > Myctophidae > Benthosema > Benthosema pterotum. The sequence goes on along the minus strand of CM076971.1, from coordinate 21,855,307 downwards.
AAATGTAGTACCAAAACTTGAACATACACATGTTCCATGTAGGCTTGGGTACCGTGAGCGATACCGATACTGGTATCGATTGGGACATAGCGATACCTAGTGGTATCGATTCACTTCAAAATGAACGGTGCCTCGTTTCGATACTTTGTACTGTCATTCTGTGCCGCTGCGCAGCAAAGAGCGCATCGTCCCCTCCGTGTGTAGGCTATGTGTGTGTATGTGCGCAGGCTATGTGTGTGTATGTGCGCGCGCCCACCTCCGTTCGCTGCGCAGAGAGAGAGAGAGAGAGAGAGAGAGAGAGAGAGAGAGAGAGAGAGAGAGAGAGAGAGAGAGAGAGAGAGAGGCAGCATAGCGAAGCAAAGAAAAGAAATCCGCTATTCCGTCACTTTTCATTGCATGGATCTACAAGTATTGCGCCCACTTGCGCAGATCAGCGCACAGAAAATGGTAATGTCGTGCAATTCAGCATGTGTGTATGTGTCCTGGCCGTGCGAGAGGGGGGGTCCGCTGGACCGCTTGACTTCAATGTTAAAAGAATGCGCTCTCCGTATTATACTTTTGAGATTTGAAAAGGCTACAGTTCACTGGGGAATGGGTATAACAGTATTTATGATACATTAAATGAAATCTTACCTCACATGGTTTCTTGGGAAGTCCTGATTTTTTTTTAAAAGGTTGGGAAAAGAGTCAACATGGCCTTTTCAAATCTCAGAAATTTAATATGGAACTCTATGGAAATATGGAGCGCATTCTTTCTGTCAGTGTCTTCGTGCAGCAGGTGCACTAATTAGTGGGGACTTTCCGAAGTGGTTAAAGGAGAATTCCACACCAAAACATATTGGGCGCAATCTACATTGATTCCTGTGACATGCATAATAATGCTCTTGATTCTTGTCATAGATGCCCCCTTTTCTACATTTCACCCTGAGGTCCCCCTCCCTCCAATTCAGTTTGCATTATAGCTACTTATTCATTGAATTAACTGAAACTATAGGCTATTCACTATACAGCATAAACTCAAATGCAATCAAGACTATAATAATGCCACCCCATGGAAGGCTACTTTTTGCCTGTGTGATTTATAGCCTACTTTGCTTAGAAGAGTTCAGTAATGCAAATGCATCTCAAGTTGATCAATAGATTATTATGAAAAAATAAAATAAAGGGAACAAATTTTTCCTTGTAAACCGTCACCATAAAGATAGTGAATGATTCAACCAAACCATTGCTATGATATGTAAATATATAATATATAATTAAAAAAGTATCGAAATAGGTATCGTTTCTGGTATCGTATCGGTTCCCAGGTATCGAGTATCGTATCGTATCGGTTCAAAGGTGAAAGGTACCCATCCCTAGTTCCATGTCAAGATTTTTAATGTCTTTTTCCTCTCTTTTTATTTGAAATAGCAGATCTACAAGCTCATAATGTGTCATTACTGTACATTTTTGCCGTTTGTATTCAAATGGCAAAAATGTACAGTAGAGGCCTAATTTGGTTTGTGTATGTTGTAATAAAAGGTTACAAAAATAGTAAAAAAGTACAATAGTGAACGTGCAATTAAATATTACAGTAGTAAAACTACAAATTTGCCTCTGAGATGTAGTGGAGTTTATGTATAAGTACTGGAAGTTTGACATACTTAAGTAAAGTACAAATAAGCCAAAATCGTACTTAAGTGCAGTACTTTACACCACTGCAGTTAAGCAACTTCAAATCAAATGCAGTCAGCATTCTCTGACACCATCCCAGAGGTACTTTCACCTACAGTACCAGCATGAGTATATGGAGGGTACACACATTCAAGCTGACTGTTACATTTTATGAGTGATACCCATTATCCACTATTCCACTTGAAAATACATGGTTTAACTTGCTGCAGGCTCCATAGAAATGGTTGTATGGAACCATCCCAGAGATACTGTATACCGTACTGTATTTGAGGATATTCAATGTGTGGAGAGGTCCCATTGGCCTGCAGACAAAGAATGAAGTGCCTCAAGAAACCAAATAAGAACTAATTGAAGCATGACAGGTCCTTTATATAAGTGTATTCTACTAAAGAATTGGTCGCCTTTGCTATAGCAAAAACAAAAAAGATAATCATGCTTATGAATCATATTAATCACTGAAGAGAAATGTATGCCTTTGGACTGTGTATATTTTTGTCCAGCAGACTTTGATTCCTTTTTGTTCTCTGAAATTGTTTGCCTTTTTAAACTATTTAAAAAACAAAAACATTTTCCAGTAGTTAAAATGGCAATGACATGCAATAAACCTATCTCTCTATATAATTCAAGCAAGCGTGTCCGTCTGTACACTTCCTGTGCAACTGTACTGTGTCATTTGTCTATTTGTCTCCATTTGCGTAACGCCACGGCGCACGGACAGCCTCACTGAACCTCGAGTTACACAGCCCTGTCATCCAGCACCAATATGCGCGCCTCATAACCACCAAACATTATGCACATCATTTTAATTTAATACATTTGTGTCAAAAAAGAATCTTCGCGCACATGACGTGTCACCGGATACAGATAAAAGAAAACATCACGTGTCATGGAGACACATTTATTGTGGTCACAGTTTGCCGTATCACCTCCCCTTACGGCTACAGCCATTGGCGTGGGGTACAGTGTTCTCTGCTCTCGCTGTTTCGCCTTCCAGGCGACTGCCGACTGGTCCACACAGGCAACGTTCTCTCGGCACGGCGCAGTGTTGTCGCTGTTCCGCCTGCTAGGCGACTGACCAACACAGACAATATATACTCTCGGCACGCGCTACTACGGTCATTCTACTACCACTACTCTGCAACGTCTGGATATTAACGCGCGCCAGCCCACTCCAGCCCTCTCCAAAGTTAGTATTCAAACGCCACATTTACGCGTGTGCGTCTGTGTACGTGCGGCGGTCCGGGTCGTCTACAACTTATATCTACTACCACTGCACCGTCTGGATAATAATACGCGGCAGCCCACGGCACCAACTCCTCTCCAAAATCATTATTCAGGCGCCACATTTACGCGTGTGCGTCTGTGTAAAGTGCGCATACCAGGCTGTGTAACAGAGAATAGGCTACAAACTAGGTGTCATCTCATCCATACACGACCCCTGGGTTTGTTACAATTACATTCACAACGACTAACGTCTAACATTAACGGTAACCATATGACATTCATTTTGTGACCTAAGTTCCACCCAACTTTCCAACATCAACAATTCCCTCCCAATCAATGTGATCTGCACATAATTTCCAGACCATACACAACGGGTATAGGACTAGTTGCAATTAATTAACCAACCCCTTGTCACTCAAGCAGAACCAGCAAATCTACTGCAAAGGGACACAAGGCATAGGTTTTGGATGAAACCGAATCATACATTTTAGTTTTTCGACTTTGCCTCATGTGTATAATATGCCCAGTTAGTTTACGCATTCAAACTGAAAACATTCACAACACCATCCTCTAAAGTTGCACTTAAATGCACCTGTCTCTCTCTTTAAAACCCACATCTAGTCTTGGGCGGTATTGATTTTTTAATATCGGTATTGATAACGTGTTAATTAGCTTGATATTCGATATTACTGGTATTGACCACTAGATGGCAATGGCGTGCAATCAGAGTCGGACACGTTCCACCAGTCGTTCCGCCAGGAGTTGGAAATACATAGTTTCCAAAAAGCCTAGCCTAAATAAGGGCTATTTTAGGCATGTGTGTAACTGTCATGAACATTGTTTGTATAGTTACAATTAAAAGTCCTGTTGCTCATATTTTAATAGAATACAGTAAAATGTTGGTATTTGATGATATTTGATGGTATCGTATTTGTGACACACGCTTTGCCAATGTAAACATTTTGTTTTTCTCGTGCCAAAAAAAGCTCCTTTGAATTGAACTGAATTGAATTGACTGGCAAAGACCAGTTCTAACCAGAGAGACCTAGCCTCGCTCTTAACCTCCCTAAGGAGGACACTTGCCTGCCAAGCACTCCGTCCCTTATCCCCCCCTTTCCTTTCCCTTCCAGTCCCAGAGAGACGCTCCCATCCCACCAGTGGCAGTCAGGGAGGCGCTGGCTGGGATGCCGATTGTGACAGTAATTAAAAGGGTTGATTAGATTGACGGAAGGAGAACACCCAGGGAAAAAACAATATTCTGAAGAGGGAGGGCGAACAAGGTAGAGAGAGAGGGAGAGAGAGAGAGAGAGAGAGAGAGAGAGAGAGAGAGAGAGAGAGAGAGAGAGAGAGAAAGAGAGATATTGAGAGCATCTATCACATCAGATCAGTCCTCAAGTTAAGAGGGGGGTAGGCTGTTTTTGCCCTGACTCAGACACTTCAATCGGGGTCGGAAATCTCAGAGTCGCAATAATGGAAGACCCAGAAAAGTCAAGTATGTTGGCGGTATTGAGTGTGTTTGTGTTATCGAGAAGAACGGAAACTATAGAAGACATCTTGCTTAAAGGGATATTTCACTTAAAAAAAATAAAAAAAAAAAAAAAACTTTGGGCATTTAATGGTCTACTCAGGCTCATGTGAACACCACAGACAGGTTATACGTTTCTCCATTTAGCATTTACAATTATTGTTAAAATATTGTTTTGAAAAATCTAGCAGCCTCAATATTTGGCCATGCTCACCCTTGGTTGCGGCCAAATGAATAAAACAATATTTTAAAAACAAATGAAAACAGTAAATGAAAAGACAGGAAAACAATTAGGAGAACAACATCATTCACCAAAAAATGGGTGTTTTCGATTAATCTATTCTGGTTAATATGGAGTTTTAAGTTATATTGGGTTTGTATAGGAAGGGGGCGGTGCAGCTAAAATGAACATCAAATATCAAATGACTGAATGGAGTAACTGTATGGATAAACTGTGTGGGGTGTTCACATGAGCCTGAGTAGACCATAAAATGACCAAAAGCTTTTTTGTTTGTTTGTTTGTTTGTTTTTTTAATGTGAAATACCCCTTTAAGCACCATTTTCCCCAGAATGGACCACTTGCTGTCTGAGGCTGTCCTCTATTATCTGTATTCTGTGTTGGTTCTCTTCACAAATAGATGGGTGGCATGAATGACACCTTGACCAATAAGTCAAACATTAATTGAGTTCTATTTTAATTACCTCTAGAGAGTGACATGCTTGGGTTTAGTCCGGGGAAATGTCAGTGACAGGGCATCATTCATAGGATGAGCCACTCAAGGTCATTCAGCATCCACAGGCATGCAGCCTCAGGTGGAGTTCTATTGGAGTAAATCCAGGGGCTAGACTGCTGCCTCTATCCGACTTTTCATCTGTCAAGGCTGTCAAACAAAAACTTCCATGCAGGTCATTGCTGCTATAAGGACCTTAGCAACTTAACAGAATGACAAGCCACCAGCGATTAACTGTGTAATGTGTTTATCTGTTCTTGTTATGCAAGTAGATCTGTGGCTGTGTGTCATTTATGTCAGCCTCATGCAAAGTGCCATCATGACAATGTTGTGAGCAACCGTTTATTTACAATTGTACAGTTTTATCTTTCCAATCATTTTTTTTTAAAAAGCCTTTTCATCTGTGAAAGTTTGATTGTAGCAAATACTTCTCAAACATGTAACCCAAACTGCTGCGTCAAACAGCAGCAATATACGATATGTGACATCTTCTCGCCCATGCTGGCTCCATTTGGGGGGAAAAGAAAGAGGTAGAACAAAAACAAGCACACTAAGCCCACTCAATTATCTACCAGGAGCAGACCCACATCAGAAAACAAAGAGCATCGTCCGCACTCCAAAGTCATTCTAGTAGCTCTTCATTAATAAGGCCTGTGTATTGTACACAGAAGTGTTTTGGTGTCAAGCCTTCCTCTCAACATTTTTAAAGTAGGAAAGCAGTGTTGTTACCGTATTTTCTGGACTATAAGGCGCACCTAAAAGCCTTTAATTTTCTCAAAAATCCACACTGCGCCTTATAATCCAGTGCGCCTTATATGTGGATCGTTCGACTGCAGTAGCTTCTATTCTATGTTAAGTGTAGAAGCTTCTACTCTCTGCGCTTTATAATCCAGTGCGCCTTATATATGAAAACAGTTCTAAAAGGTGTGCCTTATAATCCGGTGCGCCTTATAGTGCGGAAAATACGGTACTTTGTACAGACATTACATGTATAGTGAGTGATTTCACTTAATTCAATTTTTTTTTCTTGTGTTTATTTTTTGCTAATCCTCCCTATTATAGTGTGGTGACCATATAAGGCATCCCTGTCCCCAATGAGCACCTGGGGTCAAAAAACCCTAGTTTCAATTTGGGCTTTGGGATAAAAGCCTTTTGTCCAATCAGGATGAGAGGGGCCTTCCTCCAATCAGGATTGAGTGTGGGTGGGCCTTGATGTACAGTATATGATGTTGGCCTTTTGCACTTCTGCTCACTGTAGAGTTTGTGTATGTGCGCATCTTGCTCACGGGGGGACCGGAGGGTTTTCCAAATCACTTACTATAACTTTAAAGGTAATAGAAGAAATACTTGAGCCAAGAATGAAAATAGCTGTACTTATTGCCCTTTTCCCCCCCATTATGTTGATTCTACTTTGATGCTGCAACTGTTTCCCTGCAGACAAACACTTTCTTCATCCTGCAGACGGACAGTCCAGAACTTTGTTGTTGTCAACAAATCATGAAAGCAAAACATTTGTCGTGCTCAGGGAAGGCAGTGCAATTGTGAGGGGGGAGGGGGTTGTGTGGGGTGAGGCAGTGTTTTAGCCAATCACAGCACAGCAGTTTCCAGCAGATTCATAATGAGCAAATAGAACTAAATTTGTCTCTATTACCTTTAAGTAGCTGTTTGTATTTCTAAATAGCCACTGTGATCCTGCAACAGTCATTCTCAAAGGCCAAACAAGAGAAAGCAGTTAGAATGCCTGTTGCTTGCCCCTTTTATTTTGATAAGACAACGCGTAATGATAATATGAACAATGGAGTTAACAAATATGACATTCTGCCACGCATTGCAGACATTGTGTTAGTAGGGACATATGTGCATGATAGAGATTAATATATTCAAATGCTTCTGTGCCAAGAGGACTCTTACGGAGCACTTATTGTCGCCCGCAACAACTGCCATCTCTCCTGATTTAATTTATTTTGAACGTGCCAAATCAACTCTCCTTCTGATTCACCACATTAACTGTTCCATATAAATTATAAATACCTAGTAAATAATGAAGCACACGCATCAGTGAATTCAGTTTATATTTGGAAGCCAAGCAGCACACAATGTCACCTTAGCTTGAACGATTACAGGGATGCGGGTACTTTTGCCATTGCGGGATTACAGCTTGTAGGTTAGGGTATGGCAATTCGCTTAGATGTCAAATGTTGGATTACAACGTTGATTTATGTACTGTGTTGTCAGGCATTTCTATTGTAAAGGATGCGGGGTGATGGCCCCACCACCCCCATTAAGGTTAAGGCATATTCGACTTATGAGCGCGTTTTGCTGTTCAACTTAAAAGTAAATAAAGTAGAAAACAAAAACAAAATAGAACATGCAGACTGCACAGTGAGTAGATCATGTGTGTCCAGATGTAATTTCCTGGGGTTTATTAGGGCTGTAGTAGATAATAAAAAAAGAAATTGGTTTGAAATGTACAGTATTTAGAACCATGTTCGAATGTCCCCTCTAATAGCTAAAAACCCTAAAACTAAAGAAAGCAAGCAATGAAAAACAATTACCAACCTATTTTACTGTCTCCGATACCAACCTAAAACATGAACCTTGGTTGAAAAAAGAAAACTAAAGTTAGTTAGTTATTAGTCTATAAAAGTTAATGGTCTGTAAAAAGTTCTATTTGGTTAACAACTCTCTATCATTTAGCCTACCTGGGACCCCCTCAAGGACTGCTGGTGGTTCCCAGACCACTGGTTTGTGTTGCAGACAAGCCAATGCTTTGTGTTTCAGACAAACCACAGGAGACCACAGACGCTCTAGCTAACGTGACCATGTATGAGTAATGAAGCTGCAGATATTGACTGTTCATTCGTGAATGAACATATTACAAGTCTGCAGTGATCATTTTTAACCCTATAACGCCGTTGGTATCATATATGATACACCATTTTTTCAGCTGGCTCATGTTTCAGTGTAACCACTACTTGGTTCAAAAACCTGTTGTATCACATCTGATACGTCCCCTGCCCCACCTGGACCATACCATTTGCACTGCAAGTAGATACAGAGCCTCAGATGGTATGACCCAAAATGGCTGCCTCCATCTAATTTGCAACAGCAGAAGCCACTGTCCAAACATTTTGGTTTTGAGGACATTTTGGTGAGTTTTTCTTGTATATCTTTACTGATATTTTGAAATAAGGGTTGCATAATGTGATTGAACTTAGTCATTCTCAAAAAATATAATTTTAGTTTGTTGTTTACCACGTTTGAAAAGTATGTATCATATATGATACTACAGGTTTTTAGTACCATATAATGATGTATCATATATGATATTACAGGCTTTAGTCATTGCACACTGCCTATGGGAATATCTATTATGCTCTACACAACTTTCATTCTTATAATTATTTTTCTATCAATCAAACATGCTGGGCATTCAATGTTGTTATGTATGTGTAATAGAGAACATCTTTACTCAAATTCTAAATGTTGAACCCCAAACCCCAAATGCCTGACCTCACTGACCTGAATAGAGTACTACATAAGTACTACGTACAGTGAGTACAGTATACTCTATGGATACTACAGTGAGTACAGTGAGTACAGAGTACTCTATAGACAATACAGTGACTACAGTGAGTACAGTGTAATCCATGTACAATACACTGAGTACAGTGGGTACAGTGTAATCCATGTACATTACACAGAGTACAGTGAGTACAGTAAGTACAGTGTACTCTATGGACACTACACTGAGTACAGTGAGTACTGTGAGTGCAGTGTACTCTATGGACTCTACACTGAGTACAGTGACTACTGTGTACTCTATGGACACTACACTGAACACAGTGAGTACAGTGTACTCTGTGGAGACTACACTGAGTACAGTGAGTACAGTGTACTCTAGTACTGAGTACTAAGTTGTTAAGACCCAATGTATCATTTATGATACAATAAAAATAACATATATATACATGTTTTTTGAAAAAACTTTTTTTTAAATTTTCTTTTATGACCTAAAAAGAGTTCAATTTCAAAAAATTGGAATTTTCTGACTTGTCCTTCATGGTTCAGGCTTTAAAGGGTTAAACGAATATTGTTCCTCCAATACATATTCATTAATATGTTCTTTTTGAACAGTATGGACCTTTAGATTACAAGACAGATAGCCTACCAATATCACCACTTATCCATAGTCATTATAGTGACAAATTGAAAATTGGGCCTTCCAAGATCTAATTCCCAATGATCATCATAATCCAATTAAAATAATTAATAGCATTTTCTCTCGCTCTCTCTTTTTTTCCTTGTGACCAAGTACAAGTAATGAGTACACGCTAATAAATGCAATCGGACAGGCTCGGTTGCATTTACGGCCTCGGGTTATGGAATCTAGTCGTGATATGAAGGAATGTGGCATTTAGTGAGGCTAATATTTCCTATCATTGCTCACTGTAGCATGCACATCCACCAGCTGGGGAGAGATAATGCACAAACAGGATAATAGATTAGCTTTTCTGAAATACTTTGTTAAATTTATGAAACTAGAGTCTTTTTTTTAAAGCTACAGTGTGAAATATCAAATATAATCTGTATTAATAAAAGAGACAGACTAGACATGCTGTTACATACAGCACTGGGTTATCTTGTGTTATGAAAAATGCCACACGTAAAATGGTTCTAGCAAAGAAAGGTTATCCAAATATTGTTATCTTTACTGAATTAGTGCTTGTATATGTAGATGTTCTCTACTAATTCTGCAATACTGAGGTAGTGTTTGCTCATCTGAAGCTTGTACATGTACAGTATGTTATAAACGCATCTGTAGCTTGTATATTTCTATGTCAGGGGGAGTCTGTGCTGAGCTGTCTCAGCTCTCATGTGTCGGCCTGATAATGAGAATACATAGATGATACCCAGTGGTCAGAACAGAGTATTACATCCAAGAAAATAAAAAAATAAGTGCATTTACTCTGAGAATGGGAACTCTTGATGAGGGTGGTCCCTATGTAAGCCTGGACATTATGTACAAGCAGCGCTGTACTTGTATGTCTCTGTACACTCTGCATAAAGCCAAGTGCATAGAATATGGAGCTATTCCTTTTGTTCAGTTCAATATTAAACTGAAGCAGCATTCTGCTGTGTGTGGCAATCATGACTTGGATTCTGGGAATAATGCCGGCCTATAATAGCAGCACGACTTTACACACTCCCTCAAAAATACACCGCCTCAAATGATACTGCCTCAAAGACAATGTTGTCTTTCTATATTACTTTGTTGTTGTATTGCAGCATACTGTATTTAATCCTAGAGAGTAAGCCACCATGTGAATGCCTGCTACTACCTAAAAAGGCACAAACATGAGAGATATTTCAATTAGGGGTACAGTGTCTTGCTCAAGGACACATTGCTTGACACTAACTCTGGGGGAGCCTGGGTTCGAACTTCCAACCTTGTGTTTACCAAACAGTCACTCTATCCCTGAGCCACTGCAGCAAGTACTACATTTGTGTTGCATGATTGAAACCGTTGTTGCCTTGGAGATGGCTTGCGGACGAGGTAACCATAACAGTTGGCAAAAAATTAAATGTCAAAGGTTGTCAGTCTGCACTGATTGTATTTTTAAAATGTATTATGTATTTGAATAACTGACTATCATTTCCAGCGGTGATGACAAATTGGAATTGTTGAATGATATATGGTGATGTATGATGGCAGTAATGTCTTTTACAAAGACACAGGGGGAAAAAAATCAATCATGCTGAAGTGAGCCGTACTGTACGTGACAGTGGATTTAGATGACCTATAAGTAACACTTTTTCCCCCTTCCTGTGTAACTAGAGCCCTGCAGGAGAGGTCACCATTCATTTCATGCACTTGCATTCGTGACACGTAGAAATAGTCTGACATTGTGCATGAGTCTTTATTTCCAAAGGTCTGTAAACATCTCTGTCTGAAGGATCCTAGAGTCTCTTATAGACCACCCATGGCAACACAGTGAAACCCTGTCAATATTCTATTGGAAGGTGTGGAAGAACCCTGCCCAAGATAATAGCAAGCCACCGGTATGAAAGGTGCTTAGCTTAGCTGCGAGACTAAGAACTCAGCTCTGTATAACAAAGGCGGAGGCATATCTTGAGAATTCAGCCCAGTGGTACCTGGCTTTAATAGCTTGGCCAGCAATCTCTCCTACCCTCAGGCTAGACAGCTGACAAAAACAAGCACTGCTTTTTTTTTCGAAGTCTTCTTTTAGGAGTTGATTACCATCCCCACTGCTCACACTCCTTCAATACCTCCCTCCTCTAATCCATCTCATTCCATCTTCCTTCTATACATTTTTTTCCACCAGTCCCTCTGCTGTCAGCTCTCACTCTCTCACCCACCTTACTGCTTCTTCTATTCTACCATCAAGTCAGTCCCCACCCCACTCACAGCATCCAAAATCAGATATTGCCAAGCATCTCGCCGTTGTGTGCCATCTGATATAGCAGCATATTTTCATTGCCAGTACGGGAAATGGATTAAGATTGAGAGAGACTGACGAGGAGCCGACTTGGTTAACGTGATTGAGAGTGAGGGGCCTTTGTTTTCAATCGGATTAAAACGACATGAACTACAGAGCGCGGATAAATGGCTGTCGTCCACCAGGGCACCGTGGATCGGGGGGCCCGCGCCGCTTATCATCGGTCCACTGTTGCAAACTGACATGCGCTAAGCTCCTCAGAGGAGGACGCGGGCAGCGGCCACACTAACAGGATAGGCTCAGCTGAAGGGCATCGGAAATAAGCATGTTAGGCTCCAGAAGGGCCCGGTGCCTCCATTGCGTTGGTGCCCTTTTTATTGCATTCGAATGATCCGAAAGGTCATGAATGACTTGACTTATCCTCATTGATTTTTTTTTGCCCCCCCCATACAAAAACATTTTGCTGAAGGAGTTTTATATACTGTATGTTCTGTCCTTCTGTGGCATTCAAAGGTTTGAACTCAACTCCTTTGGAGTTGGAGTGAAGCCAGGGCACGGTATGTGTGTTGCGTGTATAACACTTACCTTTCTTTAAGTTTCTTTTTTTGTTTGTTTTGCTGCTCCGGTGTAGATCAGCTCTGTATCAGCATGCAGTCCAGTGATGACTCCTCAGACACTGGGCGGACGGGCTCTGATCTGCAACGTTTACCTGTGGGTGGGAGCAGAAGGAGGAAGCATGTAAATGTGCCAGAAGAGTAACGGGAGAAGGCTGGAGCGTTGATATTCAGCTCATGGTTTTAGACTGACCCCATCCCTCCATGCCTCGGTGCTGACCTCCAGACCTTGCAGTGAAAATCATTTGGCTGCTCTGCTCCCTGCCGTACAGGACTCTGATGCTGACCTCTGAGTGCATGCCGGCTAATGTATGAGCACGCGTGTGAGGGCGCACGTGCATGCACACTCTCTCTCTCTGTAGCTCTCCCATTCTTCCTGCTCTCCTTTTGAAATGTATCAAGGACTGGAGAAGCAGTCAGGGATGACCTGCTTGACCCAAACAACCTCTAGGTCCATCATTTTATTTTCATGAGGTCATTCAAATTGCAATTGCAAAATACTCCTGAATAGCGTAAGTGTGATTTACAATAATGTATAACCCAGGGCCCAGGGCCCAGAACACAGGACCTTCGAGCTGTGAGGCAGCGACAGCACTAACCACTGTGCCCCTGTATGAATAGCTCTTAAAGTCTGAATACACATGAACTATTGGCTCGTGAATAATAATGGGTTATGCCTGAGTTATACCGTTTATGCCACAGCCACGTCATGCACCGAATATAGACCATCTTATCTGCTAGTTTCAGTGCGCACCACGGCACGCGACTAAGTATAACTCGGGCTCCAGGTTAAATGAAGACATGGTACACTTCAACAACAGCCCAACCGGACGTGAAATGGGATAAGTTGTACGTGCTGCTGGGGCCAAAGTGATGACGCACACCACTCTAACACAATATGCCTGCATGTCGGACGAGCTGGCAAAATACAATGCTTTGGGGGGAACGGACGCAGGCATATTGAATTATACATGAAGTGGAGGGAATCAAATCAACTGTGCGAGGTATTGCTGCAGCATGAATAAATGGTGCATAATTGATAACCGGGCTCGCTTACATTATGCATCCTACGTCCGCAAATCTTCCATACAAAGTTATGACGCAACAAAAGCCTTGGGATCAAGGGGGGGGCTACGCTATCAGTGATCTAATGAAGCACACACCGTTAATGCTTTATGGAAATACCCGCTGCTGTCTGGGGAGGTCCGCCCGGCTTCCCCTTTTCCAACTGGCACAAGTTCACATTGAACCAAGCTATATGGGGAAACATAGCAGGTAAGACTTAAACGCAGCTTGCAGTTGTGCAAGTGGTGATGAAAGCCACCCGATGAAGGCCAACAGACCACCAAAACTTCTGACATCAATGCCGCCAGAGGACGCTACCCCCCAGGACTTTCCCATAGGAATCTTAGAGATTGCACCATGTAAGAACTGTGTTCTATGAATAATCAGTTGGCTGATTTCACTCATATCAACTGATATGAAGCAACAACTGATGGTCAAAAGGTAAGATTTAGAGTCCGACCGAATCGGTCTATTGCATCGGGGGTCATATCTAGTAAGATTTATTTATTTTCCTCCAATCAGACTTTATCAAATGCAACTCAATATCATAGACGACACAGAGCCATACAGGCTACCTGACATTACTTTGGGAAACCCACTACTAAATAAAGTGCCAGTTCTGATTAAATATTTATATTTATATATTTGTATTAATGTATTTATAATAATATATAAATGCATAAATTAAATTGAGTTTCAAAAATGCATTCAACTAAGAACAAGAAGTTTAAATTAAATGTGTTAATTTAATTCCGAAACAGGCTCAAACACTTTGGCTAAAACTCTGTCCCAGTGTGAACAAGACACTTTCGGAGTGCGACCTAGCAAGGCTGTGAGAAGGGGTTCAGTTTCATAAAAAAAATAAATAATAATAATAATAAATAAATCACATCAATGCAAAATGGTGCAGGAGTGACACCTGTTGGTGAGAATATGCTACTTCTGTGCTCAAAGGTAACCAGGGACCCACAAAGCTGTCTAAGGAAGTGGTTTCACAATTTAAAAATATTCCCACAAGGCATCATGATCATTTACTTACTTAGTTACTAATGAAAGATTTCATCAGCGATCTGCTTGTATTAAACAACATTAAACTCACAAACATGGCAGCTGTAGTGAAAGCTTGAATTATCCTCTATCTGCAAAGTGTTTGCTTAATAAAACTCCACCGTATAAGCTACTTTCTGTCAATAAATTATCTGCATGTGATTTTCTCAGTAATGCTGGAGTTTGGAGGTTTTTCTAATTATAAGTCACTGAACGGCCCTGTGTACCACCTGTATTTGCACATAATGTAGGAGGCAGCATGCTTCCAAACACCAGTACTGGCAGTATATGTACTGATAGAAATTAATTCATTAACATGTCCACGTTTCTTTCAGAGAAACACAAATGTTGCATTACAATATGGGCTGGGTAATTAATCACACCACCTGCCAATGAGCTCTTCTCTAAGCCCCACCCTTTGGGGTGGGGTTTGTTCACTGTCCAATGGCAATGCAAATACTTTAGCAACTGTTGCTATCCAGGTCAAGCTTTCCTGGTCAAGCTTTACTCCAATGTTACCATTGGACAAGGCCGGATTGGGGAGGGGCTTAGTGAAGTGCTAATTGTGTGCCCCAAACCTAGTGCGCCTCTATACTTGGCTTGTGCACAGTCCATGGTTTCGGTAACCTGTGATGTCGGGTCCTGCTTTTTTGAATGGGTGTCACTGTCAATAAAACATCCGGCTTGTTCCGGTCTGCTTGCAGGAAAGCCTGCAGTTGCCGAAAATATAAACCGAAACAAGTCGGACGTGTCATTGACGCCCATTCAAAAAAGCAGGACGTGACGTCATAGCTCATCGAAAACATGGACAGTACACAAGCAAGGTCTGTAGAGGCTCTTACTGTGTTTCTCTGATGACGTTTGCAGCAATCAAAGGAAGTTTTCAAAAATGAAGTGCAGCTGTCATTATGAGCCCATTTGCCTGAGGGAAAAGAAAATATGTCCAATAATTTGTACTAGTCCCCTAAATAGTTGGCTTTCTATTATCTCTTTTCCTGCTATGGTGTTTTTTTATGTTTGGACTTTAGAGATGTATTCGCCCCCCCAAGGCACCACTATATTTCCACATTCACTCCAGACGGGGTACATTACCTATCAACAGTATCAAAAATAGCTGATCGATAATCTCAAACATTTTGAAATCGTGGATAAGCTATTTATGCTATATTTGAATTGAAATCCTGTATTATTCTTGGAATATTGTCATCAAGTTATTAATATTTTGCTAACCACATTTCGTCCCCGTTTCCCACTCGACTTGTCTCACACACACACACACACACACACACACACACACACACACACACACACACACACACACACACACACACACACACACACACACACACACACACACACACTTCTGTCCCTCAAATGAACAGTTTGGATCTGGTCACTCTAGCAGGTCTCAAAGCATCAACCAACGACGAGAGTAATCCACTTGGACGGAACAACAGTCATGCCAGGGCTAGTTGACACGTAGCCTGCATGCTAAATGTAACGTATGGCCAAGGAAAACCATATATCCCTCTATGAGCAAAATGAGCATGTTTGTTTGTATGTTTCTGAGTAAACCATCCTCTCAGCCAAAGATGAAAACCTCTGTACCCGTCTGGCGGATCTCTTAACTCACATTAACAGAATTAGCGAAGAAGTGGGACACACAGTTCGTATAATACACTCATTATCCACACACAATGGGACTGCAATATGGTGTCTAGACATATTAACGCAAGTCAGTACATTTATTATTGTAGAACTACTTATAAAATGTCTGTTTACACACACGAATGAGGTCCAAAGCACAGCAAGCACTGACACTTTACACTCACCCTCCTCCTCCGTGTGTGACCGTCCAGTGAGACACAGGCAGGCTGCACTCACTGTCGTATGGGAACTGTAGTTTTATTTCAAGGAGATATTGTAAGAGCGTAGCGTAGGTTCGTTCTTAAATGACTACAACTACCACAGTCACGGTTATCTCAATCTCTGACACGCATGCTAACACGTGCGCCTGTGTGTACTAAGTAATATGATCTCTACTGTAAAGCGGAGTCTTATAATAATAACGCAAACTCCGTTCACTTTATGGGGCCAGTCCAAATGGCGACTCTTCTACCTTGAATTCTATTGAGAATAGGGACAACAAATAGGGACAAGTTCTAGACCAGAAGTAGGCAGAAATGCATCGGAACCAGGCAACATCCCAGCTTTGACAATTAGATCCCTTTATGTCAGAGAGTGTTTTGTAGTAATGGTAAAACATATAAACACCACTGAGACTGTTTCTTACTGTGCAACAGCTCTTATTTGCTGCTCCGTTTCTGACCCCTCAATGTCGCAAAACGCTTCTACTAGACTGCTCTGTTCCGCTGTAAAGGGGTGTGTCGCATCATTAATTAAACGGGCTGCGTGTACAGTAAAGTGTGTAAAGAAGTATACAGACAACAATACAACAATACCTATTAGTACAAGTAGCCCAAAGAATGTTTTTTTTCCTTTGCAGTAAAAGTACAGCTACAAGACTGTTTGTTGGCTAGTGTTGATTATGTCTTGTTTATTAATTCATATTATATATTTCTTAAAGTGTCTTGAGTGCATTAAATACATAATTCTAACATAAAAAAGTAACTTAAAAAATGAAAATAACATACTTACATTGATGCTTCAATTCAATACATGGCACAGTCAAACATAACCAATGGGAGGGATGTGAATTAGGACTCCTGCTAGCCGCAATGCAACTCTAGATTATTTTATAATTGGGCTGGAGTTGAAATGTGGTCCATTGACTCTCCCATTACAAGAAATGTCATCTGTGATCTGCTTGTATTAAACAACGTCAAACTCACCAACGTTTGAGCTGTAGAGAAAGCTGCAAAGCCTTTGTGCCATAAAAATCCACCGTGGAGATGTTATGAGCTACTTTTGTCCAAAATATCCCACTAGCAACAGCACCCAGCCCTACATGAGCCGTAGCCCTACGTGGGCTATGGCTACGGTCACAGCATGGACAAAAGCATAACTCTGCCACCGGACGAGATATTCCGAAACCTGGGAGTGAGATGGATGCGGAATCAGATGATTCAGAGCGTGGAAGTGAATATGGTGAAGGCAATAAACAAGTGCAGGAAAAGAAAAGGAAAAGGAGAGAGTTGTCTAGTCCTGGAAACAAAGGAAGTCTGGATGCTAACTTTTCGGTCGGTATGAAAGCCATGACCAAGGCGAATGGGATTTTTAGTGATCAGCATTCAGTGGTGAAGGAAATCACGAAAGAAGTTGGCAAAGTGCGGTCAATAAGAATAGCAAGGAGTGGGATTGTTATAATTGAATGCGTGTCGAAGACGCAGATGAAAGAAGTCCTGGGTATAACTAAGTTTAAGGACAGTAGTGTGTTATGTTTTCGTCTAGGAGGTCCGAGGCTAATGAAAGGGGTTATTAGCGGCGTGCCACATACATTGCGTGCCAGTGCATTAGTAGAAATGTTTGAAGAAGTGGAAGAAGTGGTCACGTGGAGGTGGCTGCCACGGGTCAGAAATGGGAAGAGGGAGAAAAGTAATTCAATCTGTATTGAATGGGAAGGAGAGCTGCCAGAGAGAATCTTTTAGGATATATTTCATACAGGGTCAGGCCATATGAGCAAGCACCACTTAGGTGTTTTAGCTGCCAAGAGTATGGGCATGCTGCTGCTGTGTGCAGGGGAGTCAGTAAATGTGGGAGGTGTGGAAACGCAGAATGCAGAGACATGAAATGTGAGGAAGAGCAAGTACCTGTCAAGTGTGTGCACTGTAAAGGAAGCCATGTTGCGGGAGCAGCAACATGCCCTAGAAGAGTTCGGGAAGCGAGCGTGAATAAGATCAGGATGGAAAAGGAAATATCCTACGCCGAGGCTGTGCAGAGGCTAGATGGAAAGGAAACCGTAGCGCGTACAGCAGAAAGCGACATTGATAGTGGGTCTACACGGGAGCCAAGCGTCTTCATTGACAAAAAGAAGTTTCTGGCGTTTATAGCTATGGTCATTAATTGTGCTGTGGAAATTGAAAGAAAATCTGAGCGGATAAAGATGGTGCTTGAGGCAGCCAGGAGATTCCTGGATGTGAAGGACATTTCTGGAGAAGACTTGAATGAAACTCTGAGGGAGGAATTTTCACCATCATCTCAGGCCTCGGTGCCTGGGGTGTAGGATCGAACATTTGTTGGACAGGGGAACACTTTGGGTGGACATTTATATATAGTATTGTTAGTTGCCAAATGTACAGACAGAAATGAGACACCAGTAGGTGGCGGTAATGCAGCATCCGATCTGCCAGCCGCCAATAAACCCTATAAGAAGAAGAAGAAGAAGGGCTATGGCTACACCACGGCCCCAGATAGTGGCTCCAGGCTTGAAGCTGCCTCGCTGGTGGCCAAGTTTGGTACTGCAGGCGGGTGGAATTCATGCACGAACGCCCCGAGAGCACGCACGCTCCTTTGCTTTGTGCACGTGGACAGGGCAGTTTGTTTTTAAGTTGTTTTCTGAATAAACCAGCGGTCCTCACGTCATATACTACCTCTCAAAACACAACGGATGTATTATGTGACAGATAATAAGCTCAATGCAAACCCACAAGCTTGTTTTTTATGCTTTTTGATGTTTTTTTTTCCTTTGCTCGTGCGCGACGGCGCTCGTTCATGGTTCCCACAATCCCTTGCTTCGGCAAGGGATTATGGGAACACTTCCGCATTTGGGCACCAAATTTTGGTGCCCAAATGCGGAAATAGGCGCACTTCCGGCGGCCTTCGGGTGCTTCAAAGCGCCAATGAGCAACTTGTATTGAATTGAATAACAAGGGGGCGGGGCTATCGCTCGAGTCCGTCCTCTGTTATTTTATTACTCTATGGGCTACACCCAGAGCCCTCTAGAGGGAGAGTTGCGACATTGATGGGGTACGCAGTCACGTGGTTTTAGTCACGTGCTCAGTGGTCGCCGAGAACATAACAGTGACAAACCATGGAGTCTGAAAGACGAGAGTGGCGCAAATAAGAGCTATTTTACATATGTATGCAAAATGACAGTCGATGTAAATTATTTCACAGTAACAACTATAGTCTCTGCAATTTGTATGATGTGCCATTATTTAAAAAAAACGAAAATAAAGGGATTTAAAGTCATTAAAGCAGGGCTGTTGTCTGAGTCCAATGCATCTCTGCCTATTTCCCAATAGAACAGAGTAACAGTCTCGCGGGAATACCGCGAGAGTGACGTTTACGGAAGTGTCACTTTGTGAATGAGGTGCGATTTCTCATGCCAATAAAGCTCCTTTGAAGTGAATTGCTATTGGGAAAACTACTATTCTGCTCTTTAAGGCATCAATATAATGCAAACAAAGTATACAAAAATATCCTGCGACATGTCCTCTCTCATTTGTATGCACTGATTATTTTCTACAAAGGTATAGTCATTAATACAATAATAAAAAAAACTTTGTTCATGCCGTTTTTATGACAACATTCTGAGAGTGTCACTATTCCCCTTCCCAGCAGCACTAGCGGCCGCCATTGGATTGGCCCCATGAAGTGAACGGAGTTGTCAGAACTCTGTCTCTAGATGGCGCTGGCTACAGCACCCAGCCGCAGACTGCAGTGTGCACCAGGTGTGTGTCAGTGTATAAAACAAGCACTGACCCACAGCTCTTGTTTTTTAAGATGGCGGCTGGGTGTTGTTGCTGGTGGAATGTTTTGGACAGAAAGTATGGTAGCTCATAACATCTCTATGGTGGATTTGCAGATAGAGGATAATTCAAGCTTTCTCTACAGCTGCAAAGTTGGTGAGTTTGACGTTGTTTAATACAAGCAGATCACATATGAAATTTCTTGTAATGGGGGAGTCAATGGACCGAGTTGCATTGCGGCTAGGGCCAGCTAGAGTCTTTAGACTAGAGCACTTTTGTTGACAAAAGAGGAAATTCTGCCCAGAAATCTCGTTCTTTGGTTTACCTTTTTGATTGCCCTTGTTGCCATGCTTTCACATGTCAGTTTGTTGCCAAGAAAAAGAATGGATTCTGTTGGCCTCTGACTAGTGGCCTCAACCATTCTGTCCAGACAAGCTTAAAGCTTAAAAGCTTAAATTACCTGTACATTTTTAGCGTAAACAAGAGAAGAAAACATTTCACAACCTTTAGAAAAGTAATTGAGTCAAAGTAAATAACAAGCTGGTTTGTTGTAACACCTAAAAATGCAAATCATGATGATATTTTAAATAGAATTAAGATTGTTTGACCAATGAATTGTCTGTGTTTTACTCTTACGAAATCAAATGAATATATTAATCGTAATGCATATTTGAATATCAAAGTATATTATTTAGTCAAGGTCAACTGAGCCGGCATAAATTAGCAGACAGTATTTGACCATTTTAGACTGACAGAAAATATGGCAAATAATAAAAGGTTATGGAAAACATGAGAATTTTGTCACATTTGAATATCAAAGTGTATTAATTAGTCAAGGTCAACTGAACTTGTTGCTATAGCCTGCATAATTAGCAAACGGTATTTGACCATTTAGACTGACACAATATGGTGAATTTTAAAAGGTTATGGAAAACATGAGCATTGTGTCATGACAGAGGGGAATGTTTAATATGCTGCAGCTTGAATACATTATAAGCAGAAAATGTACCTGAAATATGAACTTGAACCAAACATATGGGGCTCAATAGGAGAAGAGAGAAAGCAGCAGACTGTCTTTATCACAAATTCCATTAATTAATTAATGGAATTGTTATACAGAATAGATGTCTTTCCCACTAGTGAATTTTCAACTATTTACACAATTAGAACATGACAGAAGAATTGTTATTTTTGAACGTTTGGTTATGGTTAAATTCAGAATAAATAGTGGCCCGTGGTTTGAAAATGGTTGAAAACTACTGATATACATACTATATATATATGTGTGTGTGTGTGTGTGTGTGTGTGTGTGTGTGTGTGTGTGTGTGTGTGTGTGTGTGTGTGTGTGTGTGTGTGTGTGTGTGTGTGTGTGTGTGTGTGTGTGTGATATCTTCCAGCATTGTGTGAGAAAATAACCACATAAGCAAAATTTGAAAAAGGCCTGTACAACGTCAGTTTGACAGATTCTAAAACTGGTTTAGGTAATTTAATGTCTCACATACTGTATGACTTTGAACATTTTCAAATCCCTGTAGCCTCTAGCCTCCATTCACATATTACATTGACGTCTGCCCCGCTTTGCTCTACTTCTCATGCAGAGTCAATTTGATGCATGGGACTTTTCCCTTCAGACCGGCAATTGATAGCTGTCCCTTTACTGTCAGCTGCTCCTTCCAGGCAATTCATTGCTTGGCTGTGCTACCAATATTACCTTGTGAAAACATCTCTTTGTGCTCAGAGATTCTCAACAGGATGTGTTGTTGGATGTTTCATGTGAGATGAAAGGCGGGTTTACATCATGGGTTGCTCTGATAATGAAGCTTTTGGTCTCTGCAATAATGTGAAATGCCAATTATGCCGGTTTACCCCCCAAATACAAATAAAATAGTCAGTCTACAATTCTACAACATATTGTGTTGTAAACTCCATATGAGGTGTAGATCAGATATGTATTATTCATCTTCTCTAATAACATCTATATTTCTCAAATTGATTAGAATTGCTTGTATGACTTTCGGCAATCATAACATTGGTAATAATGATACGACTGGCCAAAGATTGGGGTCAACAGCATTTTTGCTGCATATGAGTCACCAATTTATTTATTATTATTATTATTATTACTTGTTAGCTACACTTCTTTGAGTTTCCTTCTATACAACCAAAATGCCCAATATCTTGCTTTAGTTTATCTCCTAGCCTTGTCATTGATCCCCACAGTTTGAGCAGATTCTGCAATTATTGAGACTCAGACATTTGGACATTTGAATTTCCTAAAACTCACCATATAGCTTCAAATCCACAAGAGACAGACATACGGTATGCAGTATTATCAGGAATAGAAGAATTCCCTTGACATCAGTCTAGTCTTTTTTACAGTACAATACAGTGTATGGGCTGATAATGATCTCATTAGTCAGGCTACCAGCTCAATTTATAGACACCAACCTCCTTGTAATATTGACCTCTCCCTAAATTTGTGTGGCATCCTGCCACAAATCCATGCATGTGTGGTTTATTTTTAACGTTCTAGCTCCCTAGGCTTAACTTCTAATTATGCTTAACAACTGTCTGCCTTATCATGCCACATGGACCTCCAGTGAATGCTATGGGATTTTGATATCACGTTTGTATTTTGAGTGTCAAAATATTTTCCCATTCCTGTTCAGAATAAGTGAATGTGTGTGTTTTACAGCTTTTACAGGCTAGGGAACTCTAACAATAATAATAAAACAAAATCACAATGTTGGACCTTGTGAGGATTTGGTAGAAGATACTTGAATATATGAACAGCTGCAACGTTAATGAAGCTTTTTATATCAGCTGTAAATTGATTGTCATGAGACTGGGAGGGAAGAGACGTCTGTCAAATGCAGCTCAGCACGAGACTTCTTGTCGTAAAAGTCACAATTTGGTAGTTGGCCAGGCGGAGTGAGTAGCAATGAAATGTATTGAAGAATTGTCATCCAGATGTGAGTGTAGGGAGATGTCAAGCTGGGATCATCCTGCATGGTTGGGTTACTTAGGACAGACTGGCACACCGCTAAACTGTCTCCCTGTTGGTGAGGTTTACAATTCTCCCTGTCATATATCTGTACTGCTGTGACTCACACGGCATTCCTGCCACCCTGCCTGGGAAAAAAGGATAGTTATTCTGTATAAATTGTTTTTTTTTAAGAAAGCAATTGCTATCTCAGGCAAAGTTCTATTTTTCAGAGGCCTCTACAGCAGACTTTCCCGTACCTGTTCTGGCACAAGGGACTTCCACTGGTGCACAAGAAGGGAATCCCAAGTTTTTTTGGTCTGTCAATCTATATCAGTGGTTTCCAACCAGTGGTCCTTGAGTGGGTTCTAGGTAGTCCCCCACTAAAGGATGGAAAGTTGGTTAACCAGGTGTAACTCTTGAGAGTGTAAACATTTGGTCCATTTGGTTAAATGTTTACACTCTCATCATCTGAATTAGCCCATTAAGAGAATTAACATTAAGAGAATGTTATACCTCGGATGCGGAATAATTAGTGAGCCCTGATATCAAAATGGTTGAAATCCACTGATCTATATCATGAACAGGACTATAAGCCGCTACTTTTTCCCCGTGCTTTGGACCCTGCGGCTTATTCAGCGGTGCGGCCAATGTATGGATGTTTACGGCTACCAAACACTGCACCCCAACTTTAAGCCGGCCCGAGCAGGAAATGTAGGGGGACAGGGCACAGGCAGTTCGCTAAGACAGACACTACTAAATGCATCATGGAAAGCAAACGAAGAAGTACATATAACGCAGCTAAAGTCAGTCGAGCTGGTTGAAAAATAAGGAAATCTATCTGCTGCACGTAGCCTTGGGATCAATGAATCAATGTTTAGACGGTGGACCGGCGCGGCGGAGACACCAGCTCCTCGGAACGACGGCGCGCGGTGGTGGTCCGCGCGGTGGTGGTCCGCGCGGTGGTGGTCCGCGCGCCGTCGTTCCGAGGAGCTGGCGCCACCAGCGCGCGCACCACCAGGGCGAGGAACATGCTGAAAGCAACTTTTTCTCAAGTCTGCCAGTGGATCCTGACTGCGTGGAAAAGTGTCAAAACATCCACGAACGGGTTTAGAAAGGCTGGCGGCAGCAGCAGCAGCAGCAGCAGCAGCAGCAGCAGCAGCAGCAGCAGCAGCAGCAGCAGCAGCCGCAGCCGCCGCCGCGCGAGGAGGAGGAGGAGGAGGAGGAGGAGGAGGAGGAGGAGGAGGAGGAGGAGGGGTCCGTGGAGGCGGCAATAAAGACGCCTCGTCGAGCGTCTTAAACATTGAGAGGATTCCTGGTGGTCCACAGCTAAATGGTGGACAGTTGGTTAACCAGATGTACGCTAGGCTACCTTTTTTCATGAACCAAATGGACCCGCAAGCGCTCATTTGGTTTCATGAAGTGATCGGAGTTTGCGTATCTCCGGCTACACTCTATGGCCACTGGCCAGGCCTGGATGTAATATTTCTCAATCGGGGTGCAGCCGAAAATGGCAGTTGGTTTAGTGCAGAGCCTTCTAGTAGGAGAGTTACGATATTGAGGGGTCAGAAAGCAGAGCAGAGCACCGTGCACGAGACTACAGAGATTCGTCTATGAGTGCAGTCCCAGTCCTAACTGTCATTGGGAGTACATTGTTTTCAACGAAAACGGCGCAATAAGAGCTATTTTAGGTACGTATGCAGAAAGACAACTGTTTTAAAGTATTGTTCAGTCACGGCTAGAGTCTCTGTAATGTTTATGTTGTAGTATTATTAAAGAACAACTAAAATAAAGTCATTAAAGCTGGATTAAATAACTGATTAAATAACTTTCTGCATACTCCTACCCCCCGCTGTTATCGCGAGAATCTTAGCTTTTCAGTGAATTCTCGCGATATCGCCTGCTTTGAAACCAGTTTCAATCAGCACTAACACTTTCAAGACGTCAATATAATTATATACTATTTGCAAATCATGTGACAAAGTATCCGAAATCAACCTCCAGAAGGCATTCTTTAATTTGCCTGCATCAATAGTTTGTTTACGAGGTCACCGCCATTAATACATGATGTTTTCGTGCCTTCTTTACTGGTGCCTGATTAAATCCATAGAGTCCCATTCATATTCATCGATTTCCGGTTTTCCGAGTGCACTCAAACGGCTTTTACATCAGCGCTGCTGCTCCTCCAGCACCGGCATTGCCCTGACGCACAGGAGTGAACGTGAATATCGCAACTCTCCCCTAGAAGGCTCTGGTTTAGTGGTGCCAAAATTGTAGTTAGTCAATGTCTAACTACCGCTATAAGCATTTGATTTGAAATATCTTTGAAGTTTTCATTGTTTGCATTCCGTCATGTTTGGTGGGGCAGTCAGGGCGTCTAGAGGCATTCCCCCCTCATGTCTATGCCTAGATCCGTCCTGGTCTATGGCTCTAGCGTTAATTACATACAGCACGTGCAGTTCTGTAGTCGTTTAAATAATAAAAAGGATGCTTCTCAAACAGCATTTCGTTGCCGACAATCTCATCTGTGCAAGAACCCTTACATATGGTAATTAAGCATTAAAACACCTGCGGCTAATGGGCCAGTGCGTCTTGTATATGTACACAATTGATTTTTTCGCAAAATTTGGCCGGTGCGGCCTATATTCAGGTGCGCTTTATAACCCGGAAAGTACGGTATATTAATATACGCTTATGCTACTTGAGGCCAGTCAACTAGTGTCTTCCATGTATTAGTACAGTGATGTGCGACCTGATGAGTGTCTTGTTCACACTTTGTCAGACACATTTACGGTACTCTTCACCGGAGGCCGGCTGCTGCTGCCGCTGTAGCATCTTGTCTGGAGGTGGAGGTTGCATATAGATGAAGAGCTGCTGCATGTGGCAGTGGCGCTGACTGCATATCCGCTCTCCACCTCTGCGTCTGTACATCTGTCTATTCGCCTGAATGTTAATTTCAGTTATGGTGAGATCTGTGTTATCAGCCCTGATCCCAAAGAAGCATCCCCACTCTTTGCTGGCGTTTTAGAGCTAGGCCCTGGAATCAAATAAACACAACACTTGCCGG
Source organism: Benthosema pterotum (assembly GCA_039105355.1). Classification (NCBI taxonomy): domain Eukaryota; kingdom Metazoa; phylum Chordata; class Actinopteri; order Myctophiformes; family Myctophidae; genus Benthosema; species Benthosema pterotum. Next base: position 21,829,265 of record CM076971.1, on the reverse strand, counting down.
ACAGAGCAGGGAGGGCATGTGGAGAGACTTGAGTGCTTTCCCAGTGAGACAACACTGAGCACTGTACAGTATGGGTGGTTAATAACAAGGTGTTACCATAAGTGTACCATTCAAATTACAAGTAATTACTTGAGACCGACCCCACCACAGAATTAAATTATATTCTCCTTGTCTTCTGGGTATGTAAAAATGCTGGCATGGGCTATCCTGTCTTTTTTAACTTCACGTTCACATATTACAAGGTACTGTCTGTAAGTGGTTAGCTACTGACTGGTACCCAAACCTTCTCAGACGTCGAGTTTGAAGTTGATTGGTTGGACGGTTCCTGCAGAGATTTGCATAAATTATAGTTAGATAACAGCGATGTTAGTCCCCTATTTGGAACAATGCCTGTTGGGAAAGGTGGCCATTGGAAATTATGCCATTTGGAATGTATGCCCCTTCTGTTATGCAATACCCATTGTCAGATACCATCTGTCTGTTCCTTTTTATACCCATTCGGTACAGTATATGGAGATATCCATGTCTGTCTGCCAGTGCCACTTATATGCCCATATGGAGTTCAAATAAAATCAAACTTTTATATATAAAGCATATTTACAGAAATCAAATTTTCCAATAGTGCTGTACGGGAGGCAGACTTCTATCTGACATAGCATAGGACCGACGGAGGCGTAACCCTGTGAGGGTGGGGGTTAGGGTTAGGCATCGATCCGATGGTTAGGTATAGGTGCATCAGACCACTGATATATTGGACAAAACACATGGCATGCTGTACAGGGTGAAAATCAAAATATGCAAGTGCAACAGCAACAATAGTGCATGCAAACAACAATTAGTTCAAGACACAAACCTTAAAAGCCCTATTATGAGTTTAAGTATCAGGTCTTATGACTTAAGTCAAAACTTGGAGGTGTGGCAAAGCCATTTGGCTGTTTGTGTTTTTAAGAAGGGATTTAAAAGACTTGATAGTTGTCACTTTTTATATAGAGGGTCAGGCTGCCCAAATCTTAGGGTCAGCAGCAAAGTTGTGATTGACCCTATCCTCAGCTTGTTAGCTGACCTCAGTGCCCTTTTGCAGGGTGTAGGGCTCAAAGGTTCTGACCAATAAAAGGGGACATGCTGCCAGGTTGTGCAGGGATTTATAGGTTAATAAAACAATCTTAAAATCTATCCTAAAAGCGACAGGGAGTTAGTGCAGTGTTGGTAAAACCGCAGGGGTGATGTGCTCGATCCTTTGTGCCAGTAAGGACACGAGTAGCTGCCTTTGGCACCAACTGCAGACGCCTGACTAATGATTGTTAGTTGATAGTTGTGTGTGTTGGTTGTTTTCCCCATCTGTGCAATAAAATGTACTGCAAAAAAAAGAAAAAAAAAAGAAAAACAGCTCAAGCAAGCTCAAGTCTCACAGTTCTGGCTCTCGACCGGTGAAAACAGCTGGTCTGCTAGAAAAGTGGACATTGAGGGGTACGAATCTGAGATAATGGCATTCGAATGCATAGCATGGAATGGGTGTGGGTATACACATGTGGGTGTTTAAAAAAGTCAAATGAAACAAACCAGCTAGCGGCTAATGATCGGATCAAAAGATGGATTGAAGAATGTAATTGCTTAGCGCACATAGCTCTGTGCTGTGCGCGGGGGACAAATAAAAGTAACCCTGCTCGTGTTCCTCAAGTTAGGCATGTGGTGCATTAACAGTTTGTAGAATTGGTACATTTAGGGTCCTCCATTTCAATTCATCAATACATTTTAAGAAGGTAAATATGCACGCCTTTCTAAAATAGAAATAATAGAATCAATAAAATCAAATACACCATGTTTTTCACATGCTTTTAATAGTGCTACAACAAGCGCCAGACTCAATGTGTCAATCATGTGCTTCAGACTGAACTAATACATTAATGTGTTAATTGCCTCCATAGTTAATTATGTGAGTTATTTATAACTATATACTTTGTTGCTCTTACTTTTTGCTTCATTAGATACCATACCAATGTTGATGTGAAGCGACCCATTCAAAGTCACTGTAAAATGGTACCTCGCTGGAGTCCTTCAAGTCTCGCAGAGTCCCCTGAATAAGTTAACACGCATGATTGATGACTGTGAGGATGGCAGGCAGAAAAAAGGTAATTGAAATCTGAACTGGTTAGATTTTCTTTCAACCTTTGTTTGAACGAGGTCGAGATGCATACTTTGACCTTGCTCAGCCTATTTGTTTTAGATTTATACTCTAATATTACACTACACACTACGCTGTTGAACTATTGATAGCTTGTGTGTGTGTGTGTATATATATATATATATATATATATATATATATATATATATATATATATATATATATATAAGGAGTTATTAACATGGTGAAACACATCTTGTAGACGTCATCAAGATGTTATTCTTGATGACGTCTAGGAAACAGAGAATTGGAAGGGGCGGGACTTTTTATTATTTCCAGCATCCCTAAGGTATATTAATGACAGTAAAATGTTGAAAATGGTCGGAATTCTCCTTTTGGTTGGTGCCAAAACATTTGGTTGGTGCAACCAAGCAGAGGCCAAGGGGGAATCAGTCTCAGACACACATTGATATATTTTTTTAATATTATTTGTGGAATCTTTTGCAAAATTCCATCTAGATTATGGGAAAAGTTGTTTTTTCCATTATGTCCATCTAGCCCTCTACAACAAACTATTTTTCTTACATTACTTTTTAGGCAATTATTTGACCTGTGGATTAAGTTGATACAGTGAGTAGAACCTGTACTTGCCCCACAGTCAAGTGCCTCTACTGTCAACCCTTGGTTTAAATTTAAGTCTAATTAAGCTCTATTGAACGTATATTGGCCACAATTCTGCACTGTGTAGGTAAAAAAAAGGTAAAGCATACATATGTAGGTAAAGGCTGATTCACCCGGCCTTACATGGATCCCAATATCGCCATAATTAGTTAATTGGCATATCCTGGGGCCAATGTGCCCCCCTTGCACTCCTGCTTAGAAATCTAGGGTCAGAAGGTGTCGGTGTGCTTGCTGAGGTCACTTGCATCCTCCTTGTTCTCATTGTTAAGCTTCGGGGAGAGCAATAGGGTTACTTCCCAGTTGGCCTATATACTGTATATCATGCCACTATGTCTTAGCCAGTTGGGTTTTATTAAGAAGCAGGACTGTAACTGTATTGCTGCACTCTCATCTTCTATACTAAGCAGATGGACAGATAATGAATGGCAGCTTGCTCTGCTGGCGAACTCACTTTTTTTGCCGTTGTGTAGAAGTCGTGGCCCCTAAACCCATAGAGCCCAATTAGAGGGCGAAACCAGAGAGAAATTCAGCTCGGGTTATGACTGTAACAAAGGCAGAGCCATCTAACATGCACATCACCTGCTGCTCCGCCTGTCCCTGAGAACCAGTGGCCCGCCAGTCCCATTGGGTGCCATATAGACTTATTATGATTATAGCTAATCTGCACATTGAAAATGTGCTGAGTGAAACGAGTGAGATTCATTTTGACTGTATCCATAGACACTAGAGGTGAGATTTATGGCTCTTTTAGGGGAGCCGGATCCCTTGGAGACGTTACTTTCAAAGAGACGTTCAAAAAAACGGGCTAATTTTTTTTACCATATATTTATAGATTTCTAAATAGAATTTGTTGTAAAGCCTTACGCCAGGGGTTTTCAACAGGTGGTCCCTGAGAGGGTTCCAGGTGGTCCCCAGCTAAGTTGTTTAACCAAATGTAACTCTTGAGAACGTAAAAATGAAACCAAATGGACCCTTGCGGGTCCATTTGGTTTCATTTATACGCTCTCAAGAGTTAAAACATTCATCATCTTGACACAACTAGTAGAATAATGGTCATTTAGGTCTGCATGTTTGCCTGTTTTATTCTTTCCCAGGCCAAAAGCAAAAGAAATCTTCAGTTGTGCGGTCTGTGGGACTAAAATGTCCTCAAATGGGTGGTCCGTGGCTCAAATGCTGAGTAAATAGTGGGCCCTGGTATCAAAAAGGTTGAAAACCGCTGCCTTACGCCATTGCATGGTGGCATCATATTCCGTGTTGCTCTGCGATAGGTTTGATTTATGTGGTTTGATTTAATGATTGAAATATTTATTAACAGATTGGAGAGCTGGTATTTGGTAGGTATCCTTTTCATTGCTAAGACCCGTTCTTACGACTCGATTCGTTTCACAAACATCACATCACTAATAGACACATTTTGAATTCCTGCTGACCTACTGTATTTGACCTGACACGTGACTTGCTTGACAGTTTTCATTTTTGACTAATAAATAAAAGAAAACATTATTATACTGTATATATACAGCATACTGTATATTCATTATGTGGCAAACTCAGTCTGCAACACTTCATGTCTGTAAAGGTTATAATGTCCGCATACACGTAGATTTAATGTGACAGGAGCATCAATCTGCTCGTATTGTTCACACATGATCGGTCATCAAGGCAGCATGTGAACATGAGCTGTAAAACAACAGTGGTGCATTCATTCCTTCTCAGATAATGACACTAATAAACTACACAATTTCAGCCAGAACTGTTAAGTGGTTGCCTCCCCAGTGCAAGGTGACTTAGTGCTGAACACCACAATGGAAGAATGTACGGCTTATGAGGGCATTAAGAGTGTGTGTGTGTGTGTGTGTGTGTGTGTGTGTGTGTGTGTGTGTGTGTGTGTGTGTGTGTGTGTGTGTGTGTGTGTGTGTGTGTGTGTGTGTGTGTGTGTGCGCGCGCGTGCATGTGCGCGCGCATGCGGCATGCATGTATGGTATGCGTGTGTACTATATGTGCGATGTATGGGCGCACACATGCATATTGTACTGATTTACAGGTAGATGTTCCAAATAAAAACAATGCCACAATTAAATATTGAGTTGCATAATCTCTTTATATAATTCAAGCAAGCGTGTCTGTCTGTTACATCCTGTGCAATGTACTGTGTCATTTGTCTCCATTTGCGTAATGCCACGGCGCACGGACAACCTAAATGAACCTCGAGTCACACAGCCCTGTCATCCAGCATCAATATGCGCGGCTTAGAAGCACAAAATATTATAGCCATCATTTTAATTTTAATACTTTTGTGTCAAAAACTAATCTTCGCGCATATGACGTGTCACCGGATACAGATAAAAAAACATCATGTGTAACATCACGTGTCACGGAGACACATTTATTGTGGTCACAGTTTGCCGTATCACCTCCCCTTACGGGTACAGCCAGAGGCGCTGGGTACAGTGTTCTCTGCTCTCCCTGTTCTGTTTCGCCTTCCAGGCGACTGATCCACACAGGCAACGTTCTCTCGGCACGGCGCGGTGACACGCGCTATTACGGTCCGAGTTGCCAACAACTTATTTCTACTACGGTCCGACTTCGCGGCGGCCTGACTTCTCCGTACCCCCACTACACTGCAACCGCTGTTCCGCCTGCTAGGCGACTGACCAATATTGCTATTCTCTCGGCATGGCGGCGCGGTGACACACACGCGCTACTACGGTCCGGGTCGCCTACAACTTCTTTCTACTACCACTACACTTCAACGCCTGGATATTAACGCGCGGCAGCCCACGGCATCCAGTCCTCTCCAAAGTTATTATTCAAACGCCACATTTACGCCTGTGCGTTTGTGTATGTGCGACGGTCCGGGTCGTCTACAACTTGGTCTCTGGGGGGTCCCCCAAACTTGCAAACCCACAGGAACACGGCAGGCGTGCTGGAACATATCCCTTACAATTAATATTCATATTAATTGTAATGACCTTCAGGGTTTATTGCAATTCCATTCAGCAGAGAGGTTTCAACAGGTGGTCCAGGGACCACCAGTGGTCCCTGACATGATTCCAGGTGGTCCACATACAGCTAAATGCTAAATGGTCAATTGATAACCATGGACCCTTATAGATTTGTAACTCTTCAAATAGTTCACATGAAACCAAATGGACCCTTATGGGGTCCATTTTATAATTCATTTTCAACAATTATGAAATTGTTATTTTGACCAACATTTTGCCATCTCTCCTAAATTGTGGACAAAAACCTGAAAATCCTTGATTGTGGGTCTGACAGATTAAACTCAACATCACATGGTGGTCCTCCGAGGCTACAATCCTGAATAAATAGTGTCTATAACTTAAGTTCTATCCAGCTTTCCAACATCAAAAGTCCCAATCAATGTCATCTAGGCCTATACATCCAGATCATGTATTACACAACGGGTATAGGACTAGTAATAATAATAATGATAATATCAGGTTATATTTTCGTATGAGCAATTATTAGCAATTAAGATTAAATTAGCCTTAAGCATAACTATATGTTCCAGCGGTATATATAGTATGCTGCACACACAAATGGAAAAATATAATTAAAAATTGCAAGCTAGGTGCACTGTTTTGTTTTAGTAAAGCAGCCTGTCATAACACATTTCAACAATATTTCTCATGTTTCAATCTTCAGCAGGCTACATCATGATTTTCTGCTTGAATGCACTGCTTAATCATATGCTTAATTTATACCCCATCGTATATAAATACAACAAAATATAAATCAGGCTTTACAGTACCTGGCTGCAACTCCAGCCTGATGTAACCAGATTCTCTATTCCACTGATTGACAACTATAAGCTGGCTGATGTTTTTGAGTGGCGCAACAGAAAAGTCTGTCAGGGTATACCATATATTCCCTTAATACATAATATAACTATTTTATCTATAAAGTAATTACTTTATATATTACTCCCTGCCTTTACTTTACCTTTCTCAGTAATTGTATCATTTCTCTCAAACGCTCACGCTACCAGTTTGTTTCTGGACGGTTTAAGGCCCAGTGTGCCACATCTGATAATTCACACATACAGACAATGGGTGCAATTCTCAATCGCTGTGTGTAGCCCGGTATTGTTTAAGTCTTCTCATTGGCTGCATGGCAGAAAATCAGGTCTGGGGCCTTTGTGGTAGGCCTAAAGCCTATACCACCAGCCCTCAGCCTGAGTTTATCAAATAATTACCCAGAATAATTAAAACCTGCAAGTCAAAAGGTCCAGAAATCACCTGACCCCCCAAGTAAAAATCTTACTGTACTCCCCTGCTTTGTTCATCATGAGTTGAAGCTCTTGATGACTGGTTTTAATTATTATGGATAACTATTTGGTAAGCCCAGGCCAGGTGGTATAGGCTTTCAGGCCTACTTCAAGGGCCCAAACCTGATTTGCTGCCATGCAGCCAATGAGAGGACTTGCAAAGTTTCACCTTGCAACTCCTTGGGTCCAAGCGGACACCAGAGTTGACGCTAAAACGGTTTTGTCCCTTTGGTGTGATATGCTCCATTGACTTACATGCATTGAAACTCTTGGGACAACCTGTGTCAATGCACAAAAAAGAACACATCACACCGATATGCATCAAGACCCTCTTGACCCTTGGTGTGAAAAGGGCTTAAGACGCGTAGTCTAACTGGATTATATTACCGGTAGTACTGTAGTTACTGCAAAGGTTACTAGAAAAGCAGACCTTGTGTCCTTAGTGAGTATCACATCAAATTGTAACCTCCAAATTCACAATTGAGCTGTGTGGCACAGACAATTAAACATTTTTTCCATATTAAAAACAGATTATCAAGGAATGTTTGTATAATTATAAATACAAGATGGTCAAAACAATTTAAAATTTGAAGGTCAGTGAAAATAAAGCCCCTCTCTCACAGCAACATGACTGAGTCATGCTTCATTGTTCCTGTTCGATGTTATTTCATCCATAACCTTGGACACAGAATGAAATAATTAACGTATGCTTGTTTACTTTACTTAGTTGATGATGAACTGTCCACATGATCTATTGTGTACAAACAATCGAGTAGGTTAGTATTTGAAATTGCATGGGTTCTATCACAAGGGTGGCATTGTTGTGTCTATAATCACTGTCCCAGCTCAAAACACGCTGCAGCCTATTCTTCTCCATGTACTAATTGATTGTGCAGCCATTTTCATTCGCTTAATTCACTATGGCGACGGGCTGGCTTTAAAGTACTTTCTGTTCCAATGCACACGTTGCCACTTATACTGGCAAGACAGAACAAACAGAACAAAGCTCAGCCAATCAGGGACTTACACTCGCTAAGTGGTACTATAACCTCGGTCTCCATGCTTACATCTGCGCTGCGAAATGAAAGCCTGCATGTGCACAACCTACCCCAGATAGTCGTCTATCAAAAGGATTGGACTTGCCGCATGTAGCCTTCCACCAGAAGTTTCCATTTTTCAGCCAATCGTGGTGCGGTGCTCCCAAAAATGTATACAGCACGTAAACATTCTATTTCTTCCTTTGCACCATAGGGTAATAACATATAGACTGGAGCGATAGAAACGCCCCCTTGCCGTCCATTCCAATACAAGTTGCTCAGTGGCGTTTGGAAGCACCCGGAAGACTGCTGGAAGACTGCAGAAGTAGACCCTACGTCTACTTCTGCATTTGACCAACCAAACACCAACCACACACACACGCACACACACACACACACACACACACACACACACACACACACACACACACACACACACACACACACACACACACACCCACACACACACACACACACACACACACACACACACACACACCACACACACACACACACACACACACACACACACACACACACACACACACACACACACACACACACACACACACACTATTCTACAAGGTAAAACACTTGTTGTAACAAGCAACAAGCTGCTAATTGCATAACACATATTCTACATATTCAATTATGTATACAACACATAGGTAGGCTTATGGCAGAAATATGTAAGCGGTGCTTCTCCAATCTAGAGCATTTGACACGTTAATCAGTATTCATTTTGTGCTTTGTGATGAAACTATAAATGCGTTGTAGTATTATGTATATATTCAGAATCCAATAATAATTGAATGGATTTCGAACCAATCAGCAGCGATTCCTCCTTGGTAATAGTTGTTGGAATGATGTTTTGGGGCTTATTTCTAAAGCATACATGCATAAGGTATTTGGGCTTACTCCCTATAGTGTTTTTTTTTTTTAACCAAGGAACACAAGGAACCCCAGATTAATATGTAATTGTCCACACTCGTCTGCCTTCCTGCAAATAATTATATTTATTCTCAATATGTTTCTAAATTACAGATGTGTGGCGATATGGAACATATCTGGCCACATTCTGTAATGTTTCTTAAAGTCTCATGTTTCACAGAGACCCCTATTCAAACGTTTTTGGCATGTTTTTATTATTTTTATTGTCCAGAATTTCAGTCCAATATACAGTTATTTTGCTACACCAGACTGCAGTGCAAAACACTACCAAATAGCGTCACAAGATGGCACTGTTGTCCATTGAATTCATGGTCTGTTCTAGAAACGAATTCTACTGCTTTTATTCTGAAAGGGTTTTGGGCATAGAGTAATAAAATAACAGAGACCGGACTGGAGCGATAGCCCCGCCCCCTTGCTGTTCATTTCAATACAAGTTGCTCATTGGCGCTTTGAAGCACCCGGAAGACCGCCGGAAGTGCGCCTATTTCCGCATTTGGACACCAAAATTTGGTCAAAGAGGGTTTATATAAAGAGGCGACATAATGCAATTATTTGACTCACCACCAGATGGTGCAGCGGTAACACCACTCTATGGCGTGCTGACGACATCACTCCAATATGGCGGCATGTGCCGCTCCCGCCATCTAGCGGCGTTTCCAAGAACTGTAGTCAGAACAGTAGTCTTTAATAGCAACAGGAAGTACGTCACATCACGATATGGCGGAGGCACTGGGGCTGGTTGTTTCCATTGGTCTTAACGGAAGTGTCGCCTCTTTATATAGAATCTCTTTGATTTGGTGTCCAAATGCGGAAGTATTTCTCCATGAACGCGCCCGAAGCAAGGGATTATGGGAACCATGAACGAGCGCCGTCGCGCACGAGCAAAGGAAAAAAACATCAAAAAGCATCAAAAAACAAGCTTGTGGGTTTGCATTGAGCTTATTATCTGTCATATAATACATCCGTTGTGTTTTGAGAGGTAGTATATCACGTGAGGACCGCTGGTTTATTCAGAAAACAACTTAAAAACAAACTGCCCTGTCCACGTGCACAAAGCAAACGAGCGTGCGTGCTCTCGGGGCGTTCGTGCATGAATTCCACCCGCCTGCAGTACCAAACTTGGCCACCAGGGATCGTTGCTTCAAGCCTGGAGCCACTATCTGGGGCCGTGGTTTTGGGCAGGAAATTCAATGTACAAAGACAGTCTGCAGAGAAACAGCCATTATTCTCTGTCTGACCCTGTTGTGTTATAATTTTCTGCATTTCAGGTGAGATATAGTGCAAAACCCATGAACACTGTATATTAATGTCCTTGTCTGTGACAATAGGCTACACAACTCGTTTTTGTTTGGTTTGTTTATAATAAGTGATACAATGAGATAATTCTGAAATAACATGCATGGTACACTGTGGCTAGCTGGTTAGCTATAGGGTGACCTCTGCAGCAGTATAGGCCTAGTTGGTGTGCTGTGGTGGCCATTATGTCACTATAGGTCATGGAAGCTAATTGCTACAAAGTGTGTGTACTATGACTACATTACTGTAGTAAGTGTTATGAACAAAACTACTGGACTCTTATGGTTTATTTCTTTATATGACATGAATACACTGTATGTTACTGTGGCTGGGGAATATGCATTTATTTTGGGACCTAATTGAGTTAATGGTAGCCTAATTGAAGATTGATACTAAATATAATTGAAATGGACTATGGTTATATGAATATGCTAATTAGATTGCTGTTTCTATTTGTTTGGATAATTTTGGGAAATTCAATGTACAAAGACAGTCTGCAGAGAAACAGCCATTATTCTCTGTCTCACCCTGTTGTGCTATAATTTTCTGCATTTCAGGACAACGATCCTGGTAAAATAAAAATCTAAATATGTGGCCCCAGAAAACAACCCTGATTGTTCTGTGAGTGCTACAGATGCACAACCCGTGTTGCTGTGAGGCTATAGTGTAGATTGGCTATTTTCATTTGTACTTGATTTCATATACCTGGACACTTGCTTCTCTTGAATCTGGCAACAGATATAACAGGAACTTATGCACACACAAACGCAAAGACGTATGGGTTGTAGTTGTAAAGTTGTGGACACCTTAGACTTGTGTAGAAATAATAATGTCATCAAGATGTGTTTCACCATGGTAATGATTTTTTCAGGTAGGGCCTATTATTATTCATTATTATAAAATTCTAGTGTAATTCTCCTTATAGGCCATTTTACAGTAAATTACCTCAACTGGCACTAGGATCCGGAGGAATGAGAGCTCTCTCTCCTCTCTCTCTCTCTCTCTCTCTCTCCTTCGCGCACACACTCTTACGCACGCCCCCCTCCCCTCTCTCTCTCCATCCTCTCTCTCTCTCTGCTTTTCACTCCCAGACTGTTTGAAAGTCTCTGCCAGACTTGGACTTCCTGGATGGTGGAGGAGGAATGGAAAGCTTCCAGTGCAAATACAACAACTATCCCTCCTCTGTTTGCCCAGAGCGAGAAGAGCCTTCGCTGCAACACTAGTCGCTGCAGCAGCAGCAGCAGCAGCAGCAGCAGCAGCAGCAGCGTGGAGCCGCTAGTCTGCCCCTGATCCACCAGCCCTCGATAAAAAAAATAACACGAACTGATCTCTATATGAATGTTCCGTCGATGATTGTTATGTGTGTGTTCGGGTCCGTCCAGACGGAGCTGCTGCCAGCCGGTGGGACATTTTGACGAGGAAAGAAGAAGGAGAGAAAAGACCGAACAACTCCACACACACCACACGTTGACGCTGCGTCTGGTGGTGCTGCTTAATTTTTACGCATCGCAAAAAGGATAACTCAACAGTTGCCCTTTGTTATTTTTGCGATTGATGTGCATACCATCATCATGTGGAGGCTACTGCAGTCGTGTTGCTGGTGGATTTTCTCTCTGATTTTGTCCGCCTTCGTGCTTTTCTGGGCCGACTGTCACCCCGGTAAGTTGCAAAAATAATGTTTGATTTCTTTTTCTTCCCCCCGCCAGCCAGCAACAACTCGCACAGCGTTTGTTTCTTAGTCTCTTGTTAATGTCTTGGAGTTGGTGGCATTGTGGTGTCAGATTTGCTGTTTTTAGGTCTATAATTCCGTTATTGTTGTTGTTGTGGGGCTGATCGGAGCTGCCAAGTCAGTTCGGCTGCATATAGACAGTTAGATATGAGGCTATTTCACGCCGTTTGACTTCACTGCGCGTCTCTCTCTCTCGGTATGTCTGCTGAAGGAAATCTGCCCGCCGGAGGGGAATCAAAACGAGAGCAAGGCATTGATACTGTGCGGGTTTTGTGTAAGACTCTTCAGATCTTTCATTTTTTGAGGGGAGGCAAAACTCCCAATGAGCGAAAAATGTGTGTTTTCTGCAGCCCGTTGTGGCTCTTTTAGGTGCTGAAACTCCGTCCCCCTTCTTCTCGCTTCTCCAATTCCACCTCAGCTTAACCCTTTATTGTATAAAGCAAGCCACCCGTAGGACTAGAATGGTTAGGATGTAATTACTGTGCATACATACTATTATGATCAATAGTGTGTATTTGATAGTAGATATAAGGCAAAGTAACGGTCCGGATAATGTTGGACTCTTCATTTATCTGCGCCGTGCTATCCGAGCGCATAGAGAACGGTCTGTGCTTGGGAGGCAGTCCACGGCTGCATGCGATCCACCGCATCCATCCCCTATTGGTAGTAGCCCTACTTCTTCATGACATTTTTACTACTTTATATGCACAACGTGTGCGGTTGAACACAGTCCAGCAGAGCCTAGTTCAACTGGACATAAAGACCGATTCATACTGCTCTTACCTATAGCAGCAGGTTACGATCAAAAGGTGTCACTTTATACCGAAAATAGTCCTATACAGAGCTTCCTTCCATGATATGCTACTGTATATCTTGAAGCGACGACCTGGTGTGTATGCATTAAGCCTATAAGCATCGTATGGGAGTGTAGGAGCTATAGAATATATGCCAATTCCGTGCCTATAGCCTACATTTAGATGGTAGTAGCGGCTATTCATTTGAGAGGATTCAGTATTTTATATAGGTGCAGGTAGATCGCGCACAAAACAGAATAAAATGTTCGGCATCTGGTCTGACTTTGCCAAAAATTCTAACACGATGACGACTGCATGCACCAGTGAAATAATTGGCTCCATGACGAGCACATCAGCAATCATCATAGCGAGAAATAAAACGAAATACAAGCCCGCCGTCCAATATTAATGTATCTGCTTTAGACCACCATTTGTCTGAAATGCGTGTGTTATTCTCCCCATCTAGTAACCTCTATACACCATGAAGAAAATGAGAATTTTTGACCTTGACCGAAGTGGCAGCTGGCAAAGATTTCTTCAGCTTTGGAATTTGACAGGACAGCTAAAGGTCCAGAAACGCCCCTCAGAGCAGTGGTTGCCAAACTTTTTTTTTTTTTTTTTTTTTTTCATTTCAAGGACCCCCAAATTGAAAGTAATTAGCCCACACAGACCCTCATTTGAAAAGATTCCACACGCAAAGGACATAAGAGATTGATTATTACTGTACTGGCTGTCATTCTCAACCCTTATTTTTTCAAAGACCCCCAGTTGGCATGCATTAGTCTACGGACCCCCCCCCCACACACACCTCCCATGTACCGTAGATGACATTTCTATCTCTGGGACCCCCAATTAATATTGTAAAATCGGTTAGGGTTGGTTCCATAGCTGTACACTCCCCGAGTTGGTTCCCAACTATACATTTTTGCTGGATACCAGCTAGAACTCAACCTCTGGGGGGTCCCCGGACCACACTTTGGGAACCACTGTCTCAGAACACTTGACAGTCCAGTTCAAGCGAGTCCAGCAGCACAGGACAAGCTGTCTTCTTAATAACAATTATACATTTATAATTGAATTCATACTCTGTGTAGCCGAGTTTAGCTCTAAAGGGCACATTGTCACAACAGTGGTTATCATAGTAGACTATATTTAATACTGTAATAATAAATAGCGGCCATCTCCACTTGATTAAACTAGCAATTATTAAATGATCATGATTCCCAAGAGATGTCATGCATATGAGTATATCAGTCTATGAGAGGGATGGATGGAAGAGAGAAATAGGTATACAGTACATATTATCTTATTGCTGCCATTCAGTGGCCACCAGTAGTACCTTTTTATTTTCTATTATTATTTTACTTTTCACACAACTTATCAGTCCTTAAAATATGCACTCTTGAGTATAGATAGGCTACTCAGTTATATTATATATATGATGGAGGTTCTATAATGTCCCTTTAAATTATGTTTAATCTAACATTCCATCAGATCGCAAATCTAGAGAGAAATCCACTCGAGGGAGCGGAGAAATGAGAGAAATGCAGGAGAAGAGAAACGGCTGACGGAGTGAAGGGACGGCGGTGGTGGTGGTGGTGGGGGGGGGGGTGGTTGAGTGGTTGGCGGGGTGGATAAACGGATTGATGGATGGATGTTCAGGCTGTGCTCATGCAGCCCGGCGGGCCGGTGTGCATGGTGACGGTACAGCCCAGCACTGCAGCCTGCAGTCGGGATGATGGGCTCGGCGTTCAGAGGAATGACGAATGTCTGGGGGGGAAGTAGGGATTGTCATAGAAGGGCAAATACACGCCCCAAGGACTGGGACACGCATTGATAATCCCCCCCATCACCACCACCACCCCCCTCTCTCAACCCTGTGGGAGTAGTACATCTACACAGTGCAACCCTGTCCTCTTGAGTGCTAATTTATACATGTGCAACTCTGAGAGCGAACCCTTAGAGCAGGGGTTTTCAACCATTTTCATACCAGGGCCCACTAATTATTCTGCATTTTAGCCACGGAGGACCACCGTTTGATGTGAAGTTTAGCCTCTCTGACCCAAAACCAAGGATTTTCAAGTTTTTCAGCCCCACGGTTTAGCAGACAAAATTGACAAAACGTGTTGGTCAGAATAACAATTCTTCTTCATTTTCTAATTGTGTAGATTCTTGAAAATTAAGTAACTTGAGGGTGTAAAATGAAACAAAATGGACCCGTGAGGGTCCATTTTACTCTCTCAAGAGTTATAGATCTGTAAGGGTCTATTTGGTTAGCAACTGTCCATCATTTAGCCGAGGATCTCTAAAGGACCACTGGTTGAAAACCACTGCCTTATAGGGTTCCATTTGGTTTCATTTGTCTATTGGCAGAGTTAAATGAACTGTGCCTGTGCGTTTAGTGAGCCCAGCATGGGAAGGTGAGCAAATCATGTATTGGAATTAACTACAGGCAGCGTTCCATTGAAGCTATTTGTTCTACATGCACATCCAACTGATTATACTTTATTACTATTAATAGACATCTTAGCTGTGTTGGAGGCTAGTGTGTGGAGGCATGCAGAGATTAAACCTACATCCGACACCGCCTGTCGTCTTCAAGGCAGAGTGGCAATTGCTATCGGACAAAATTACACTGATCTAATCGTTCTGGTGGCCGGTTCCTGAAGATTATTTTTGATTTGGGTTAAAATCAGACCATTGACGTGTTTGTGTAGACGGATGAGGACAGAGTGTGTGTGTGTGTGTGTGTGTGTGTGTGTGTGTGTGTGTGTGTGTGTGTGTGTGTGTGTGTGTGTGTGTGTGTGTGTGTGTGTGTGTGTGTGTGTGTGTGTGTGTGTGTGTGTGTGCGCGTGTGCGTGTGTGCGAGAGAGAGAAAGAATACCTAAAGTCAAATCGGCACTGTAGTCCCATGAAGCAGTGTTGTAGTAAAACATTGCTTCAGTGAAATGGAAGCAAGCATATTATAGTACATTCTTGTGCGTTCATGAAAAGAGCCTGGCTGTAGGCAGTGCCCGCCGTGCCCTGCGGCCTGGCCAGCCTCCCCACCGCAAAATGTTGCTTTTGCTGACCGTGCAACACGCGAGGGCGACAACACGCAAAAAAAAAAAAAAAACATCTGTTCCGTGGAGCTGTGAGTCGTAAATATCACCAGCGGGAAGTGCCGGGGGATCCCGAGAGCTGACATGAGGCGTGGGGTGGGGTGGGTGGAGGGGGGCAGAGAGGCACATCGTGTCATGCCTTGTCACCACTCTCTCACCTCAGCCCCTGGGTTATCCAAACAACCAGGAAACGAGAGACGAGAGTGGGAGAGGAGACAGACACAAGAAAGAGATGCTCGGCCTTTCAAATCTGTCACTTTCTGTTGTGAAAAGGGAACAGGCCCTGTCTGTCACTTCTGGTAACGGTTCAGATGAGGGGGGAAAGAAAGGGAATAAAAAAAACAAAAATACAAATACAATCTCATGACAAGTACTGTAACTGATCTGGCACATTTTTCCTTTTCGCAGCCCAGCGACCGTCCCCTAGTATTCACTGCCTTCTCTTTCCTTTTGGCTGTATGTGTCCAGCAGCACCGCGTCTGCCCGCAGGTCTGTCCCCTTGTTTTCTGAGCACTGGAACGAATGAGACAGTCTGTCTGTCTGTCTGTTATCCATTCTAAGCAGTGCTCCCTCCCGTGTCTCGAAGCTTCCTCCCCCCCCCCCCCTCTCTGAAGTCTTTCCGTGGCAGCGATAGCAGAAGGTTGACATTTAGGGGGAGGGATTGGATGTGCTTCTTGGCCCTCAGTGCCAACATTATCACCGTCATCATCTCGGCGCGCACCGGCTATTATCTGGCCCCGGCAGTGGCCAGAAACACTCACATGTCAGCCCGGGTCACTTTATCAGTCAGAGGGGCCTGTCATCGCCCATTCGCGCTCCCGCTAATAGATTGATTAAAAGATATCAGGTTTTGGTGTGTGTGAGTGTTATGTGCTAGGGGTTGTCATACTCGTTTATAAACGCTGCTCGCCTGGTGATTACGGATGGGTCTTTTAGAACGATCGAGGGACGGGGGGAAAGAACAAAGAAAACAAAATCTTCCTACCACTAGTGCGGGATTGATTTTAGTAGGAAATTAATCTGTTTGAAGCACAAAGGGGGAAAGTAAACTAGATAAATACGTTTGATTGTGATTACATCGGTAATGATGATATTAAATGCAAGCTGACTAATGATAGCTAAACAAGAGGAAGAAGAGCTGGAGGATCATCATGCTATTTATTTTTATTTTTTTCGTTCAGCATTTCTGCTCAGCTGAGCGTGGCGGTTCGTGTTTTTTTTAATCTGCTCCTCATCAGTTGTTTGTGCCTCGTGAGCTCCCAGGCTCAGGCTGCTGCTGCTGCCACCGCTGCTGGGTTAGTTCTCTGCATGGTGGGAAGACGAAGAGGATTCAGAGCTGCCCCCCCCCCCCCCCCCCCCCCCCCTCTCTCCCTCTCTCTCTCTCCCCTGGCCCGTTGCTCCCACATTTAATGGGCTGCTGAGAATAAGAGGTGCTCGCTTCAATGGCAGGCATTTCTGCCCCCCGCACCATTGTTCCAGTTCATTGTTTTAATCAAGTCCCTGCCAGATTATTTGGACTGGGGAAAGGCTGGGAGTTTCCCCCATCATTTTCTGGACGCTGCGTCTTCAATTTCATCCGGCCCGGTCGGCCCCGGCTATGGCCCGCCTGCTTCCACATCGAATCCCTTCCTCTATCTCTCCCTTTTTTAATCCACTCCTCTCGTTCTCCATAAAGGACAATACCGCCCCCAATACATGCCATTGTCAATTCTCAGTTTCGGCCATACAGTACAGTACAGCACATGCAGAACAGTATATTGTTACATCGACTCGCGTATTTTCTGGCATACTGTTTACACCCCATCCGTTCAAACCAAGCATTTGGACGCAGTTACATGAATGACGCATGATCTCACTTGAAGAGAGCTAACACCAGTGGTGATTTACCTGGTTTCCTTTTCTGAATATTGGTCATTGTTCTGTTTTTTTTTTCATGAAGTAAAAAGTTAGTTTTAACCTGTGTAACGTAAAGGTGTTTTGTACTGATCCTCTAGTTTTACATCACTTTCTGTTTCTAATCATTGTTAAGCTGCCAAGTAACAAGATTAATAGAATTGTTTCTTATTCATTGTGGCAAATTGGAGCCATCAATTGAGTTCACAGTTCACACATTAAGGAAAAAGTGTCTGCAACTCTGCATTGCTACTAGAATAAATAAACAACTTGAATGAAGCATCATAGCATGAAATAACAATAATAATAGCCATGAAATAAGAGAAAATTAGGCTGTGTGAAATGTGTTGTTCCTGACTTCTAGTCTGCCAACCAGTAGCCTACTTAAAAGCCACATTTGAATATCTTACTTGCAATTGACTCTGGTAAGCGACACCAATTTGTCCCAGTGCCATTCTTTCTTTCAGGTGAAGGATATGTGATTATAAGAATGGCCATGGAAGTATTTTTTTTCTCGCTTTTCCTACAAAGCATTAGCTTTGCAGCAGTAATAGGATTATTATCATCATCATTGCCACTACTATCAGCAGTGCTGGACAAGGCGGCGGCTATGGTGTCGTGTTTGTATTTGCAGAGAAAGATAAACATGCAAATGGCTCAGCTGTGTTGTTTTGTGGAAGACACACAGCGCTCAACTTGATTACGCACAATTATGACTGTGAGAGATACTGCCATTTGATATTTAGAGAAAGTCCAATGTTAGAAGGTCTCTCATGTCAATGTAGTCGAGTAAAAGGATATGTAGTGCCTTTAAAAGTGAATGTACTGAACTAGAAGGTCGGATGGTTATTGTGGGCCAGAAATGCTGGAAATTTGCCAATCATGATGAAATGTGAAACAATCACAGAGATCCAACGACCGTGATCACATAATTATAGAGATGGTGTTTTGCAACAATCTGCCTCCTGGTTGTGCTTTAAAGAATTCAGGGCAGAGGTTCTGCTCTGGCATCCAGGGAGTGTGTGTGCTTAGTTTCACGTCAATTGGGCAGGCAGTGCTGGACATTAGCTGACCACATACAAACACGCATGGCCGGACAGGGTACAAAAAGTCTTGCATACACCTTCAGCCTGGCAGTGAAAGACAGTGAAAGAATAGATCCAACCAAAAAGTGTCACAATATATCATTGATGTATAACAAAATAGATATACTGTATACATTACATACAGATTAGCAGTCTTAGCAGTCATATATTGTATATCACGTGAATGACCAGGAACCAGGAATCTGCTGTAAGCATGGAAACAGTATGTAAGCTTCGTCCTTTTGGCTGAAGATGAGCTTGTTGTCAGATAGAGAAAGTGGCAAGTCTTGCTAGCTGGCTGAAGGCCATACTACTGTCCTTATTGTTGTGAAAGTGACTTGCCAATGGCCATGGCCTCAAGCATATTCTGTTTTTTCTTGTTTATAGCCAGATGTTAACAAGTCTGCAGGTCCAAGTAATGCAAAAAGGCCACATTGTACTTATTTTACTTAAGAGTAACGTAAATTATTCTATTCGTCTGCAAATTTAGTGGCAATTTCCCATCATCATGGAATAAAAACTGATATTGTTTCATAGATATAGATCAATTTCCGTCACAGTACATTTTTGGACAATCCGTGGCAGTCTGGTGGGTGTCAGGGGAGTGAGCAGTGCGGTGTCTGCGTTTGGCAAGTGGGCTACTGACTGACAGACAGCCCGGCTTGCGATAGAGCTTAACTGATGGTGACACAAAACAAATGCTGGAAGGAGAGCTGAATGGGCTGAGATGGGGAGAAAAAGGGGACATCTTTAGGCACAGGAGATGACGGCCCGGACATCTCTGCATCGACAATTCGGACGGTGTCAGGACTCATTTGGAAGAATCCAAAAGCACTAGGTTGAAGTGATCTTCCTCCCGGACGTGAACTTGTTCAACACTGACAGTAGTTTTGGTGGCAGTTGCTATTGGCCACTGGCACTTTGGCCTTTACAGTTGTGAGGAGTTGTGAGGAGGCACTTTCTTTTCGTAGATACAGTAGGTGGCCATTCTATTCACTTTTTAGCCATTGAGAAGGGTATGACATTTCCCCCAGAACAGTTTCTCATTTTGAAACAGCGAAAAACACTTCACTTGACTTCCATCATTCAGCTCCTTTGGCAGTGTGGACTGGAAGAGATAGTACCTTACTCTTTTTGGGGGAAAAAAAAGTTGAGAGAATTTTTACCTATTGTCACAGTCTTCCAGGGCCTTTTTGTGTCAAGTGTGTGATGTGCGTGTTTTTTATATATATCTTACCAGTTACAATTGCTGACAGCCTTGGCTGGAGGTATTGTGTTTAAGGGTTGTCTGTCGGTCTATATCCCATTTAGTACTACTGTAAGGCCTGTACTGTAAACGCCTTCTAAATACTGACTTAAGTTTTCTGAAAGTGTGTGTGTGTGTGTGTGTGTGTGTGTGTGTGTGTGTGTGTGTGTGTGTGTGTGTGTGTGTGTGTGTGTGTGTGTGTGTGTGTGTGTGTGTGTGTGTGTGTGTGTGTGTGTGTGTGTGTGGCTTTTGACAAGAATGTCAAAAGGTGCAAGGGAAATTGCTTTTTAGCACCCCCACACACACACACACACACACACATACACACACACACACACAATCTCCGTTATCAAATAGTGCAAATAATAAACTTAAGACTGAAAAAAAAAGGTATTTGTTTTACCGAGAATGCCTCCCTTTTGCGTTTTCCGCGAAGAAGGCCGGCATTGTTTTCACTTACGAATACCTCAGCCAAGGTTTTCAATGTGCTTACTCTGGAGTATTACCCTGCTGGCATTAATTCACCGGCTGTGTTTAACCACTCAATCAGACCTGGGGTGGGAAAGTGCTAAAGTTCATCCATCAGCATCTATCCATCCATCCATCGCCCCTCCTTTACCAGACCCCCTTGGCTGCCAGCTCTCCCACCTTCCTATGATTGTGTTTTTTCTTCTACTTCTACTTTCAACATGCTTTTTTATTTATTTTTTCGTCATTGCCTTGCACTCCAATCTCCTGGCTGCCCATGAATTGTACTTCAATCAAATATTTGCAAAGGGACTACAGACCTTTTTTTCCCCCTCCCTCCTCCACTTCCCTGAAGTCCATATTTTTCTTCTCTGCTCAGTGTTGTGGACATTTTAAAGCGTTGGCCGAACGAGGATGGATGTTGATCTGTAGGAGGGGCTTTTATTGGCAGCTGCTAATGCCTGCTGCCAGCATTTGTGACAAAACTGTTTTCAACGGTTAACGTTAAAGTGACTAATCGTTATGTTGGCTGTATGTATAAAAAAATATTATAACCCTATGATCAAATGAGACCGTAGACAAGGTGATAATTCAACACAGGCGAGGGTTTTTCTGTTTGTTTTTTATTTACTCTTTTCCTCTGAGTGAGTAGCCTAGGTTTGTAACGGGACATCGGTATCATTCTTAAAGGTAATAGAGGCAACCTTTTAACCAAAATAGATGTATAGCTATATATTTTTTCTTTTTTCTCCTTTACATTGTCTTGTGGTATGATGCTGCAGCTGTTTCCCTGCAAATCAGACACTTGCTTCGTCCTGCAGGCGGTCCAGAACTTGCCTGTTGTTATCAACAAATCATGAAAACAAAACATGGGCTCAGGAATGGCGGTGCTAATTTGTGAAGGGGGGGGGGGGATGTGCAGGGTGACACAGTGTTTTATCCAATCACAGCATAGCAGTCTCCAGCAGATTCATAATTAGCCAATATAGGTGGAAGTGAGGTGGAGTTAGATTCTGTTTTTAAACAAATCCGTTTGCAAACACACTGTGTTGTACACAGATGAACAAACACATGTAGAAACATGTCCCGAGCCGATATCAACGTCACTCGATGTTTGTGTGTGTCCCTCACTAACTGAGCAAAATTGTTTTCCCCTCACTGGCGCGGGAGGCGTTGTTGTCCACAAGGGTTAAGTCGTCGCTAGCATTAGCATGTGCAAAGAGCTTGATAAAGTGTGTAATCTAGTCAGGAGTTTTCTAAGGGGAGTGGAGTGGTGCTGCCGTCTCTGAGAAGTGGCATGGCACTTTCACAGCCCGTAATGAATTAGGGCCGAGGCAGGGGGTTGAGCACGAGGGCGCGGGCTGGTTACAGTCCTGAATATCCACTCCATTCCCTCTCCGCTAGTGAAGTCAGCCAAAATAGAGCCCACTGAATAAAGAGCGAGCGAAAGGGAAAATCACCACATGCCAAGAATCGTTGTGTCACAGAGGCTCGGCGTGTGGGGCCGAGAGAGAGAGAGGGAAAGAGAGCTAGGGAACATTGCAGAGCCTTCCTCATTAAATTGTTGCAGTGGCATTGTTTTTTCCACTTTAATGCTTGGGAGACGCCGGCTTCCTCCTCAGAGAGATGGTGGGGACTCCGGGCTTCCGAGTCGACTCCCTAGCCCAATTTGTCTTACTTCTACCGGGGAGCCAGTTTAAACTGCAGTGCCCTTCCTCGTATTTCTTCATCTCTCGCGCCCTCTCTCTGTCTTACATCTGTTTTGCTTAAGCTCTTATATACGCATTGTGTTGTGCTTCATCTACTGGCTCACTGTTTTAATGTCCACATTGCTTTTGTTTGTCCCTTCGTTCTCCTGTCTCGCTATAGCCGGCTCTCACGTTGGATTAGTGCTTAGAGAACAGGGTAGTAAAGCAGTTATCTGCACATCTCACTCTTCGATTCTACAGTTTGTAGATCAGTGGATCACCATAAGGCACAAATGATCATGGGATTTTGTGACAAGAACCATGCATTCATCATTATTTAAAATACTTGAAGTGCAAATAACGTACATTCTGAAATTTGTTTTTAATATTTAATATCATATTGTATATGTCCCTCAAGCATATTTTTAATGGTTTGAGCCTCAGTCACTACTATGATATAACCAGTCTTACCATTTCTTTATGGACTTTGTGAGTGAGTATAAACATCAAGGGTCCATTTGGTTTCATGTTTACATTCTCAAGAGTTACATCTGGTTAACCAGCCTTCCATCATTTAGCCGGGGACCACCTGGAATCCTCTCAAGGACCACTGGTGGCTCCCGGACCACTGTTTGAAAACTACTGCTCTAGACAATTCTCATACTGTAGCGATCCAGTCATTATTTCCCCTGTGTCCACGTAAAAAAGCCACAGCTATTACAATCAACACCATCGTTGTCAGGTATAGGTCTCGTGGGGTCGGGCCTTGTTGTTGACATCTTGTCGGTCAGAAGGGAGGGAGGGGTAGAATCTATTTTGAGACAAAATCCAACTCGCCTCTCTCTCTCTTCTGAGCAGGCCGTCCGATCGTCCACTTTACCCCTCGAGCGATCGATGAAGTTCATTCGTTTCATTAATAATTCCTGAAAAAAAAAAAAATCCTGGGCCGATATATTCCTCGGGGAGGTCAGGCAGCTTTTGAAGTTGGAAACAGAGATGGTATGAGAGAGAGGTCTGCCTGCTCGAGGAGCACATGTAAAGTGAACAGGGCGTGTGGGGTAAGACAAAACGGCTGAGGTAGTGCAATAAGCTCAGTGTGCTCTCTGACACAGTGGTTTTCAACCAGTGGTCCGGGGACCACCAGTGGTCCTTGAGAGAGTTCCAGGTGGTCCCCAGGCTAAATGATGAAGTTTGTTAACCAGGTGTAACTCTTTCAGAGCGTAAACATGAAACCAAATGGACCCTTGGAGGTCCATTTTGGTCTCATGTTTACACTCTCCAAGAGTTAAAATATTCATCATCAAATTATTAATCACTTGCGCCCAAGTCTACACAACTAGAGAATGTAGAAGATGAATGGTCATTTTGATCTGTATATTTGGCTGTTTTGTTTCCCAAATCCAGCCTGGAATTGTGAACGAAAGTAAAATAAATATTTTAGTTTTGAAATTAAAATGTCATCGAGTGGTGGCCAGTGGCTCAAATTGTGAATAAATAGTGGTCCCTGTCTGGTATCAAAATGGTTGAAAACCACTGCTCTAACAGACAGGGCCGAGGGCTATATGGTCTGACTGCACTGCTGTGTTTACTGCTGCAACTAGCAATTATCTGCTCAGTCATTATTCTACTGATTACTATTTTGGTAAATTATTCTTTTTTTGTTTGTTTTCCATATATCAACATGAATGTTAAACAACATGAAATGCACGCATGGATGAGTGTAATTAATCGCACGTCCCCCAGCCCTGATTTATGCTTTGATGTCCAATGGGCAAACGCATGCGCGCGTACACACACACACACACACACACACACACACACACACACACACACACACACACACACACACACACACACACACACACACACACACACACACACACACACAGCCAATCGGAAAAGTTCACAATGTCCTCCAGTGTGAGCTTGTAGATCAGATTTTGATATTCTTTTTGTATATAATGGTTTGTATAAACAAACCCTTGTATTTTTTAAACCAATGTATACATGGATAAAGTCGTTGAAATGATTGTGTTGCAGCAATAATTAAATTACTCCTAATCTCCCACGCAAAGGGAGTGGTATCGTGGGATGTATTTTCTGTGTTGGTTAAATTTCATAGAAATTACAGTAATAATAATTACAGTGTTGTAGACAATTGGTAAATATATTATTATTATTATTATTACCCTTATTGTTATTATTATTAAATATATTAGTATTATCACTTTTCAAGCTCAAATACAACCAGTAAGAGCCAATGCGATATAGGAGCTTTTTTCTGTCCGTCAGACAACATGCTGCGTCTCCACGTCAGTGCACTTCCACCTTTTCTTGATGTAGAACTTATTAGACGGATGATGAATTGGCAGCGTGTCCGTCTGCGTTTCCCCATCCATCTCAGGAGGAGATGGGGTCGTCTTGCCCTCTGCCGGTGGGGTCTGCTGCTAAATTTAAGGATTTCCGCGCAGACCGCTGAAGGTGCTCGCTCCTTCGCACCAGATGTTCAACAGATGGGGCTGGCTAATATCACCCTGGGGTGCACGCAGGTTCTCAACTCTTCCTCTCCTGCACGCTCTCACACTTTTGCCTGGGCCACTCGCGTTGCTTCTCTCTCTCTCTCTCCTCTTTTCGCCCCGTACCAGACTTTAGGGCCAGACTAATCTGCGTGACCTTCTGTGTCCCGCTCTCTTCATTTTTCCTGTTTAGATCTGCATTCCCCGCTGTTGTGCATTCGTCGATCGGGCCCCTCTCTCTTTCCATCTTTTACCTCATCATCTCTTATTTCTCGGTTGTCTGACCCTCCCCTCGGTTCTGAGATTCTCCCTGATGTGTTTTCTGTAAAGCACTAGAACAAGCATAAAGGGGGCGAGCGAGTCGGAGAGAGATTTTCAGCACCGGGATTGGGCAAAGGCCCCTCTTCCATTTCTCATTGGCAGACAAGCGACCGTGTTCCACCTGAAACCCCTTTGGATTTACGCCGTGAGCTGCAGCCATCTTTCTTCCGTTAATCACCTCGGGGCTGGGCGCTTCGGCTCACCACGTCCCCAGGCCGATGGATGACCCGCGGGGGAAATCGAATGGAACCCAGCCAAGCCTGACGCTCCAGAAGTAGTTTCTAGGTGCTATACGCCGAGAGAGAGAAGGAGAAAAGACCACAGGAAGAAAAGCGGTTGTACATGTACCCTCCATGTATGCCTCGTAATGGGCTCTGCCGGGCCGGGTTATGAATGGTTCGATTTGAACTGTTGTGCATGCCACGGTCTTGGCGGCGGTTTTGAGTCTTTGGAAGAATGTACAACATTACCCAACCATGTTAGATTCTGAAGCGTGATGTGAAATTGAGTTTTACTTTTGCCCTTATTGATAGTAGTTAGTGAAGATTGACGGGAAAGATGGGAGAGAAGGGGAGAGACAAGCAGCAAAAGTATGAGATTTTGGCACTAATTTTTCAAGTCCGGTACCTGGCCTACTCACAGGTACACAGCTTTGGCCAGACATCCTTCCCCATACTGGACCCATGATGGTTTAATTTTACCACTCATGAGTTGCACATCTATAAGGGTCCATTTGGTTACCAACGGTCCATCATTTATCCTGAGGACCACCTGAGATTCTCCTAGGGACCACTGATCTATTGTAATACAACATAAGTAAAAACACAACTTGAGTCAAATCGGAGTTGGTCATTTGTCGGTGTGGGATTTGGACAAAACCTTTGCAAATTGATGATGTTGGCAGGGTTTGAGATTGAGTTAATAACGGTGGAATTGGTGTAAAGACTAAGCTGGTATGAATATTTCAGGATATCATCGCAGCAATCAGAGGTTTTATCAAAACAACACAACAACACAATCTCGGTGCCCCATCCATAATACCTCCAGGCACTTTGGCCTGGCTAATGCTTTTCTTAGTGATAATGGCAGCACATTGGAATCATTTAACCTGCAACACACAGCAAACATTAGGGTTTTTTTTTTTCAGCTGCCATTATAATATTCTCCTGCTATCTGGATACGGTTGCTGGCAGGCTGGCACCACATGTTTTGGTCCTAATGATGTCAACAGACGAAAAGCCTGCCTTATGAGGCCAACATTGATATGCACATCGCAGGTAATGTGTTTTGTCAAAGCGCGGATGATGCTCCATCTCCCCCGCAAAACGAATGCATTTGCTTTCAGTCCAGTGACTCCCCCCAGCCCCCCTCTAGTCTCTAGTGTCTGTAGTAATGAACAATGTTTGGATGCAAAATTATCTGTTGGAACGGTCTGGGTTCGCTCCCACAACAGGCATTAGCATTCATGTGAACGCGAGCAAGCAAAATGTATTTCTGTTCTGTCTATCTGCATACTTGGGCACCTTGTTGATGTAATGAGGGACAGGCCGAAAGCTAGTTGGATTAGCTCACGACTCTCCAGAATAAAATACAGAGACACGAGTTGACAGACACACACTACTTGTGTTTATATTGAGCTTTTTAGAAAAGCGAGTGTAATTCAGTCGTTATTGTCCAAATTCCAGATACACGTTGGTGCCATTTCAGCTTCACTGCCATATTATTCTGAATGCGGAAGTTGACGGACTTCCAGGTGCTTCAAAACACCACCGAGCAACTTGTATTGAAATGAACGGCAAGGGGGCGGGGCTATTACTCCAGTTAAATCTCTATATTTTATTTACTTTATGGCAATTACAAATAAGTAGCATTAGCATGCATGCTGTGTGTTTGTCATTACTTCAAAGACTTCCATGCTGCCACCTGCTGGCATGGAGTTATTTCCTCTCACCCCTAACCATCTGTGTGTTGTAATACACAGTGAACATAAACCATACAATCAGCAGCAACAACAAAGCTACTGATAATCATTGACATGCACTATCCAGTACCATGAATTCAAGAGGGCAACAGCTATGGAGTGAAGAGGGCTTAGTGTATTGCTCTTGACAGATGCTATCCTAATTGGAAACCGCAGAGTACGGCGTGTGAAATGCAAATGCTAAATGCTATCAGACAGGATG
Source organism: Benthosema pterotum (assembly GCA_039105355.1). Classification (NCBI taxonomy): domain Eukaryota; kingdom Metazoa; phylum Chordata; class Actinopteri; order Myctophiformes; family Myctophidae; genus Benthosema; species Benthosema pterotum. Next base: position 21,801,863 of record CM076971.1, on the reverse strand, counting down.
TCGTCTCCAATTGCCTGTTTTGTACGTCGGACTACAAAACCAAACCAACCTGAAAATCTCTCATCTCACTTGTGCCATTTTAATGTGAAAAGTCTTTGATTTGCAAACAGGCTGTACAGTACAGTATATGATTTAAAAATAACTATAGTCTTCCCCCTTCTTTTCTCATGAACTTGAAGCTGAAGCATGTATTTGATTTATTTTTAATTGTTTGATACCGTAATCACAGTTTTTATTTAATTGTTTTGCAAATTAGTCCAATGATTTCCATTCGTCTGTTGAAAAGTCATTTCACACATTGCTTTTCAAGCTTGTACTGTAGTCTATTTTTAGCCTGGATAAAGCCAGCCCGAATCATAACTGGGCTGGCCAATCACAACACAGTATTCAAATCAGAACTGGGCTGGCCAATCATGACACAGTATTCAAATATGTTTGCATACTGACCAGCAGCTGATTCGGTCTGGCTTTAGCCAGGCTGGGATATTTTGACTATTTATTACCCTTTGAATGGTAAAACATGTGTGTAGATAAACATGAGGTATTTTTGGCTATAGAACAATTATTTAGATTATTGGTCCCGGAAATTGGTTTAATACATCTGCTTAGTGCAATTTCCGATGCCTAAAAGCCAGACAGAAATGCCCTTCCCCCTTTCTTAGCCCTTTCATAGCCAAACATGAGATTGGATGAGTTAGGCCCTGCTCACTTGTTCTTTTTTCTATGTTTTTTTTCCCAGAAATTTAAAAAAGGGTCTAGACCCTCCAGGGCCTGTCCTAGAGCCGACTGAAAAAATATTGGAGTTAATGAGCTATTTTTGGGTGGCTACTTTTAGTTCCTAGTCAATAAAATCAATTGACGATTTCCCAGGACCATTTCAGCTGTTTTTTTTATCATTGGCAATTCTTATTTTGTGCACTTATGAATTGTTTCTGCGTTCCTGGAAGTGCATCAATCTTATCAGTCTCGCTTCCAGTAGGATCTAGTTTAGCTCAAACCTCTAGCTGGAAAGAGCTTTATAGGGTGCTGTTTTGCATCTGCCCCCGGCCAATGACCAGTGAATAAAAAATCTCCTCTCGGGCGATGTCGCCGCGCATCGCTGTGGCGACAAGATGTTGACACGCGCGTCAGGTGAGCGTTGAAAAAGAAAAATGTAATTACCTTTGGGCGAGGGGATCAGCATGATGTTCTTTTACTTCTGCCTTGCCCATGGAGCAACGAAAGGCAAAGGGAAAGAGGGAAAAAAAGCAAATCCTCTGGGGAAATGTCTATGAGCATTGCCATGGTGACTGGATGTTGACAGACGTCAGGTGAGCCATCCAACAGACAAATCTAATTACCATTCAACTAGGGAGCAGCATGTGGGCCAGCCAGCAACAGCATCAATCCCTGGGCCCATTAGCTAAAATTAGGACACACATACACGCAAGCGCATGTGTCCCTGCACGTGCACACACACACACACACACACACACACACACACACACACACACACACACACACACACACACACACACACACACGCACAAGCTATTTTCCACCTCAACTATTACGATTTGCAAATAAAACTATGCATAACTGTAATTCTGTGAGGCATCATCGTGACTTCTAGGGGTGTAACAATGATATGGTAACTGTATCAAAATATTGATTTTAACTTAAACGAAAGTATATTGTTATGTAAAGAGAAAACATACGGTAGATTTTTTTTTTTTTTTTTTTTTTTTTACATTTTTCCAGTCTGTTGCTTCTAATTTGCAGCTGTTTCCCTGCAGACAGACACTGGCATAGTCCTGCAGACGGTCCAGAACTTTGTTGTTGTCAACAAATCATGAAAACAAAACATTCGTTGGTCTCAGGACAAGGCGGAGCTAATGTGTGGGGAGGGGGGTTGTGTGGGGTGAGGCAGGCATACACACACAATTCTTGCGTGTTGTCGTGGGTAAAGTGTTTTTAGGCTACACACGGCAGATGGCTAGTAACACAATCTCATCATGTTTCCACTTCCAGTGGCGCTGGCAGCCAAATGATAATACAAGACTTTGAACTTTGCAGCAGTGAGACCAAATCATGGGTTTATTGCCTTGGGATCTCACTGTACAGTAACACCAATACACGGCTCGGTACAATAACCCCCCACACTTTATTGTATTTTTTTTTTCTATAAACTTGACATTTTGCTGATGACATTTTGCTTGATCGGCTGAGACACAGTTTGTTCCGGGATTATTTGAACAATACACATTGTTAGATGTATTGTTATATGATGGAGCGAGCTTTAATATCAAACATTGCGTCACTCTGCGCTCAGATGCTTAGAGCGACAATTCATTTTACTCGTGGCCCTAACGCACATACAAATACTTTGAATTTCATGTCAAGAATGATGCCCGAAAGGTCTTTAGCATTTGGCAGGGAAATAACACTGCGTGTTGGCGAGAGTCTTTGCAAGATGAATGCGCTCTGTACTTTTGGTTGTGTCTGCGTCTCCCCATTGACATTAATACGTCACAATTGATTAATCTCCGGGTCCGCTTAATGTTTCTCCACACAGCAGTCAAATTAATACTTTACTCTTGCTCTGCGAGGACATTGTCACGGAAGGTTGCTTCCTCTATTGCTCGCGGATCTCATATATACCACTCTTCAAGACAAAGAGCGCCGCGAGACGGTAATGAAAAGGTCTGTAAAATTATTACACTCCCACCTTCCACTTTAACCAACCTCCCCTCCACCCCCGTCTCTTTATCTAGAGCACACCGAAGGGGTGAGTGGAGAGAATGTCATTGTTCCAAGGTGCAGAGTGATAATTGTCGGAGTAAAAAGGAGGGGGTGGGAGGGTAGACGGAGAGATTGAGGGAACTGGGAGAGAGAGAATGAACGCTTTAGTATATGCATACGTTTTGAGGATGCCTGGGCTTAAATTCACATTTCCTGTAGACGACATCGGAAGTGCCGCGCGTGTGAAATGTTCCTGTGGTCCCGCATAATGACGTGACCGAAATAGTGACGCCGTGGGGAAAGTATGTGTGTGTGTGTGTTTTTTTTAACCAATGACGGGCATTAGAGCTTTTATACTAAGGCCTGGCTACACGCATATTGTTATTTTGCAAAAAGGATATTTTCCTCCTCTGTTTAGAAAAACAAATCCCTGCCCACATGACAAAGATATCCGTGTACACACAAACGCTGAAACACATTGAACACAGGATAAAATCACTGCAGTAGCAGGTTAAAATTGTTGGCTTTTTTGCTTTACATGTGGTGGTGCCAAATACAGACAGCATTATTCAAGCTTCGCCCTCCACTCACTGGACTAGTAGGCTGATGTTAGTTTTATTAGATACAAGCAGCATACAGAGCCTTCACTTGACGGTGGCTTGCAGTTGATGCAACAATAAGTAATTAACACAGTGATATAAATAGATGAACGATCGGACAGATATCCGCATAGTTTCCAGGCATAACCTCCATTTCTAATGTATATTATAGTAAAAGTGGTATGCACTAATGTGCGGTGACATCATGGTGTCTTTTTTTGCATGACTAAACGGCTCCACTGCTCTGGATATTTTGGAAAATCTTTACTTTTTTTATCTGTTTTCAAAAACCTCTGTTTGAGTATCTGTGGCTGACAAGCCCAAAAGGACAAACAAAAATGTGAAGAAAAAAAAAAAAAAAAAAAGAAAAGATCCATAGTTGTGTAGCCTGGGCCTAAATCTCATATAACTCCACTCAATTCTTTGGAACAGTTTCTTTTATTTGTCATCTTTTTTTTGTCGTTCTGCCAGAAAGGCAGAAGACATAAGGGAGAGAAGAGGTGGTAGCAGGGAGAGAACATCAAACATTAATAACGTCAAAGCTAACATAAAAAGATGAAGATATATCTACTACATACACACAGCAGAACACCATCAGATACAGTATATGTAAATGAGGTTAAGGATACGCGTGTGAAAGTGGTGCGGCTTCCACGTGACAGTGATGATATGGTGTCGCCATGGGAGCCAGATATAAGTCACTGTCCTGGAACAAGGCATGACCAGAGATGATTATCCATATGCCACCAGGTTGAGGAACAAGCATATATCCTCCTGGGATTTATTTCCTTTTTTCCCCTCTCTCTTTTAATAGATAAGAAAGGCTATCTCTGCAGCCCCTTGCTACCGTACATTAGCCTGAGTTATGCTTGATTGCACCTTCATTTCATGCACCACAACGAGCAGATCTACAAGCAAGAAAAAAAAGGCAGATTTACATGCTCACAGCGTTCCAGCAGGCCATGTTGTGAGCTTGTAGATGTGCTATTTTGCACAACTAAGCATTGACACTTTGGCATTATATTATAGTCCCAGTGTTTCCCAAACCTTTTAGCCCGAGACCCAAAATAGAAATTATTAGTGTTGTAGTCGAGACCACTTAAATCGAGACCAAGACAAGACCAAGACAACCACGGACTTGATCAAGACGAGATCAAGACGAGACTAGCACCTAGAGGGGTCAAGACCAAGACGAGGCCAAGACAACCACGGACTTGATCGAGACGAGATCGAGACGAGACTAGCACCTAGAGGGTCGAGAACAAGACAAGACCAAGACCTAGTGGGGCCGAGAATAAGACAAGACCAAGACCTAGAGGGGCTGAGAACAAGACAATACCAAGACTGGTCAAGACCGAGGCCTAGACCTAGTCTTGTCATGCCCATTTTAACATATAATAACGTTCTTAATGATTTTCAATCTTCAATCTTCTATTTGATTGTTTGGCCCCGTCCACCATTACATTTTTAAACAAAACTACTAATAATATAATAGGGCAGGGGCGATATGGTTGATAACAAGAATATAAAAAATCCCTAATCAGACACATCCCAGTGTCTGTCTTCTTTCTTTTCAATATTTACAGAAGAAAAAAGTATATTGCTATTTGTGCCTGCAGCTGTCTTTATGAATGGGTCCTCGCTCCGCACAATGAATAGAACTTTTCCTTTGCATTGTCTTGTCTCGAGAGGTCTTGTTGGCGATCAAGACCCGAGACAATGGCTCCGAGGTCGAGTCAAGACCAAGACAAAATTATACGAGAACAAGACGAGACCACAAGACAAATAAAGTGGAGAGCTGCGAGGTCGAGACAAGACCAAGACAAAACAAAGCGAGACAAAAACAAGACCGAGACGATGAAAATTTGTCTTGAGACTGGCCTCGAGACGAGACAATGTCTCGAGAACTACAACACTAGAAATTATAGGTCTGATCAACTAAACATACTGTAACTTGTGATAGACAAACCTCCACCCATAGTTTTCCTATTGGGTTAAAACATTGTTGGTTCCAAAAATCAACCAGTATTTAATGCGTAATGTCCATTATATTGGGTTGGAAAGTGTCCAACCCATGATTGGTCACTGGGGAGAAGGCGGGGCTCACTGCAAGGTCTATTGTGATTCTCAGTGAAACTGAAGACAATTCAGTAGAGGCAAAATTACTGAGTGAAGCACATAAAAGGTACATTTCAAATGAAATGTCATGTTTTCTACTTCAGTATAGTCACACAAACAATACAGTGAAATTAAACAATGTACTGTAGTGTTGTTCCAGGGAGGGAGTTTTCTTTTTTTTTTTTAGAAACCGTATTTATGAAATGAGTTTAGTAGGCCTAGCCGCCTAACTAGATGAGACTGTGAACGTCTCTCTGTACTATTTCTGCATGAAGGTCTGCAGTGAACAAAACCATGTACTGTACCATTTTGCTGATTAGAGTTCATGCTGCCCTTCTTGCTCTTTGTAGTACATGATTTACAGCAGGAACGAGCAATCTACACTGCAGGCTCACGGCACATTGCAGCGTGTCACATTGTGAGCTTGTAGATTAGCTGTTCTTTTTTTGTTCGAAACATGCTCTGGTTGACTAGATTGTTATAATCTGCAGCTATGATTGCCTATGACTGTGGTTTTGCGCTGGGAATGTACAAAATGCACAATGCAAAAGTGTACACGCAAACAGGCAAATGCTACCGCATGTTCATCTGTTTGCATGTATTGTACAGTGTATTTAAACATTTGTAATGATTATTATTCTGTTAGTGTAAAATGTATTAGAAAATCAAAATATTCTCAACCACTGTGAAATGGATAATAATGCAAAAAAAAAAAAAATAGGCTGTTAATATGATCCGGCGACATGCATGTGTGTTCGTCAGTAGCCTGGTGCATTATCTGGAATGGTGCCACAGCTTGTCCGGTGAGACATATGAGCAGGCCATTACAATATTCAGCAGGGGATCATATCGCATGCAAGATGCTGTGTGATATTAAAATATAAAATAGATTTGATCTTTGCAGCGCCGCTGACATGATAAGACCTGACAGAGGCTGCTTTTTAATATAATGCTCAAAGAGACTTGTTCATGTGTACAGATGTAATGTAGGCCACTGTACAAAGACAAAAGACGGATAATTCCTATCGTATAGTGCATGTTTTAGGTCCTTTCTGATTAATGCATGATGTGAGAATGACGGTTGAGTCTGGTTGTTTCGGGTCGAAACAACCAATGAATTAAGACTTTGACAGTGCTATTGAATGTGTGACATGCACACTTTAACACTTAATAAAAAATGTCAGAGTTTCTACTTTAAGATCTTGGCCATCAGGTTATTAAAAAAAGGGTTTGAAATCGGGACACAGAGCATAATTTCCTATCGTCAAATGATAGCTGAAATATCTGCTAAACAGTACTACTGTTTTTTGTTTTGTTTTTTAGTTTTAAGGAAGGTCGCATCAAATGGACGATTCCAGATTTCTGGCTGATTTTAAGGCTGCACTTGTCTAAGTTTTCTCTTTGTTTTTGTCAGCCTAATCTTGAGCTAAGGCCGACCACTATGCCACTGGGAGCGTTATCAACCCACACAGACAAATGTCATATCTAAGCTGCTTGTGTGGCTACAATTGAGTCCTAATCTTTAGCTCTGTCTCGCTGCCTGTCTGTCTGACTCCCCCCCCCCCCCCCCTCCTCTCTCTCTCTCTCTCTCTCTCTCTCTCTCTCTCTCTCTCTCTCTCTCTCTCTCTCTCTCTCTCTCTCTCTCTCTCTGGCATAACAGCATCCCACTATTGATAATGGTGTTAGAAAGTGTCTGGCAGTGGTCCTGGAAGTGGCACAGATATGTCAGACACTGCGTTTTTGGATGGACTGTGTGTGTGTGTGTGTGTGTGTGTGTGTGTGTGTGTGTGTGTGTGTGTGTGTGTGTGTGGTGTGTGTGTGTGTGTGTGTGTGTGTGTGTGTGTGTGTGTGTGTGTGTGTGTGTGTGTGTGTGTCCGCCATATGCGGTTATGTGTTCACTTGCATGGTGTGCGTAAGTAAGCTCACATCTTAGCCTACCACTTCGCCAGTGTGTCTGTGAAATTGTCCGTTTGATGGTAATGGGGGGTGGATTTGGAGAGTCCTTATCGCAGATGGAAGTCAGGGCTTTGCGGAGAATCAAAGATGCCGTATCCTCAAACGCAGCCAGGAGAGAGGGAACCTGGATGCCTTATCGACTCGACCCAACCTAAGCCTGCCCACCCAAGTGCCTACCGGTATGGAAGGCTTGGAGGGGCTTTGAAAAGAGGTGCTCCATATGGCAATGTGGGTTTGAAGCTGGGACTGAGCTGCCGATGACTACCGCCGCGTGTTCACTGTTGATACTGGCATCACCTATGCTTACTTGGTGGCAAGAGCCTAGTAGACTGTACTTCCAATTTAAAAAACATCTACTTACCAGCAGAGGCGGGTTGGGGTGGCTTCACGCACTGCATGGTCCCAGGGGGGGATCTAGGCATGTGCATGGGAGGACAATGCCCCCCTAAATGCCCAGACTGCCCCACCAAACATGATGGCATGCAAAACAAACCAAGATATTTCACTGCTTAGACTGTATTTAAAGGTATTTGAAACACTACTATACTGCTACTAACTGAGTTAGATCTTTAGCTTTATGCATGCTGCGTGTCTGTTGCAACTTCAACAACAACTAATGTTATTATTGGCCTAATAAAATGGTACTGAAAATGGTGTGGGTGCGGCTTCATCGCCCGTGGCGCCATGCGACATGGGCGATGAAGCCGCCCCCATACCATTTTCTCCTGCCTCCTCCCGATTTGGAAATGTTGCATCCGCCACTGCACTGTCCCAAATGTTCTCAAAGAACCCAAGATAACGTTTTTTAATGCTGCAATCTATGCAACTTCCAAGTTTCATGCCTAATCAGAATCTGAAGTACAGCTGTGTGAAATGAGCAGTAAGCCCCTCCCCCAAACTGCTATTGTCCAATCGCAGCTAAGCATAAATAACATTAACTTCTCCACCAATAGTTTCCAATATGATAAAACACTGTTAAAAAAATGTCACACAAACATTTTTCCACTGCGCAAGGCCAGCCTTGTTGACGGATTTAGAAGAGATTTTGAAGGTCTTGTTCTAAAAAAATGAGCCAGTATTTAATGTGTAATGTCCATCATATTTACACTGGAATGGAATGAACAAGCCAGTCTGGAGAGTGTCCAACCCATGGTTGGGCAGTGGAGAGAGGGAGGGGCTTACCGCAAGGTCCATTGTGATTCTCAATGAAAGTGTAGACGTTTCAGTAGAGGCAACATTAATGAGTTGAACCATATTTTTAAAAGTACATGTTAATAATATGTTTTCAGTGTAGTCACACAACAATACAATTAAATTAAACTATGTACTGTAGTGCTTAGTGTTTCAGGCAAGGACCACCCATAAGCATTCTTGGCATGAGCTACATCATGAGCCACATCAAAATAAAATATTCTGCTACCCCAACCAATTTCTCTGGCCACAGCTCTTGGCATAGCAGCTCCATGACTGTCCCTTTCAACACATTCATTTGAGCTCTCTTCATTCAGTACGTGGCAACAGCATCACTCAATCTAAAAACCCCAAAGAAAAAACAAACAAACGATGTGCTAAATAATAAGCCGGTTCATATGGGGGTAATTCTCCTGCGCTCTAAAGGCAAAAACCTCTTCTGCCACAGGCAATTAGCTGAGGACAGACAGATGGATTCTTCCCCCTTTCTTCGCTCCTTTTTAGAACATAATACCGCAGATGTCGCTCATTTTATTTATTTCCGTCTGCCCTTGATAAGAGCATGAATCAACAGCGATACAGGGTGTGTATATGTGTGCGTGAGGGCGCGTGCGTATATGGGGTGAGTGGATGGGGGGTCTAATCCATCCCCATCCTTGTGTCACATCAATTTTGTGCATTCTTTTTCCGCTGGCTTCGATATAAAAGAACACAGAAAAGCAAAGGACAGCCTCAGACAAAGGATGACATTCAGTTTGCAAGTGACGGACAAGGAGGGAACGAGCGGAAAGGAGGTTAAAGATAATGGATGTGAATTAGATTAAATGGGTTGGGCGTGCGAACATTAGCACCTAGGTCACAGGCGCTATTGTAGAGTGAGTCACTGTCCAGTTCTAATCTCTCTAATTAGACCTCGTCAGCGCGAGCCAACACCCCCCCTCAAGACACGCACACACACACATGCACGCACGTACACACCTCAGCGTGAAAGAGTAAGAGCGGAGGTGAAGTGTGTGTGTGTGCGCACTTTAAAGCACTAAAAGATACAGTTCAACTCTTGGGCAAGAAACTGATGTAATTGGAGGTACCACATGCATGATATTTTGTCCGTTCACGCCATGGGCGTTTATTCGTTTATTAACTCCATGTGCAAGAGAGGAGCACTTTGAACCAATTACACTCTCGGCAAAAAATATATAAAAAAGATCTCCGAATGCCCACCTTGTCTGCCAGGCTAATTTCCACCCAGTGAAGAGATTAGCATGGTAAATTAGCACTGATGACTGACCAATTAGCAATGTGAAACCTAGTGGCAGCATGGTAATGGACTTGGGCTGCTTTGCTGTGCAAATGAAGCATTTTGCCAGCTCTACCACTGCACATTATGGCATGAATGGGAATGTGGGGGACTTACTGTTGTGTGCGTGTTTTCTCCCTAGTCGGTTAAACCCTGCACTGTATACTTATATGTCATTGCAATGCAACACACTGTGAGCTTGTAGATCTGCTATTTTTATAATGGTTGAGAAATTGCTACTAGATAGCTTTTGTTTATATGCTCAAAATAGGGATGCCATGTTGAAACTGGTTAAATGTTAAATTACCCTTTGTCGCAGTTTTGTTGGAGATGGATTTCCAGCGTATATATAGGGGAATAATGCTAAGCTAAGCAAATTCATGTTGTTTTCAGCATTTCATCATTGCGCAGTAGCAATGTACAGCAGTAGCCTGAGAGAGGGGAATGACAAATGTTTAGATAAGTAGAGTTTTTAAAATTATATTTTAGCATGTGATGCCTAAGGGCCAAACTTTTCATGGCCCTCAAATGTGTGTGTGTCCATCTGTCTGCCTGTGGTTAATCTCACAAACCATTACTCCAATCAGTGTCAATTGTACTTGACCAAAATGTCAGTGTAGTCCAAGGAAGAGTGTTTCACATTTTGTGTATTCATGATCTCTGATCAACAGTAGCTTGGCCTCCATCTTTTGGAAAGACTGACATAATTAATATCATCTCATCAATGTGACAAAAGAGAAATTCTCTATGAAGCAGCTGCATTATTGGCCCGGGTCTTGTTTGTACTGTGTGTGCATGTGTACATGCACGTGTGTGCGTGCGTGTGTGTGTCCTCGTATGCAGGTCCTGCACCTGTTTAGTGCCAGTGGATGGTTGGCAGAAGAGCAAGGGAGTTCATCATTCCTGTTTTGTTTTTAATGATTATTTTTCTAGGGCATTTCTGCTTGATTGGACACGACAGCGGAGAGTTCATTACTCCTCTCGTTCTGGGCGTAACGCATTAGTCTGTGTGTGTGTGTGTGTGTGTGTGTGCGTGTGCGTGTGCGTGTGCGTGTGCGTGTGCGTGTGCGCGTGCGCGTGTGTGTGGGCTCATGCGCACACAGTTCGGCGTTCAACTACATTTTCATTTCAGTTGTACTGTATATAAAGTGGTTTACGATAAAACATAACCGGAGTATTCAGTTGGAGAATAGAAAGCAGTCAAACCAAGTTGTCCACATTGCTGATGCTGGGGACGAAAACAGACTACACTAGTGCTCTCTGTATATGACCATGTGTGTGTATTTTGCAGCCAGGTGGGGGATAACCATCAGATTGAACAATGCGGAATGCAAGGTTGTTTTTTGTTTTTGCAGACACAGGGTTGATATGGGATTTGGGGCCTTGCGGTGCCAGGGCATCTGATAATGTTAAGCCAGTCCAAATGGAAATTGAAAACATTAACAAATAACGGACGTGGTGGCATCAGTTCAGAGGATCAGACACTGATGACACAGGTTTTAATTTATTTGTTGTTGTTGTTTGTTCTTTTTTTTTGCACGATAGTAAACTACTGACATGTAGGATTCTGCTATTAGGGGTGCATAATAGACCTCGCCGTAAGCCCCTCCCCAAGCTGCTATGGCCCAATCAGAGCTAAGCATAAGATGTGATAGACAAATCTCTCCACCAATAGTTTTCCTATATGATAAAACAAATGTTCACGGCATGCCTTGTTTGACGGATTTGGAAGAGATTTTGAAGGTCTGCTTTCTAAAATGAGCCAGTATTTCAGGTGAAATGTCCCATCATATTTACATTGGAATGAATGAACTCATCTGTAAAGTGTTCTCCCTATGGTTGGACGCTGGGGAGAGGGCGGGGCCTACGGAAAGGTCTATATTACTCAAAAAGTATTCTAAAATCTAGTGTTGAAACTTGGCCAATGAAACTTGGCCAAGTTCAAATTCAAATTCATCTCATTGAGTCATTGAGTATTCAGCTTTTACCATTAGACCTGCTCTCTCCACAACATCACGCACACATCCAAATCCATGCAATCCATCCTGCCGTTATTTAGATTACTGCATGACAAAAGCCTCTGGCGTGGAAGTAATTTCACGATTCTTATTGTGTTCCTTATTCTTCGCCGACTTCTTCACCGGGGCGGGGACAACATGCGCGGCCCAATTGACACTGACGGGCAGTAACAGGGGAGACGGTGAACAGCTTGTGCTGGCCCGAGGAAAATAGAAAATGCCATGGCTCTGTGGCTCTCGTCGCAGCTACGACACGGACATTCAGTAGCTCGCTCTCTCTCTCTCTCTCTCTCTCTCTCTCTCTCTCTCTCTCTTTCTCTTTCTGAAAAATCTAGTTCATGCTTCTCTCCCCTCCTGTACCACAAGAGTGGCTCACTGCCTTCCAGAACATATTGATCCTAAAATAACATCAAAGGAGCTGGCTGACTGACTTTGGCTGTGCTGGGAGGGAGAGGGGGAAGGGAGAGAGAGTGTGTAAGGAGAAAGTGTGTGTGTGTGTGTGTGTGTGTGTGTGTGTGTGTGTGTGTGTGTGTGTGTGTGTGTGTGTGTGTGTGTGTGTGTGTGTGTGTGTGTGTGTGTGTGTGTGTGTGTGTGTGTGTGTGTGTGTGTGTGTGTGTGTGTGTGTGTGTGTGTGTGTGTGTGTGTGTGTGAGAGAGAAAACTGGGAAGTGACTATAGCCTACAGGAGCAGGGTATTGGTGGAGGGGGTGGTGGGTCTCTCATTTAATTGTCACACAAATAATTGCCATTAACAATTTAATTGTGTTTCTTGGCATCGAACATTGGAACAAACACTGTATAAATGAATAGCGAATAGCTTGCCTGGCCTAGTCAAGAAATGCGCAGGTCACTGAGGACAGATTATGACAAATCAAAGAAATGACTGACATTTCTTTTTTCCCTTTTTTAATATACTAAATCACACCTGTGTAAAGCGGGCTCCCATCTCATCATAGCTCATCATGCATACTGCACACATCATCTCATTCTGGCAAATCACAATTTGCATCCTCACTTTGCTGTCCTCACCTTTTTCTTTGCCCAGTCGATTCAATTCAGAGAAACTTTATTGGCATTTTGAGGTACGGAGTGTTGTAAACTGGGTTATGTCAGATTGCATTTTTTTTGCATGGGCAAAGAGATTTTTTTAACAGCGCCCCTCACTTCACAAGTGTGACTTTTAATATATGAAAATGTTTCAACGTCAAAACCATGTTGGCGATTCTGACAACATAATTGCGATTATCCCCGACCACTGTGATCGGATGACGATGATAATTCTGACCGCAGCCTAGTCCAGAGTATTTGTGGCGCGCATGCCAGTCACGAAGATTACATAATGACCTAATCACAGTTATTTGAGATGATCACAATTATTGCTCCAATAATTGTTTCTATGCTGGGCTTATCATTGGACTATATTTAGCTTGGGATGAGATTGGTTTCTTATCTTGAACGGCGGCTTGTGGATAGGAATTGTATTGTGCTAGCGAGGCTGACACTCATTGGATGGATGAGTCATGAACCCCTACTATGCTAATATACTGTATCTGAAGCAACCTTTCCTCTAGCACCGCTCCTAGGTTAAGCATAGGCTTGCAATGCACTCATAGCAATAATGGGTGGGTTGCCAAGTACAATTTATATTTCCTGACAGAATAGAGGTGTCTGCCTAGTATAGAAGGTGAGGGAGAATCACAGTCAAAGATGTACTGTACTTCACTATTTTGTGTATAGTTTTATTTTTTATTTTTTCTCAGAACACTGGCAGTTGGTTTACACCAATAATAACAACATTACACAAAATGGACATTGGCCAATGCATTAAAATGCTATATAAAATATGTTCACATAATTGCAACAGTGATCATGAGTAGTAGTGAACTATTTAAAATGTTAAGAGCAGCTGCCAGTTCTGTTCTAATTTATACTTATTACATGGCTTGAATGAATGCTCCAATCAGAAGCCAGCGTTCTGGTCACATGAGCACAGCAGTCACATACCTCTCACAACAACGGACCTCTCCGCTCAACAACAGACCTCCTTGTGTGGGTGAATAACAACTCAGGCTGCTTTTATTTATTTGCAGTTGTGTAGGCTACCTACACAACTGCAAATAAATAAAAGCAGCCTGAGTTGTTATGTAATATTTCTGTCAATTGTTATTTACTGTATTTATTAATGTATTAAGCCATGTAATAAGCGGGTCAACACCCTTCGAACCAGTGATTTGTTTCCTAATAACAGTTCGTCGGGTGTTATCCTTTACATAAATGATGAATGAAGAATCATCGTCAGACAATGATCACTGCTCTGTTGACCATACCGAACATCAGGCAACAGTCAGTGAATGTCCGGGGAAACTCAAGCCAGGCTAAGTACCAAAAAGGCTCTCCTTGCTTGACACTGATTCCCCTGTTTGAGTGCTGGGTCGGGTAGACCATTTGCGGTTATGCATGTCTTTCTCTCTACTGTGTGGCTATCTATAAACACTAGACCCCCACCACCACCTCCACTACCACCACCACTCTGTTATTACATTAAAACATTTCAAACATGGCTGAAAAGTCTGGCACAAAAATATGTACAATCTTTGTCTGATCATGGCAGCCTGCTAATGGAAAAACCTTGCACACAATGGTACGTGATAACACACAACGGCTCACATTCGCTCGCGTGCTGGTGCAATGCGCACAGACATCGCACCTACACACACACACACACACACACACACACACACACACACACACACACACACACTCACGTGCGTGTGTGCATGCTCGTACACGCGGTACAAAGCACATGCAAAAAGTACATTAGTGGCACACATTAGTGTAGCTGTGAGAAATGGCACCAAGCATATCATGGGGGACCGTTGTAATGTGGAGATAGGGTTACTGCCACCACTGTCTGAGGGGAATTTAAATGCAGAATATCCCCTTAGTCAGACAGCACTTAGGGGGCCTATCGATCCGACGGTGAAAAGCAAGCGGGGAAAGATGGGTGTCAGAGCGTTGGGCGAGGAGGACAGGAGACAGAAAGAATTGAAAAGAAAGGACATTACTGTTCCTACTGTAGCCAAGATGAAAGGAAAAACTTTTCTCAACCCCCCTGTCTCCCCGCCCCTCTCCCTCGACTCTGTGAGACACACATACTGGTATTTGGGGTTGTGGCCAAATCCACCATATTGTCTTGGAGGTTTTGCACACAACACCAAGTATCACTGTTGCATTTGTGAGACGGATGACGTCATTGACTGTAGCTAAAACAGTCACCTTCTAGGTTCTTATTTGTCTATACAGCAGTGGGCCTATTTTTTGTTATTGTCGGATAAAAATGTTGCCCTCTTTTCTATGCTGTATTGATGGTGGTACCATTAACAGGCAAACGTCAGAATTCTTCTATATTGAGAGCAGACATTGAAATCAAATTGACATGTTTCACAGATTTACACAACTAGAGAATGTAGAAGAATGTCCATCTTGATCTGTATATACTGTACGCTTGAAATCCAGCTTGGTATTGTGGACAAAAGCAAAAGAAATCTTTAGTTCTGGGTCTGTGGGGCTAAAATGTCCTCAAATGGTGGTGCGTGATTAAATTCTGAATAAGTAGTGGGCCCTAGTATCTCAATGGTTGAAAAATGCTTTAGACCTTAGCAGGCTGGCAATTTTTTATATATATAACTAGTTTGACATGGTGAGTACATGACTGTAGCTTACCAGTATGTGCCTGTGCTACGAGGACACCCCCAGTTCCTGTCAGAACCAACCGCTTAAAAGCATTTCTCCCTCTCCTTGTCTGTTCCTCTCGCTGTCACCGCCTGTCTCCGAGACAAAGGGTTCCATTTGTGTCCATGAATAGTTCATTCAGCGACAATTTAGATTAAAAGCATTTAGCACTCTCTGGCGCTCTTGTTCTGAAATAAAAATATGCAATCACACCTCTGCAGTGAAGTTATAGCTCCTACTCATACGTTCAGTTCTAGGTGATAAACTACACAACACAACACATCACATCGTGGTTGTAAGTGACACACCCAAACACATCTACCTCGTTCGACGGTACGAACCACCGTCACTGTAGCACCTATAACTGGATCATGAGTAGGCCTTTTACTATCTTGAAAATGAAATTTAAAAAGTGATCGATTCTAACTGAGGTTGAGTCATTGGGGAGGACGAACTGTTCAGGAGAGGAAAAAAAATGTTTGTTTTTTTATTATTATTTATGCAAAATGAGTGAATAGCACAAACTCTTTACATACTAGAGCATTTCTAAATTAAATGTCAGAGCTGAATTTGACATGTAAATAATAAGAAATAAATGCTTAAACGTGTGGCTATAGGTTTAGGTCCACAAAAGTCAACCTTTCAAGCCCATTTTCTCAACTCGCTGTTTTTGCAAGACATTACTCTATAAACCACATCTCAACGACTGGTGGGTCAAACCGAACAACCAATATGTCAAATTGTTGATATGATATCCTGCTCTCACATGACATGATAAAACACATTTTTTTCCAACATGTACACTGTGATGGATTACAGATTACATTTAAATAAGGATTTACAGTAGCTTTGTTTCATCAGATTTACTCTTTACTCAAGTGCAGATTACACCCACCAGTGCAAGTGTACTTCAAAATATCAATAATGTTTTGTAATCACACAGTTTTCATGTATTTTATGTAGCTACAGTATTTTGCATAGTGACAGCAGGGAACACAGACACGTTGATATGCAGCTGGGAGGAGCAGGTGATCAAACCTTTCGCATCCAACCTCCCTGAGCCGCTGCACCACTGATGGCACAATCAGGCACAGTGCGAAGTCGTCTTAGAAAAATCAAACCAATCAAATCAAACTTTCTAGTATCCTGGTGTGCCCTCCTGACTCCTTGGTCCAGGAACATACAGTAGATCTTTTTACTTTTTTCTCCCCTTTCATACCAAGGTTTTTCCACTGCACCAGCTGGATAAACAACCTGTGCACCAGGTGTGTTTGGGGGAATGTATATTTTTTTTTCTGAAATGCTGTTACATCAATACACAAATGTAAGAGCACAGGGAGAGACTGACTCAGAATCGAGGACCCTCACCCACCCACCCCAACGCCCACGCAACCACTGCACGGCTGGAGATGGTGATGATTCTACTCTTCTAAATTTTTACACCACAATTTTTATACCACAATCCCACTTTTTCACCCAGTGCCAATTCCTAATATGATCCTGGGCTCTACACACCCTCCGCCAACCTTGAACCAGGAGTTCAAGCTGCCTTCTTTTCACCTGACAGAGGGTTGTTTCCCCGGTTGGACGAAGCAATGCGTGGAAGGCACATGTTATTCCAAACAGTTCCTGTCCCCTCCATCAGGCGTCCCGGGCTGGCCAAGGGGAGGCAGTTTAGAGCCCAGGATTACTGCATGTCTTTGTGAGGGTATCTACCCTAGGGGACACTGACGGGAAGAACATGCAAACTCCACACAGAAAGGACCTTTCGCCAACCCCGCTTCGGGTATGGGCACTGATGATGTGGAGGAGGAGACGCTCCGCCACCACCCACGGCTGCGTCCCTAGCGGGAATGCCCACACACACACACACACACACACACACACACACACACACGCATGCACACACAACCTTCCCCCATATACTCATACCATTCTCTCTCTAATCTTATATATCGGCGCTGCTCGTATCCATCACAGCTTTCGCTGCCTATGAAATACATCCCTGACAAAAAAAGAAGATCCAGAATCGATGACAGGGACGGGACGGTTGGAGGGGACTGAATGAGACTTGCGTTGATGTCAGCCATAACTCCCCCTTAATAGCCTGCGGTGTGCGTGGTGCTGTGAGGTGTCCCGTGCTGTCCTGTCCCGTACCATACACCCCTCCCCTTTCAAAAAGAGTCTCTTGTAAATCACTGACGTGGCCGCCTAATGCATGCACTTTGTATTTCTCCTCCAGTCCGGCCGGCATTGAACCTGACGCTGTAAATAGAAGCCTTTAAGCGTCTTTGACAAGCGGCCTCGGACGTCGTGCACAAGCGTAACGCGGGAGTGCGCATCTCAATGCTGCTGCGGCTGCTGCAGACGCAGGATGGATGTGCAAGGGAGAGATCAGAGATTGCCGCTTCGAGACAGGATAATGCAGCTAATAAGTGTAATTAGTGATGTGTGTGTGTGTGTGTGTGTCTGAGTGTGCGTGCATGCGTGTTATGTGTTACGTGTGTTGGGCGAGGGGGGGCATGGAGGACTATAGTCTTGCATGGCTGATTGTTTTAATTGGCTAATGGTGTGGCTGATGCTTCAGTGCCCATTCTCCTTTCGCTCCATATACCCGCATGGCCTATCCCGACAGTTAGCCAGTAAGCAAGCCGGTTGTTGACGAAACGATGAACGGCTCCAGGACCACACCCACATCTTGGTTATTAGCAGAAAGAAAGGAAGAAAAAAAAAACTATAACGACAAACAATAGGCCATTTTGATAATAAGCATAATGATGGGAAATGGATTTAGCATGTGAGACAACAAAGGGAGAGACATAGGGCCTACCTTTTATTGTTCTTTGAGAGAGAGACAGAGAGAGAGAGACAGAGAGAGAGAGAAGGAGAGAGGCATAGTTGTGGTGATATATGGCGTGGGCATCCTTGAAAAGGAAGGAGTGAGAGTCCTTCTACTGTATATAGTGCTCAAGGAAATGTTCTTGTAACTGGAGAAATGCTCTAAATGCTTGGACGTGACACGGGGGACCATCTCTTTCTCCCTCTAATAATATATCATCTTTCTTTTTCTATGGCTTTTCCGTGTGTGAGACATATAGTAACCTTCCTGTTTTGTCATAATGGCCCTCTGCTCTCTGTCTATTACAACTTTAACATAATGTATTTGTAACATAATCTCATGCACTTGATGGAGCCACGCAAAGGTGAGCTGCGAGGTCCAAGCTGTGGTTTCTTTCTCTGGTGAAGTGCTGCGATGATGTGATCTGGAGGCCAACATGGTATATTACATGCTATTCTAATTTCTATTCAGGGTTTTTTTTCTCTCTTTCACTTGTCATGCCAATGGATTCCTCACACTGCTTGCTGCACAATTTTAGGCTTTTATATTTGCATATAAATACCCCCCACGGAGGCTGGAATTAAACACAATTTGAAATAAATCTCTGGACTTAGTGAAATGCTTAATGATTTTTAACCTTTGACCTTTAACCTTCCACCCTGATAAAAGTTACTAAAATGTCTGCAATAAATATATATTTGTGATCATTAGAGTGTAGTGTACAGAGTGTAAAATTCTAAATTTATTATAAATATTATACATTTGCGACCAAGAATCTGTCATCAGTCTAAAGTAGATCACAAAGGCTGTGCAGGTAGACCACATAACATGCCCCTAATAGTATACACTATATATTTATCTGCCACATCAGTTAAGGTTACTTGATTGATTGACACAACTAGATATGCACTCAGTGCCTACTTGCGCATTGCTGCGCACAAGTAGGCCATGGCCTACTTGTGTGGGAGCAGAGCAAGCGAGCAGACATAAACGATGAGTGGCGATGAATAGCTTTAAGTATATATATATATATATATATATATATATATATATATATATATATATATATATATATATATATATATATATATATATATATATATATATATATATATATATATATGTATATATATATATGTATATATATATGTATATATATATATATATATATATATATATATATATATATATATATGTTTATACCCTATTGGCCTGAATATAAGAGTATGTTTTTTTCCCAATGGAAATATCCTAAAAAATGGAGTCGACTTACAGTATATTCAGGGGCTATACTATTTCACATTCAATTTTCTTTTTTCCTGTAAATGGGTCTTGAAAAATGGGAGTCGTCTTATAACCGAGTCGTCTTATATTCGGGACAATACGGTATATATATATTTTTTATCCATTGGAGCAGAGTGAGTCATAATAATCGGAACATTTACCAATAAAGCCTCAGGACACTGGGGAAAAAAAAAACACCTGCTGCTTTCTTTTGTGCTATTTCTAACATTGCAGCCCGGTCAAGGTTCATTCCTCAACAATGTCCCTCTAATCTCTAACTGACCCCTGGAGAGTTAATTCTCCAGGGACAAGCATTTCCCTACTGGTTTTGATTCGACACAGAGATCTAAAGAACAGAGTTCATAACGTCACATACCACATTGTTCCTCATAAGGAGATGCATACGTGCAATGGCGTATCCTGTCTGTGTTAAGTCAAACAGGACATCCGTTAACAGGCTACCTATGTTGCATACCATTTTATGAACTACCTTAAAACTATATATTTTAGGAGGATTATTTGATGAAACCACATTCATCCAAAAATCACCCTCTGGCTTGTTGAGCTGGTCATTTTGAAAGACGCCCCCAAGTCAAAAGCTTTGGGCACCCCTGGTCTAAACATGGAGTGGACAAACTTCATATAGCGTATAGCACAAACATTGACAACAAAAGCGAGGGTGCAAATTGTGATATAAAAATCACCTGTGTGAAGGGACGTGCAGTTTGTGCTTTACACTGAAGTAAAATTGTCCATTCATTGTCACACACTAAAAGCTGGACACAGGTGATGTTAGATGATTAAATGTGTATCTCAAAAACATATTTAATCTCTTTGTGAAAACGACACACCATGGGCTCTGTTTTTCGAGTGGGCGTTCTAAATGTAAACGATTGTTAGCATGAGTAATCATATTATTTTCCAAAAAAAACTGGGAGCTACAGTATATAGCTAGTTGGACATAATTAGAAGCCACAAAGGACTCCTCGTTGATGACAATTACATTGAAGTAGGAGGGGGGTCCGTGACAGGCTGTTTCCTCTCAGATATGAAAGCCATTATTCCTCCACTTCACAGGAAATCACAGGCTGTTACCACGTTCCCAGGCTGCCCGCTTCACATGTGAAAGCCGCGGGACTATATTTGGACACCCCATTCTTCCTGTTATAAGAAGAGGAAGCCAACACGCACAAAGGCACATTTGCGCTCGCAACAAAGAGGGACAATCGGGGAGGCGTTTTTTTTTTTTTTTTTTTTTTTTTTGCAGCCTGTGGCCTTCAGACCTTCAGGCTCTTAGTTTGGGACGAAGTGGCCTTTTTTCCCTTGATTTCGCTGAGTCGCTCCGAAAGTCAAGAAAAGGGCTGCCAACTCACCGACACGCATATGACCTTTTAGGTCTCATGGGTATGTCTTAAAGAAACATCTTAAAAGCTGTGGTCTGGCTTCTTGCTTTATCAGCCGAATCTGTTTCCAGGCCACGATGTCTTTCACCACCGTTAACTGTGACCAAGAACAGCGTTAGGCGCTGGCAATAATGATCTGAAGTCACAGCAGGCAGCCATATTGGATTGTACTATACCGGGAACAGCAGTAGGGTTCAGCTGCTTTGCGTGACCTATGGTTATATAACGACGGGGGTTTCCTTTCCTGCTACCAAAGCCCAGAGATTTGAACCTCGGGGTGATCGTAAAGATGTCAGCCGTCTTTCAGGGAAACCGGCAACGCCTCTCAGGACCTCTCATTGGTAGACTAGCAAAGCTGCTGTCAAGCAGTCTCACCCCATTAACCTTTTGAAAGGAGAGAACACGCTATAGCTCAGTGTTCCATTGAAGAACAAAATCAATGGCAATGTATTTTCCGCGGCGCGGCGGTGGGCCCCGAGGCAAGCCGAGGTGCTGCAGATACAAGTCGGAACGCCCCAAAGCCTGCGTTTTGCTACCGAAGTGATTGAACACAGCTGCTCGGCGGAAAAACAAACGGCCCAGGTGTATGGAAACAGACGTCCGCTGGGTTGACATCATTACATTACACACTGTGTAATACTTCTTAAATCTGTGGGGGTAGAGAGGCCCGTTTGAAAGACGGCTGGTTCCCTCCTGGTTTGATCCCCCGCTCCCCCTGTTGTAGGTCGACAACCTTAAAGGTGCACTGATACGGAAATGGAGGGCATTTTACTTTGAAGTTTCAGCCAGAAACGCTGATCTGAAGTTAGCAATCCCTTCAGGCTATGGGGCGAAAACATAGATGGACAGCTCTACTCTGAGCTCTACTTCATGTGACGCATGGACTGTGTGTTTACAATAATCGCTCACCTCTGCCACTTTACTGCTATGTGGCTTGTTTCTGACATGCAATGTTTCCCTTATGTATTCCAATGTGATGATTACGTTTAAACTGAGTAACACACTGTCTGGATGCCCGAATGGGATTGAAGTATTTCTGTGAGTGAGTATTTCTGACTGTAATTATGCCACCTGTGTTTGTGGAGGACGATACAGGAATTGGATAAAACATGTCGGCTTAATGTTTATGGGCTTTTACTGATGTGATAGTTGTCATCACGCAGGATTTTTTTCTTTTTAAAAAACTTTCATTTTTTCATTTTAAAATACGCAAAAGTTTCTTTTTTTGGCATATATTGAGTATGGCTAGATAATATAATGACCGTGGATGCAGTCTAAAAGTGTGAAAACTTATTTTTTAAATTTGCTGGAACTTGAACTATTTATTTTCTTTTGTCTCTATCCAGATCACACAGCAAAAGTTGCTATAAGCCCTAGTAACACAAAGCACGAATCGTGTAACATTTCCTGGTGAACAAACAAAAGTTAGTGGATGTTGAACCGGAGAACTTTCAAACAGGGTCATATTCATGCACCTGTGTTCATCATGGTTGTCAAATGTCAACCATTGCCCAGAATATCGCTCTGTGGAGCGTAGGCTAATGATTTCTCATAGCAGAAGCCCTTGTCATTTCTGGCATCTAACTGACCGATTCATCATTGTGCATGCATGCTGAACAGCTGTCTGGTGTCTGCAACAGCCGCACTAATTATCTTCCTGCCCTACTATTTAAATGAACAAAATCATGTCAGTCTGTCCCTTTTCCATTTTTTGCACCTCTGCAATCAACCAATCAATCTGAAATGGACCACTGGCATAAGGCACGGAATGAGAAAACAGATTATTCACTTTTTTTTCACGAATATATGTTGAGTGCATGTTTGGACATATTTCGCGTAATCTGTAGTGTAGTTGTGTTTGCTGTCCACACAGCCTAAATTAAAGCCTAAATTAGCACTACTTAATTAATAAGTCATAAGTCATGTTCATTTTGGTCTGATTTTGATGTTTTGCTTCTTTTGTTTGCGAAAATCCATCCTGGAATTGTGAACAAAACCAAAATAAATCTTCAGTTTTGGGGTCTGTGGGGTGAAGATATTAAATTGTGAAAAAGTTGAAAACCACATGAAGCTTGTTGTCTGGTTCGGCTTATAGTCAGGTGCGGCTTATACAAGGAAAAATCAGTATTTTGCTCCAAATTTAGCTGGTGCGGCTTATATTCAGGTGCGGCTTATAATCTGGAAATTACGGTATTATTTTTAAATGGCACTTATGCGGTTACAGCTGTATTGAAGATACTCTCTGAAAATTCTGTGTTTAACTGGAACAAAACGTGTCTTTTCCTCCTCCCGTTCAGTTTTTTTCCCCTGATGATTTCCCCAAAGACGGGTACCAAAGACATTTCTTCATCATTTAACGAGACGAGAGGAACGCTAGCATTTACCACGCTTTGAAATGACAAACACATTGTCCACGTCTAGATGGTGCTGCTGGTGGTGTGGTGCTGCTGCTCATGGCGGCAGCCTAAAGGTTACAGAAATATTTTGTCGTAATTACAAAGCGTTGCAGGTTCTGAACCCCCCGATGGGTAGGAAAAAAACAGACCAATCATGATGAAAGAAAAGCACTCTCTCTCCGCGCTGCTCCACAACAGCCTCACTACTGAAGCTATTCTAAGTGGTTACACTGGGACTGTAGGTGTAACTGTGTGAAGGTTAGATTGTTGCAATGAATGTAAGAGCAGCTGTGCTCGGTTGGATGTCTCTCTATTAAAAAAGAACAACTTCCAGCAATGCTCAAGGTCCACTGGTTCACCTTTCCTTAAGCTATTCATGCAGACCAAAGCAACAGGGGTGGAAAGTAGTTAAGAAAACTGATCTCTGCTACGGCTTTGATGTATTAACACACGTACATTTCCTTTTCTGATTTATGCAACTATATTTTTTGTCCACCCGCTGTGTTAGATACTAAATATCTCGCTTGTAATATTCTGCACATATAACTAGTTACACAATGTCTAGCATTTGCTTTGTTTTGTTTGTTTGTTTGTTTTTTCTTAGTTTTGTTGGAATAAATTACCGTCTTTCCAATACACTTAGGTACAGTTTAAGTTTGAAGGTTAAGGAAATGGTTGACTTTGGCACCAGTTAAACGATTACAGTCACGGTGCACTGACTTGTAGCTTAATAATATTAGCCTAAAATATAACTGTAGGTGGAAATTCTTTCCATAGAGCTATAGAGCCGGTCCCATCCACGACTTCAGTGGTTTTCAACCTTTTCCATAGCAGGGGCCACTATTTATTCTGCATTTTAGCCACGGACCACCATTTGATGTTGAGTTTTATCTCTCTGATCCAAAAGGATTTTCGACTTTTGGTCCATAATTTAGGAGAAATACTGGCAAAATAATAATTCTTCTACATTTTCGAAATGTGTACATTCTTGAAAATTAAGTAATTCAGATGTTTATAAAATATAACTCATAAAGATATAAGATATAAGATATAAATATGAGTTAACTATTGAGAGCGTAAAATGATGCCAAATGGACCCGGGAGTGTCCATTTGGTATCATTTTACGCTCTCAAGAGTTACAGATCTATAAGGGTCCATTTGGTCACCAACTGTCCATCATTTAGCCTGGGGACCACCTGGAATCCTCTCCCGGACCACTGGTTGAAAACCACTGTACTATATATATATATATATATATATATATATATATATATATATATATATATATATATATATATATATATATATATATATATATAAAAGAAATAAAAAAGTAGAGGTATGGTTCCCACCCCTCTGCAAATTGAACCTTAATGAGGAGTGCACTCAGCTGCCATGCAATTAACGCACACTGCATGATAAACATCTTCGAGTAGCGCAGGGACATGACGTCTTGCGAAACGAAAGGTAAACAGCGGAACTTTCCGCTCATTGCGGCTGCCTTTCCACCCAATTCATCTCTTGTTCCAAGTATCGGATTTGCGTGCAATGATACCGCAATCTGTTCACTTCTACGCTATAATTATCCTACTATATATCACATAAACATCTAGATTGTTTCCCGCGGGCCAAAGCCTGGGGCAGCGGCATCATTAAACACTTTTGAACCTGGTGTTCCTATTTCTGGTCAACATTCTAGAGATTGTATGATTTTTAAATAGGCTTTTGTTGGCCCCTGAATAGGCAGTACACAGGTGCACACAGCCAGAGTGTAAACTAGATTAACAAGTGTATGTCCTACAAAACGGTAATAATATTACAGTAACTTTCTACTAATATTACTAGTTACTAGTTACTCGTCATGCTTCTGCTTTCAACAGTATTGCATTGATGCAGTGAGATGAGCTATTGCGATTTTACTATGATCTGAAAAATTGTGACGAACAGTAATAACTTACTATTAATTGCAGTCTGACGTTCAAAGTAAAGTGGGTGACTCTTCTTCTGACTAAAAAGATTGTGTTGTTGTAGCCTACTTAGCTTATTTTGCAAGTGGGGTGGTGCAAAAGTGTAAAAGTAATATGTACCATAATATGCTACATATTACTCTTGAGTCAAGTAGTAATGTAATATTATTTTTCTTCTAAAGGGATAATAATTAATACCATATATTACTCTCCTAAATAATAATGCCCAACTCTGCATGCAGCACAATGTTTTACAAGATTGCAACAATGCAATGTAAGAGGTAGATGATGTCAGTACTACTGGGTAGAATGAAGATTATAAATAAAGTTGAAGAGTGTGTTTAAAGTGTAAAAGCACTATTAGCAGCCATATAAAGTGTGCAGAATAGATCTAGAACAGGGATTTTCAACCTTTTTGATACCTGGGCCCACTATTTATTCAGAATTTTAGCCACAGACCACCATTTGATGACATTTTAGCCCCCGCAGACCCCGAAACTTGTTTGGCCACAATTCCAGGCTGGATTTGGGAAACAAAACAGTCAAACATAAAGACCAAAATTACCATGAATCTTCTACATTCTCTAGTTGTGTAGACTTGGATGATTGAAACCAAATGGTTTCATCATTCATTTTTACGCTCTCAAAGAGTTACATCTGGTTAACCAACTTTTAGCCTGAAGACCACCTGGAACTCTCCCAAGGACCACTGGTGGTCCCTGGACCACGTGTTGAAAACCACTGATCTAGAATATACTGTATCTAGGATGTGCATTAAGGTGCATATTATAGCACTTAAGTAAGCAACAGTGTTTTTTTTTTCCCAGGTTAAATGTAGGCCATGTTATTCTGGGAAAATAAACTCACATTTTCAATGCTATTTGTTTATTTTATTTTAATAGAGACACAAACCTTCCAAACCCTGCTGGTGCACTGTACACACATGCACACTCATGTGCATTGCACACACACCTGTTAGATAGGTGTCTGTAGTCTGGTAAGTTTAGGAGGCAGGATTTGTTCCTGTTTGGAGCTATTTTAGAAAAGGAGAAATCTACATAACTGTACTGGCCACAGGTGGGAGAGAGAGAGAGCGGGGTGGGGGGGATTTATACCTCATGCTACTTTAATTAGAGTCCCCTGAGGGTCCCTGGAGCCATCGACGTCCCGCTGGCACGTTGTCGGCACGGGAGAACTAAATCCCCAAAGGAAATGTGTGCGTATGCGCGCATGCCGGCTTGGGCGTGCGCGGTAGGTAGGTACGCACATACACGTGTGTGTGTGCGTGTGTGTGTGTGTGTGTGTGTGTTGGGGTTGCGTCTAGCAGGGTGTTACCTGCGCTTACCTCCTCTTGGGGGAATATCAGGCCCTCCTCCTCCTTCCCCTCATGGGAGGAGTGCTGCCTGCGTGCCGACCAGGGTGCCCCTCGCAGCCAGGGATACTTAACCCCCAGCAGCTTAAGTGCATGGAAATAGATGACAGTGGAATAATAACGGCGTTCTGCGGGAGAATGGCTCTGCGGCGTGTGCCGAGGAGATAGGGGCTCCGACTTCCTTCCAAAGCTGACTTCAGATTCTCTTTTCTTTTTTCTCCCTCCCTCCCTCCCTCCTTGCGGGTGGGTCTCTCTCTCTCTCTCTCTCTCTCTCTCTCTCTCTCTCTCTCTCTCTCTCTCTCTCTCTCTCTCTCTCTGTGTCTCTCTCTCTCTCTCTCTCTCTCTCTCTCTCTCTCTCTCTCTCTCTCTCTCTCTCTCTCTCTCTCTCTCTCTCTCTCTCTCTCTCTCTCTCTCTCTCTCTGTCTCTCTCTCTCTCTCTCTCTCTCTCTCTCTCTCTCTCTCTCTCTCTCTCTCTCTCTCTCTGTCTCTCTCTCTCTCTCTCTCTCTCTC